>CM053976.1:9278238-9668238 GCA_028641955.1 Protonibea diacanthus | reverse complement strand
TCTCAGATCAGCGTTTCCCTGTAAAACATCAGATCAGAGCCTGACTGCGGCCTGCACGCGTCATCGCTTCCCTCCGTTAACGGCAGCGTTAGTGTAAAGCGCTGGAGGTGAAGATGTGATGGCGACTCATCAGGATTTCCAATCGCACACTCGAGGGAGGGAATGTTTCTCATTTCCTGAATCTGATTTCACACTTCCTGGACGGGTTAAGTGTGGAGCTGCTGCTCGTGTTTCCTCCTCTGGCTCACCACCAACAGCTGATGAATATTTAAATATGACATAGGGGAGTGTTCACCTGTTATCAGAGACACAGAGAGGAGGAGGAGGAGGAGGAGGAGGAGGAAACAAACACCCATGATGCATTTCATCTGCCAAATGGCAAACGATGCAGGACTTGTTTCAGGAAGTAGCCGAGTGTCGAAGGAGACAGCTGTTACAACGAAGCCCTGGAGATGAACAGAGAGAGAGTGAAGCTCTGAGAGCGAGTTCATGATGACTGAGTGAGGACGGAGCTTCATGTCATGTCGCTTCAGTCAGGTTAGCTTTTAGCCCCCTTTAGCCTCTTTTAGCCTCTTTCAGCCTCTTTTAGCGTCTTTCAGCTGCCAGTTTGACACTCATTTTCTGTCTGGTCCAAACTGAGACCAGCTGGTGAAGAAAGAGACCAAACAGGAGCTAAAAGAGACGTGTTGACTGTCTAAAACCTGGATGTAGTCTCTGTGACATCCCATGAACTAATAAAATCTGGACATAGTCTCTGTGAAGTCCCCACAGACTGTCTAAAACCTGGACATAGTCTCTGTGATGTCCCCACAGACTGTCTAAAACCTGGACATAGTCTCTGTGACGTCCCTGCAGACTGTCTAAAACCAGTCCTGCCTCTTCTGTGCACCATCAAAGGAACTGAGGTGGGACGAATGACGCCTGGCTGCTCAAACAAACCATTTGTGACCACACCCACCTGTCAATCAAAGCGTCCAGCTCTTAATCCTGCATAACTTTAAGCATAATATAATGGCGAACAGGTGGTTGTATATAAATTCACCCTCAGTACACAGTTGTCATGAACGAAATTAGCTATAGAGACCAAAACGTATTTTGTACCGAGCTGTAAACATGTTTATTTCTGCTGTGAGGATTGGACATTTGAACATGGGGACTTATGGGAGACTGACTCACTTCTGGAGCCAGCTTCAAGTGGACGTTAGAGGAACTGCAGGTTCAGTAATCCGATGATAAAAATGCATCGTCACAACAAACGATAAAATAATTCTTCAGGTTCCAGTCGGGTGGATTTGGCGCCTCCTGTGGTTACTGGAGGTAACTGCAGGTCTCACATGTATCAGAACTGAACTGAACAGTACTCAGCCCTTCACTCAGACGTTAGAAGATCGAGGACGTGAAACGACGTCTTCAGAGTTCAACATCGCACAAACACGACAAACTGAACACACCTGAACCAACACACAGAGTGTGAGTGTGACATGATGATGATAATGATTCCCCACTAATAAAGAGTGTGTGTGTGTGCCTGTGTGTCTGTTTGTGAGCAGCGTTCATCAGTCACGATAGCTTCAGTTTGTTTTTAGGATCTAACATGAGAAGAATCAGGTCACTGAACAAGTGACATACGTGATGAAATATTTCAGATCATTGTGTCAGTGAACGCAGCATGTGCCTGTGTGTGTGTGTGTGTGTTGTGTGTGTGTGTCCTCTGAGGGGGGCTGTTTCTGAACACGGCTCAGCAGATAAGAATGTAGCTTAATTAGACCTCAACACACAGGTCACATGGACCTACACACACACACACACACACACTCTGTTGTCCCTCACCTGTCTCTGTAGTTCTGTTGTGAGCTGAATCACTCCATCATGTTAATCCATCAGAAATCCTCCCAGAAACAGGGACAAAGCTGCAGGAGGAGGTGGCATCGCCTCACATCCAGGTGGTGTGTATCTGTGTGTGTGTGTGTCACATTAACATCTCTGCAGAAGTGTCTCATGTACACACACACACATAGAGAGGACGGAGTGAGGAAAAAGCCAAAAGCTGGTTGGAGGCGCAGAGACGCGCAGAGCTCCAGAGAGAAGAGGCTGCGTCCGTGCAGAGTTCAGCCCCAGGATGGTGCACCCTGCCTGGGTTGGAGAGAGGGGAGGTGGGTGCTGCTGTCTGTGGTTCTCAGCCGTCGTTCCGCGTTTGCTGTGAAGAGAACACACACACACACACACACACACACTCTCTCTCTCTGCTGCCTCTGATCGGCTCCTCGTGAAGAATGAGGCTGACTGCAGCAGCACCACCCCCCACCGGGCTAAACCCCGCCCCCCACACAGACAGACAATGGCAGCACAGGATGGCTGCTCTCTCTCTCTCTCTTCTCTCTCTCTCTCTCTCTCTCTACACACACACACATTTAAACAAACACACACATATTTAAACACACACACACATTTAAACACACACACACCTCTCTCTCTTTGGCTTCACACCAGCAGCCAATCACAGACAAACATCTGACTCTCAATCTGAAGTCCAGATTAAACTCGAGTTTAATCCAGATTTAAATTTATTTTCCTTAATGTTTGTTTTCATTCGACAATAAAGATTCAAACGATGTAACACTCACACACACTTATAACAAATAGAAGTGTGTGTATCTAAAGTTTAGACCTGTCATGGAGTCATCGGAGGGTCGCTGGTTTGATTCCTCCGGATGCGTCAAAGTGTGTTTGAGCTGCTGAGGCCGACGTGTGAGTGTGAAGTCTGTTCAGCAAGAGAAGTTCTCGTGTGTCTGCTCATGTGGAAGTAACAGATTACAAATACTCATGTTACTGTAATCTGAGTAGTTTTGTATTAAGTGTTTTTAAAGCACTCACCACGCTGCAGTGATTAGAAGGTTCTGGGTTTGAACCCACATGCAGGTTTGACGCTATGTGTCATCTGTGAAGGAAAATAAAAGTAGTCGAGTATTTATTGTTCCGTGTAATCTACTTTGAAAAGAATGAGTTACTGAGTGAACCTGCAGTTTGAATTATCTCCAAACTTTTAATCATTGAGTCGATTCCTGATCAATAATCAAACGTTTAAACAGTAACTAATACTCATCAGTAACTTTACCTGCAGCTCAGTAATATTTCAGTAACTCAGTGATCAATGTCACCCAAAACTCAGGACTCATTAAGAAATCTTTAATTTTCTGAGTTTGTGTTTAAATCTGACGACACACGGCTCATACTGCTGCAGTTTTGGGATCGTGTCTAACCTCTGTGACTTCTTCTTGTCTGTAAACACGAGATTAAAAGTTTCCAAGACAAACAGAGAAACTGCAGTTTGTAGACGAGAGGTCCAAAGTCCGAGGGCGAAGAAGATAACATAGTTCGAATAAACACCTGACCGAGGCGGGAAGAACTTAAGCGGGCAGCGGCTTCTCTGACGAACCCACGGGTTCCGCCGTGCCAGTGGTCGTGCACTTTTACCAGAAGGTCCTGGGTTCAATCCCCAGTGGAACCAGAACTTTAAGACAAGAACTCACTGTCACATGTCAGAGAGTACATCTGGTGAAATAAAAGGCTGAAAGACAGACGCCGAGCTGGGCTGACTGCTGCTGGACTAGTCAGTAATATTAGCTGTTGGTGACCTGGTTGATTTATAGTTTTATTCACCAGCTGAACGCTGCTTTGACACCGGGTCGGTGTCGGGGAATGTGAGCGGGCTCAGCAGCCTCTGTGGACAGAAGGGCGTCATGGCTGTAGTTCTTAAGATCGGTCATGGTCACTTCCTGAAGGTTTCAAAGACATTCTTACTCATTAATTAAATTAAAGATTAAAGACTAGTCCAGACCAACTGCTGAACATCTTGTTCACTTTTTATCTTCAGGAGTAAAACGCAGCTTCGTGAACATTCATCGTCCAACAGAAAACCGTCACCCAAACAGTTCTGCTGAATGTTAACTAAAGAACTAAATAAGTTCTACACGGTCCGGTGTCAGTCTTGACTCAGTCTCAGTTCAGGTGGTCATGATCACAACACTGCTTCGGCTCATTCATGAAGTCAAACAGCCAATCACAGAGCTCCGCCTCTCTCTCGCCTCGTGTGCACCATCAACAGCTGAAAACCGAAAACTACAGGCGGCGACGATGGAGGACGCTAAACCACGACGCCAGAGACAGTACGTCAGCGCTCTGAGTGTCATCACGGCTCTGAAAGAGAAGAAGAAGGAGGAGGAGGAGGAGGAGGAGAAGGAGGAAGAGGAGGAGGAGGAGGAGGAGGAGGAGGAGGAGGAGGAGGAGGAGAGGAGGAGGAGGAGGAGGAGGAGGAGGAGGAGGAGAAGGAGGAGAAGGAGGAGGAGGAGGGTTTACAGGCTGATTCAGAAGGTGAAGCCGAACATCATAAATAATTCAGAGACAAGTTTGTTTTTATAAGAGCAACACACACACACACACACACACACACACACACACACACACACACACACACACACATATGCACAAACATTCAAGGTGAAGCATCATATGCAAATCGCCCATATGTGCTACCTGTCAGAGCGACCATCAGGACAGTGTGTGTGTGTGTGGGGTCAGAGGTCAGATGGGACGCCTAAAGGACAGCTGGTCCACTGTCCTGCCTGTTACTGCGACACACACACCCACCTGCTGCATGCACCTGGGTTTACAGTATGAAGTGTATCACTCTGACCATCCGTCTGTTTCTCCAGCTTTCTTCATTTTTCATTAAAAACTTTAAAAACTTATTTTGTTAGTTTGAAACAAACTGCAGTTCCTCTAACGTCCACTTGAGGCTGGCTGCAGATGAGTCAGTCTCCATAAGTCCCCATGTTAACATGAGTGAAGAGGAAACCGTCTCCAAGGTTGCAGTGAAGTTTCGTCTCTCGCAGCGTGAATCCTCGTCACATGTTCACGGTGTATTTGTATGTGCGGCGCAGACTGCTGCAGACACACCGTTAATATTTGATGAGCTGCCAGATGGCACAGCGAGCCTTTGATAGCCATCTTTAATATAGGTAGTCAGTGTGTGTGTGTGTGTGTGTGTGTGTGTGTATGTGTGTGTGTGTGTGTTTGATGGAGGGGTTCCTGCGATCAAAGAACCAAACTCCAATGGCAGACAGACGTCAAGAACCAGACGCACACATCAATAATTCACCACACACACACACACACACACACACACACACTGAAACAAAGACTGAGAGTTTGGATGTTACATATCTGTGGTGAAACTAGCTGCTGTTAGCTCATGTCAGCTCAGTTTGTTAGCCAGACTGCCCGGACTGTGAGCTCTGAGCACTGGGGGAGTGTTAGTGTTTATACCACTGGGAAGAAGAAGAAGAAGAAGAAGAAGAAGAAGAAGAAGAAGAAGAAGAAGAAGAGGCCCAACAGTCAGCAGCTTCTATGGACATAATGGCAGAGGCAAAGAAACTGAAGAGGACGTGGTTGGAGGAAACTAAGAAAGAAAAGGGAGAGTGAGCGAGCAAGAAGCCGCGGACAAGAGTAGACCTGTGTGGAGGTTCCATAGTGTAGTGGTTATCACGTCTGCTTTACACGCAGAAGGTCCTAGGTTCAATCCCCAGTGGAACCAGCACTTACAACAAGAACTCAGAGTACATTTTCAGGGAACGGTGAAGACTGGCAAACAGACAAAGGTAAGTTGAATGTGGAGAACAGAAAACAGGCATCCAAAAATACAAAAGATACTTCAACAAGCAGGTTTCTCTGATCTGGTAAGTTCTGACGTTACCTTGCAAATCTTAACAAAACTCCATCATAACTTTGGCCAACATGAAGGTTTGTTCTTTGTCTGAACTTCAGGCACGGATGGCAGGTAGAGAAATGTTTGCTTGTCTGACACAATGATGAGCTACGATGGATGAACGTCCTTCAAGATCAAAATAAACCGCTGAGTCAGCTGAGAGAACTCCAGTAAACCTCCACAGGCCCATAAACAGTCCAACATGTGAAGCGGCTCAGCTGACGTCCAGTCATGAACTGATGAGGCGATGAAGAGGCGACTGCTGCGGCTTCAGACTCATCTTCGTCAACGCGATGCGTCACAGAGACGTTCGTCAAGGCGAACAGACATGACAGCTGACAACCTGCCGAGCTCCTCGACTTGTGACGTGTCTGCAGGCTTCAGTTTAACGCTGTAACACAATGAAGCCATAAATAAATGTAGGACGATCACTCAGACTGGATCAAACAGAACTTCCTGCT
Organism: Protonibea diacanthus; assembly: GCA_028641955.1. Taxonomy (NCBI): domain Eukaryota; kingdom Metazoa; phylum Chordata; class Actinopteri; family Sciaenidae; genus Protonibea; species Protonibea diacanthus. Next base: position 9,662,013 of record CM053976.1, on the reverse strand, counting down.
GGTGATGGTACTCCTCCATCACTGAGTCCATCCTCACCTCTCCTCCTCCATCACCACCAGCTGCCGGATAGCAGCGTGTCATCCACCAGCTGAGAAGGTGATTGGCTGCAATCTGCCGTCCCTCCAGGACCGAGGTGAGCAGGTAAGAGCGAGGCCGACCCGTCCGGCAGGAGGTGACAGTCCATCAGGACCAAACCCGACACCACAGGGCGGATTTGCTTCTTTCTGCGAGCCTCATCGACAGTAAATACCTCATGTCCTCGTGTTTGCTCTGATGGATCATCTCAATCTGAACGAGGTCGAAAGGCAACAAATGTTCAGTGGAAAAATCAAGAGTTTACCTCCCTGCAGCCTGGACAGGACCAGGAAACTACAACGATCAGTGCAGCAAGAACACAGCTGCTGCTAGTCAGAGCTAACTATGAAGCTAACCATGAAGCTAACTGAAGTAACAGAGCTACCAGCTAACAGAGATAACCATGAAGCTAACTGAAGTAACAGAGCTACCAGCTAACAGAGATAACCATGAAGCTAACTGAAGTAACAGAGCTACCAGCTAACAGAGATACCCATGAAGCTAACTGAAGTAACAGAGCTACCAGCTAACAGAGATAACCATGAAGCTAACTGAAGTAACAGAGCTAACAGCTAGCAGAGCTAACTATGAAGTTAACTGAAGTAACAGAGCTAACAGCTAACAGAGCTAACTATGAAGCTAACCATGAAGCTAACTGAAGTAACAGAGCTAACAGCTAGCAGAGCTAACTATGAAGCTAACTGAAGTAACAGAGCTAACAGCTAACAGAGCTAACTATGAAGCTAACCATGAAGCTAACTGAAGTAACAGAGCTAACAGAGTTAACCATGAAGCTAACTGAGCTAACAGCTCCTTTCTGGCTCTTTATACGACATCACCTGACTTCAGGTAAACAGTAAACATTCCACCACATTTCTTCGTCCAGAAATGAACCTACGCCTCGACACGTCGTCTGGAATCATCTCAGCTTCAGTCAAAGATCCGTTTATCAAATCAGATGAACTGTCCAGGACAGACTGGAGCCGCTTTGTAAGGAAACAGGTGAACTCTCAGACTTTTATTTTGTAAAGCTGCACGAGGACGTCGAACCTTCTGCAGAAAGTCGACGAGAAAACCAGAACGAACAATGAAAGAAGAGAGAATACGAAGATGGGTGTGTGTTTGTGTGTGTGTGCTTCTGTGTGTGTGCAGTCTTTTTGTAGATCAGTTAGTCTGCTGGGAGAATGATGAGATCGGAGCTCCAGCTGCCTCCGGCGTCGGGGACCAACACATAATCCTCCCTTCATGATTGCATGATTGCATATCAACAAATCCCAGAGTCTCTGTGCAGATATGATGGCTGCAGACGGGCGAGAAGCGGCTTCATCGTGAACTCGCTTCAGATACTAACAAATCAGACGCTCGCTCGCTGCGGAAAGCTTGAGCACAAAATATGCAAATGAGTGTTTCTTCTGTGGAATAAAGAGTGTGTGAGGAGACACGTGAAGCAGTTTGACATTGAAACACCAGTTTAGCGTGCAGAGATTTAGTTTTAATTCTGGCTGTAATAATAATATTCATCACACCAGAGGACAAATCATGAAAACTTGTCTGAGTTTTGTCGATAGTTTGTCTGCAGAGCGGCGCCACACAAAGTATCAGAGTTACTAAATATAAACTGAATGTTAATTATTGAATTAACTCATTAGATGAGGAACTCGTTAATCACCTGGAGGAGTTTGAATACTGAAAGTCAACATGAAGTCAGACTTCACCTATACTCATACATAAAGTCATTTTTCAGGTAAACTAACAAACTGAGCTACCATTAGCTCTCTTCTCCTCTACCATTATGTCCATAAAGGCTGCTGAGTCCAGCTCCTGTTCTGGCACAACACCGGCTCAGCACCCCTGGCCTATAAACTTCTTCTTCTTCTTCTTCTTCTTCTTCTTCTTCTTCTTCTTCTTCTTCTTCTTCCGGTGATCCAAGCACTAAACTCCCTGGATCAGCTAACAACCAGCTTATGAAGCTGAGCTAACATTAGCTCACAGCAACCTATTTGACTCAGCAGCTAACAGCAGCTACAGTTTTTGGCCCAAAACTTCATAATAACCTCTGTGGTGCATTAATAGTGATATGTCCATGGAGGCTGCTGAGCCCAGTTACATTGCCCGCTCACCTTGCTCTGGTCCCAATCTCCAACACGCAACACGAGCTAACGTTAGCTTAGAAATAGTGTCAAAGTCAAAGCTAACATTGATTGGTTACTCACTGATTGTCTCGTCTGATTGGCTGCACTGTGACGTTGGGCTGTGTCGCTGTGTTTCCTGGCAGACAAAATGAACGACCTCCACTCAAACGAAGTGTGCGTTTACACCACAGATCCTGTTTGAATGCGGCCTAAAGCCGAGGCTGATGGGTCGGTTCAGTCTGTCTTTGTGTTTCTTCTTCTGTGGTGTGTGTTTGGACCGGCCCTTCGTCTCAGACAGAACGTCACGCTGCTTCATCGAGGACAGTTCGCCAGTATTCTTTTTTTATTCCATTCACTCCATGGCTCGATGGCCTCTGATCCGATCCATGGAGAAGTCACAGCACTGAGTGTGTGTGGTGAAATGTGTGTGTGTTGATGTTGAAGTGTGTGTGTGTGTGTGTGTGTGTGTGTGTGTGTGTGTGTGTGTTGTAGCCTTCAGCAGCAGCACGGTGACATTTCCTGAGCCGGCGAACGGCAGAAGGTGAGCGGTTACTCGGGTGTGACTATAGAGGGTGTGTCTGTAAAGTGAGAAGACGGATCCAGTCTGCTCCGACCTCCATTACTGTGAGACTGTGGGGGCTCAGGGAGACACCACCACCTCCACCCTCCACCACCTCCACCCTCCACCACCCGATGTGAAAAGAGAAGGTCAACCACGAAGGAAACTTTAAATTTTTGTTGCCTCCAGTTTCAGAGTGTAATCCCACTGTGTAACTATGTCCAGCTGTACTCGAGTATTTGTTCTGATTACATTACTTCTGATCAAAAACTAGCAAGTCCACAACTGTGCTAACAGCCAAACATCAACATTTACTCTCTGAAACATGTCCACAAGTTCTTCTCATCCTCATAGTTCTGGTTCCACTGGGGATTGAACCCAGGACCTTCTGCGTGTAAAGCAGATGTGATGACCACTACACTATGGAACCTGCTCACAGATGGATGGACGTCAGCTAATTCATCCATCTTATTGCTTGCAGGAAACATGCTGCGTTGCTGGGTTGCTATGTTGCTGCATTGCTGGGTTGCTGCATTGCTGTGTTGCTGCATTGCTGTAGCTGTTAAAACTTAGCTTGATGCTTGATACCTGCAACTGCTAGTTACAGCTAACTGTAGCTGCTGCTAGCTCGGTCAGACAACACCAACGGGTGGGTGCATGGGTGCTTCGAGCTCCCAGTCCAGGCAGTCAGCTAACCTAATATGACAGCTAGCTCAGAAATGGCAGCTACACAAGTAGAGCCTTCTACCATCATCAACCATTCACCTGATCATTTATGGCAAATGTACTCTGTCTGCTTCAGGAGGAACAAACTCAGATTTTAAATGAGTAAAAATAAACTTCTTCACTCCGCAGCTTCCACAGACGTCTGCTCTCCCTCCTCAGTTTGCTTCTTCTTATCTTGTCATTGCCCTCCAACTCCACCACCAGCACCACCTGTTCCTGCACCGCCCCCGCCTCTCCTCTTCTGTTCAGTTTTATTTCTCTTATTTTACTGAAGAATATTTTTTTATTAGTCGCAGATTAAACTGGCAGAGTTGTAATGAGATGCCATTTTACTGCAGCAGTAGGAGTCACCATCTGCCTCCATCTGCTCTCATTCCACAACACCTACACACACACACACACACACACACACACACACACACATACACACTTACACACACACTATACATCACACACAGCGGGCAGTAAATGAAAACACACAGCGGCGTGTCCAGCGAGTAAGAAGACGCACCAAATCCGACTGGGAGGTCCAGCCGACCGCTGAACGAGATGAGACGGACAGAGGAAGACAACAAGACGACACCTTCAGCTCCACCTGTCCGTCCTCCGTCTGTCTCTTTTGTTTAACAGGTTTAAAAGCTACGGTGAAACCACAAGACCCGAGGCATCCATCAGTACCAACCGTCACACGTTAGTTTGAAGGGAAGGCGGCTAAATAATGCTATGAAGTTAGCTAAGTCTGCGGGGACGTCACAGAGACTACGTCCAAGTTTTAGACAGTCTGCGGGGACGTCACAGAGACTTCGTCCAAGTTTTGGGCAGTCTGCCGGGGGCGTCGGAGACTACGTCCGGGTTTAGGCGGTCTGCCGGGGCGTCCACGAGAGACTACGTCAGGTTTTGGAGCAGTCTCTTGAGGCGTCCGCGGAGACTACGTCCAGGTTTTGAACAGTCTCGCGGGGGCGTCCAGGAGAACTACGGTCGAGTTTTTGGAGCAGTCTGCGGGGCGTCACAGAACTACGTCAGGTTTTGGGCAGTCTGCGGGGGCGTCCGCGGGAGACTTCACGTCCAGGTTTAGACGTCTGCGGGGGCGTCACGGAGAGACTACGTCAGGTTTTAGAGCAGTCTCTTGGGGGCGTCCGCCGGAGACTCGTCCGGGTTTGGGCAGTCTGCCCGGGGCGTCCACGAAGATCGTCCGGGTTTTTAGACAGTCTGTGGGACGTCACAGGGCTACGTCCAGGTTTTTGAACGGTCTGTGGGGGCGTCACAGAGACTACGTCAGGTTTTAGACAGTCTGTGGGGACATCACAGAGTATTATATCAAGCAGCCATGTGTTTATTATCGTTACCATGACGACAAAGGTCACTGACTATTGAAGGACAGATGGCAGCGTGATGGGAACAGTTGAGGATTTGGTGGTACTGCAAGAGAACCTCAGCAGAGCGCGGGAGATGAGCTGGCTCCAGCTGTCATACTTTGGTCCATCTGCGGGACTTGAACTTCCATACAGGAAGTGAACAGCTAATAGTCTGAGGTGGTGTTGGTAGTGGTGGTGCTGGTGGTGTTAGTGGTGTTGATGGTGTTGGTGGTGTTGGTAGTGCTGGTGGTGCTGGTGGTGTTAGTGGTGTTGGTGGTGTTGGTGGTGTTGGTGGTGCTGGTGGTGCTGGTGGTGTTAGTGGTGTTGGTGGTGCTGGTGGTGTTGAGTGGTGTTGATGGTGTTGGTGGTGTTGTTGGTAGTGCTGAGTGGTGCTGGTGGTGTTGAGTAGTGTTAGTGGTGCTGAGATGAGTGTTAGTGGTGTTGGTAGTGCTAGTGGTGCTGGTGTTGGTGGTGTTGGTGGTGGTGTTGGTGAATTGCTGGTGGTGCTGGTGGTGTTGGTGGTGATGTTGGTGGGTGTTGGTGAAATTGTTGGTGGTGCTGATGGTGTTGGTGGTGATGTTGGTGTTGGTGGTGCTGATGGTGTTGGTGGTGATGTTGGTGGTGTTGGTGGTGTTGGTGGTGCTGGGGCGGTGTTGGTGGTGATGTTGGTGGTGTTGGTGGTGTTGGTGGTGCCTGATGGTGTTGGTGGTGATGTTGGTGGTGTTGGTGGTGCTGATGGTGTTGGTGGTGATGTTGGTGGTGTTGGTGGTGTTGGTGGTGCTGGTGGTGCTCCTCAGGAGTGCTGTCAGTCACCGCTGCCAGCCTCGGCAGGTTTCTCATTCTTTCCGTGTTCTTCCCATCCAGACTGGCAGCCTGTCACTTTTGTTTTAAGCACGTTCAAGCTGATTGGGCGAGTTTAAGAAGAAGAAGAGGGAGGAGGACCCTTGCTTCATCTCATCAGAGGCTGATTTACAGTCGAGCTGCGAGGTGAATGCAATTAACCGTCTGCTCGGACAGGAAGCAGAGAGGCAGAAGAGACAGATGTGTGCTCAGCAGGTGGGGAAACACAAACCAGCGGTCGAACTAAGCGCCGCAGAGCAGCTTTAATCAGCCAACAACGAACCTAAAGTGGGACAGCTTCGTTTGTTCACTGAACTCTGAGTTCATCTCCTTAAACTCACAGTAAACCAGAGAGTCTGAGTCCTGCAAACCCGTGAAGCTAACAGTGCTCTGCAGCTTCCCTGGGAACTTTAACCTGTCTATATATATTACCATGGTAACGTGTGTCAATCACCTGACCTGGTCGCGCTCAGAGTTTTGGGTTAAATGGACTGTAAAGTGAGACAGAGCCGAACAGTGGTGACCTGATCGCAGCAGCACACTGCAGACGCTCGTCCGTCCAATCTGTTTGTTTCAGGGAGTTTCAGTTGAAATGCTCGTGTGGAAACGCTGAGTACGAACACTTTGGACAGCGGCTTTATGCCGTCTGATTGGCTGCCAAGTCGAGTTAATATAAATCAATAAAACTCATTTGAGTCTGATTCATCCAAAGTGATCTCCACGTCTCCGTCATTATGACACGAAACGCTTAAATCTGCTGATCAACTTTAAAAGTTTGGGGCACCGAATCGATGAGCAGCGTCCTGCCAGCGCTTTATTTGTGTTGCTGTGATATTTTTATATTTTTTTAACATCATAACGACTTGTTCTGACGGTTTAAAGGAGCTGCGCTGGCAGCTTTTAGCCTTGAAATGTTGATTACAGCGACAAGCCAGCAGAGAGGCAAAGAAACACCTCGAGGAGGAAGAACAAGAGGAGGAGGAGGAGGAGGAGTGTTTACCTCCTGAACACTCGGAGCTCCAACAGGACACTCGTGTTGTTAAAGAGAAACTCTTGATGACAGCCACGGCAGTTGCCATGGTTACGGTCCTGCTGGAACATGAGCTTCAGTTTGTGGTTAAAAAAAAAAGATTTAAATGAATATTTGGTGTCGTGATTCTGAGTGAGTCTGTTTTTGTCACAATGTAGATTAATTAACGCTCGTCACGAGTTCCTAAAATAAAAGTTGACATTGAACAGAACAGTTTGTTTCATCGCACAGAAGAAAAAAGGCAGAAAATCATTTTTAGAAGCTGACGCAGGTGAATTATTTAGTAAATCTGAAATCATCACGATCGCTGTCTATCAGCGTCGTCAACAAACAGTTTCAGTTCATTTTCTTTATTGTTTTATAGATTTTTAACCCTCACTCACTGCCAAAAACAAAAACTGACGACCACAACTTCCTGTTTGATTTGACCAAATATGTCATTTGGAGCTTTTAACATGGGGACTTATGGAGACTGGCTTCACTTCACACACACACACACAGAGGCTGACGACGATGATAAACCTTCCAGTAGAAGCTACAAACACGCCGTGATCTTACAGACCACGATGCCAGCAGCGTGTAGAGACTTTAAACATGCAGCAGGATGAATCCACAAACACCAGACAAAAAGACTGCAACACTAATTCTCATATTTCACTGATAGTACTGCAGTGACTCTTCCTTGTACTGGAGTTTATGTGTACTTGTACTGAAGTACAGGACCTGAATATTCTTCCTGCAGTTCTCGCGTCTTTAAAACAAAGTAACGTGTTTGAAGCGACTCTGCAGACGTCTGTGGCGTGCTCGGTCGCAGCAGACGCAGCAGCTGTATTCAGATGAAGCACAAAGAACAACAGAGTAACACGGAGAGAGGAGAGATACCTGCTGAGAGGTTTACGAGTAAAAACTGTTACTCAGCAGTTTTCCTGCTTTTCGACACATTGAGGACGAATCACAGATTCTGCGAGTTTGCGTACTGAATTCACTGAGAGCCAGGAGAAAAACCATGATCCACCATCCGAGCGTATCTGACAGATCCTAGTGGACTGTTCCTTTAAAGTGACTTCATGCTGGTCTGCAGATGGAGGACGAGGTCCTGACATGACCTGAAGGTTCCTGATCCTTCGTGTCAGCCCGGCTCAGTTCACCCGAGACAAGCCGAGTTGAGCCGAGCTTGCAGCGTGAGCGCTGTTTGAGGTGGAGGCACATCTGTGAGGGTAATGGAGCCTGAAGATCCCGCTGCCATCACAGACTGAAATCAGTCCGGCACACCGCATGCCATGTCTCCACCAGCACCACCCACCAGGAACACACAGCACACGCGTGTGCATGAAAGCATGAATGCTGCATGCTACACCGACTTTCACTCTCCTTTTCTCTTCTTAGCTTCCTCCATCAGCGTCCTCTTCACTCTCTTCTTCTCTGCCATTATGTCCATAGAAGCTGCTGAGCCAGCTCCTGGTTCTGGCATGACACTCCTGTGGTACAAGCACTACTTCATAATAAACTCTGCGGTGCATTAACGCTGATGTATTTTCATATTATTGGTTTATGTTTTGTTGTGAATGGAAGCTTTCTGAACACAGTTTTCCTCTCTTGGCTCAGAGAATATCAGAAAATCATTTTTAAAATCAATAACTCATTTCCCGTCTGTTGTGAATAATCAGGCTGCATTTAAGACTTCACTCAGTTAGATTAAACTCACACTGCTAACATATTAATATTATAACTCCGAGTCGGAGACAAACTAAGACTGATGGTGTAAGAAGAGATGATAGCTGAATCTCAGCCTGTGGGCTCAAACTGTGTCAGTGATTGTGAAGCTTCCCACGCAGAGCGACCAGGACAGGAACAACTCATCGACTGAAGCCCAAAATAAAAAAAAATGCCTCCACCGCCGCCGTGGAGCCGAGTCTGTTACCGAGAATATTTCACAGGACGAGGAAGACGGAGCTCAGATCAGCGATTCGATCAGGATAAATGTTTGAGTGAGTTCAGACGTCTGTTATTAAAGTCTCCATGACAACAGGAAGGTATGCGGTGGTGTGCTTGACGTGCACAGCCATTGTTGGCGCTATGAACTGCCTGCCAACAGTATAGTTAGCTTCACAGCTAACTAATGACTAGCTGTGTAGCAGCTTTAGCTAGCTTCACTACTTAGCAAACTTTCTATCAAGTAATGGTAGCTGATGTTAGCATGCTAATGTTTGAACATGTGTAACAAAGATTATAACATTAGCTAATGTTAGCTTTATATCCAGGCTAACTAATGTAGCAGTTAGCTACATTAGCTTTAGACCCAAACTAACTGGATCCATATAGTTGTTGTAATTAATGTTAGAATTACATTAGCATTAGCTCCAAAGACAGCTAATTGGCATTCATGTTTATCTCCAATTAAGCTAATGCTAGATTATAGCTAATGTTAGCTTTATATTCAGGTTCTGCTGCCTGCTAATGACAGATTCAGTTAGCATCAGCTGATTAGCTGTTAGGTACTTTAGCAGGTGGTTAGGCTAAAGTAGAACAGACGCTAAGCTGTCAAATGATGCTGATGTACCTGGTGAAGCTCAGGCGTCGCACACAGGTTGTCTGATCGTCTTTCTTCTGTTTCTTCAGACTCAGCCTGAAACAAACCAGAGTTTAGACTCCAGTGTTTGAACGTGTTGAAGCAGTTTGAACAATTGTCAGCGCTGCAGAGCTCGGTTCTGATCAGCTGTGACGCTCAGCGAGGCTGCTTTGGATGCTTCTCAGGTAAAACCCAGATTCCTCTAACGAACACTCTCCAGTTCCTCTCCAGTTTCCGTACTTCCTGTTCTTGTTGTTGTTGTTGTGGCTGGTTTTAGATGCCAAACTTTAAAAAGTCCAAACTTTTAAGTGGGTCTCCGGAGGATAAACGCCAGACAGGCGCCAGAATTTGTGCCTGCTTTTAAAAAGTGTCCGCCCTGCACTTTAGAGTCCAATTCTAAAGCTATGAATCTCAAACAGGCTCGGAGGGAAATCTCACTCTATACTGCTCAGACACCTTAAACACACACACACACACACACACACACACACACACACGTCAGGATCACAGGCCCGGTTGAAAACAGCTTCACTAAGTGATTTCTGTGAAGCCGGCGGGGTGTTCAGACTGTGTTACTGTCACACCTCAATAACCAGCCGCCCTCCAGGAAGCATCGCTGCCAACGCCGTCATTACACTGCAGGAAGTTTGCAGCGGTCACCTGACAGCTGAGTTCCTCTGTCAGTGTTTCACTTTGTACTGTTAGATGAAGAGCGACCCGAGCTGATGAACACTGAAATGAAGACACAAAACAACTCTCCTCTGATGAACTAACGTCTGCCACCTCCTGTTGATCCACACTGACCTGTGATCAGGTGAACGGTGTCTCTGTCATTAAATGCGTCTGTTCTCACGCTATGCAACTTTGAACCGGTGGGAGAAGTACGTAACGCTTTACGGAGGAGGAGAGGCCAAAGACGGACGGAGCGACCACACTGAGCTTCACAGCAGAAACCTCAATGTGTTTTTGTGTGATAAATAATTGATTAAATAAATGGATTAAAGGTGTCTTTACTTTGTGCTGTGACACCAAAGATCAGGTCAGGTCTGTGCACAGATCTCTGAAACTAAACATGAACACGTACAAACAGGAAGTGCTCTGACACAAATAGCATTTCCTCTTTCAGCTCTGAGTGTCACCTCGTTATGAACACACACACCTTTCTAGTCTTTAGACCAGTCAAAGCACTTTTTACTCGACATATCTCATTCACTGACATCCACACGCTGATGGCGCAGCCTTCGGGAGCCCAAGGACTCTTCACATGCACATGCTGAGGTTCTATCTCTTAATGTCGAGTTAATGAGCGCACACGACACACATATTTGGACAAAGAGCTGGTGGGCACCTACTGCGAGCTGATCTTGACCAATGACAGTAGAGAGTGGACATCATATGAGTGACATCACAGCGGTGCACGGGAATGTTGATGAAATTGGGCTGGTGTGTCATGCCAGAGCGGGAGAAGCTGACATTGTAACTGTGCTGAGCGGCCTCTATGGACATAATGGCAGAGGAGAAGAGAGTGAAGAGGACGCTGACGGAGGAAGCTAAGAAGAGAAAGGTTAAATCTGCCAAGATTTCTACCAGATGTGTGAATGTCATCACATCACAAAACCAAAACTGAGAGCTAAAAGAGGCTAAAAAGCTCAGTGGAGCTGAGGACAACTGTAATGTGATTACAGTAACTTTGGATTAGAGTAATTTACAGACCATCAAACCTCACCTCACTGGCTTCAACACCGACTGAAGACGAACGCTCGTCTCAACAGAGCTTCGAACACACTGCTGCTTTCTTTCTAAAATATCTGGTTGTGTGTGTGTGTGTGTGTGTGTGAGTGTGTGTGTGTGTGTGCTGTACATCATCCACCTCTCTGACCGACAGAAGAACCTTTTGTTCCACCTCTCCGGTCCCCAATTACTGTAATCTCCTTCCTCGGCTAATCCTGCAGCGCACAACTTTGAAGTGGCGCGCTTCATTGAACATCAAAGTTGTCTTCTCACTCGTCTGCTCGCTCAAACAGTCGGAGGGAATGACGGACGAGCAAACACACACACAATACACTGTGTGTTAAACAAGTCAACTACACTGTTCAGCTGCTGGAAGGCGTCTGACAACCTGAAAGAATGTGAATATAAGACTGTCTAAACCTGGAAGTAGTCTCATTGGCGTCCCCACAGACTGTCTAAAACCTGGGCGTGGTCTCTGTGACGTCCATGAACTTTCTAAAACCTGGACATGGTCTGGCGTCCGCAGACTCCGTCTGGATGTAGTCTCGTGGCGTCCTAAAGACGTACAAAAACCTGGGCGTGAATCTCTGTGGCGTCCGCAGACTGTCTAAAACCTGGGCGTGTCTCGTGGCGTCCCATGAGCTATCTAAAACCTGGGCGTAGTCTCCGTGGCGTCCGCAGACTGTCTAAAACTGGGCCGTGGTCTCGTGGCATCCCACCGGAGCTGTCTAAAACCTGGACGTAGTCTCCGTGACGTCCCCACAGACTGTCTAAAACCTGGACGTAGTCTCTGTGACGTCCCCGCAGACTTTCTAAAACCTGGATGTAGTCTCCGTGATGTCCTCACAGACTGTCTAAAACCTGGACGTAGTCTCCGTGACGTCCCCGCAGACTGTCTAAAACCTGGATGTCTCCGTGGCGATCCGCGAACTGTCTAAACCTGGGCGTAATCTCCGTGGCGATCCTCACAGACTGTCGCCTGGGCGTGGTCTCTGTGGCGTCCGCGAGGGCTATCTAAAACCTGGACATAGTCTCCGTGACGCATCCCCGCGAACTGTCCTAAAACTTGGATGTAGTCTCCGTGGCGATCCACATAGCTGTCTAAAACCTGGGCGTGGTCTCCGTGGCGATCCTCACAGACTGTCTAAAACCTGGGCTGGCTAGTCTCTGCTGACGTCCTGTAGACTGTCTAAAACAACTCCAACTTAGCAGGGTTAATACTGTTAAGACATGGACATCAGTGAGCTCGAGGCTGTGGTTGCCTCCATGATGAGACGTTGTAAACAGATGACTAACTGTTGGAAATGTTTCTTTAATATAGTGCTGAGAGTTCAGTGTGTTCAGTTTCTAACAGCTCTCGTCTCCACGTGTCACATGACAGGATGTAACAGTCAGGACATGGAGTGTGAAATTACTCTCCACTTTCAGTTCATCCACCTCCACCGATCATCCCGTTGAGGCGGTTTGAGATCAGTAAATGTGAAAATCATTTCCTGCTGCACACGCTGTCAAAGCCGATTGATTGTTCTACCTGTGTTAATTTAACACAAGCTTTACTGTATAATCAATGGACGAGTCTGAGGGAGAAATCTGCTTCATCACACAGTGTAACTTCATTCTGCTCAGCTCCTGATGGTTTCTGCATTTAAAGAACTCGTTTGGAGTTTTCATCAGCTCAGCTCAAACAGAGACTCAAAGTCTCTGTTTGTCTGATGACAGCAGAGAGAACAGGGTGATAGTCGGGGCGAGCCACAACTGTACTGTGTGTTTAATACTAATTAACAAGTGAGCATGTTAGCATGACAACTATCACCATGATAATGATATCAGTGTAAAGTTTAATGCGTTAATATACACTAATAATATATATGTTCCACCAGATTACACCAAAGAAACTGTATTTAATACAGTCGCACATGTGTCAGCTAACTGATCTTAAACTGCAGTTCCTCTAACGTCCACTTGAGGCTGGCTCCAGAAGTGAGTCAGTCTCCAGAGATCTATGTTCAAATATTCAACTACAGCAGAAATAAACATGTTTACAGCACAATTTTAAAGAAGAAGCAGTTTGGTCTCTATATTTCCCCGTTCATGACAACTGTACTGAGGGTGAATTTATATACAACTCACCTGTTCACATTATATTAAGGCTTAAAGTTATGCAGGATTAAGAGCGTGGACGCTTTGATTGACAGGTGGGTGTCGGTTAAAAAGGTCAGTGTTGAACTCGGACATTGTCGCTCTCAGTGGTTTGTCTACGTAGCTGAAGTGGGGACCAGCAGAGCATGTGTTACATGTAATCCATGACAACTGCAAAGTATCAAACACAGGACCTCGCCTTCCATCGGGTTTCTTCACAGCGTGACTCTTCTGCACGGCTCCAACGAGAATCATTCATTAAAAAAACAGGAAAGGTCACTGAGAGCGACTCTGGATGATTTTCCCGGAATAATGGCGCCGCCACTTTCTGCCTCACGAGTCATGCACAATACAGAGAAAGGTCACGGTGAGCCTGAGGACTTAGCATGGCTAATATGTAACCAGGAATAAGCTGAACTCTGATGACGGACACAGGAAACACTTTTAATGAATACTTAGAGGAAGATCTGTGCGTTGAGGCAATTAGTGGAACTTCTGATTAACTGCAGGTTTCACCCACGCACTGACCTTTATGTTACATTAGTCATCGTGTACATATCAAAACTATAGGAGCTTCACAGAGGTCTAAATAAAGGAATCAGCTCGGCTGCGTTTGAATTATGGAACCTAAAACATCAGATTTGAGCTCTCTGAGTTTTTCGCCTCTCCACATGTTCTGACCCACTTTCAAACTTTTAATCAGCTGATGTTTTAACTCGGCTACCCACGGGATCCACCACACGTTGAAGATCCGCCGGTCATGGACGCAGTAACTTCCAAACTCCAGGTTTTTCATCATTTATTCAAATTTTAGTCTGCGAGGCTTTTAGGTGATTCATTAATGAGATGAAGAATACCCACGTTTTATTAAAAAACCCAATATGAGTAAAAAAAACAGAGAGTGGCTTTTATCCTCAAGAGGTGAAACAGTTTCTCAGAAAAGGAACTAAATTATTGAGTGAAAACCTCGTTTGACGACCTCCCAGAATCCATGAAAATCTCCAAAACCTGGACGTAGTCTCTGTGACGTGCCCGCAGACTGTCTAAAACCTGGACGTTGTCTCTGTGACATTCCCACAGACTGTCTAAAACCAGAACATAGCCTCTGTGACGTCCCCGCAGACTGTCTAAAACCTGGACGTAGTCTCTGTGACTGTCAAACTGTCTAAAACCTGGATGTAGTCTCCACAGACTGTCTAAAACTGACTCAGGTGAGTCCTGAACCTTCTCTTAGTTTTGCTGCTATAGGCCTACACTGTGGGATATTTCCCATGATGCACTGAGCTCTTCTCTCCCTCACCATCCTCTGCATGTTACTGACTCGGCGTCCGAGAAGTCTTTTGTCCTTCCTGTTGTTCCACTTCAAACATGGACGATAATCCACTGAACATAACAGCAGAGTTAATGAGGGCGGTTTTGTTTCGGGCTCCGGTCGGGCTCACTTCTCTGGACTTTAAATGACAGCAGGCCGACAGACCGAGTCGGAGGTAAGAGGGATTTATTGTTTGAGTCTAAAGGAAGGAAGTGAGCGTGGATTAAACTGCTCCGAAGGAACAGCAACAAGTGCTGAGTGAGGGAAAGTAACTGCATTCATCACACATGTACTCTGATTACTGTGTCAGCCTCAACTGACCTGAAGACATCCAACCATCCGTCCGTCCATCCGTACAATCACTGAGAGAGGACAGCGACGAAGTCTTGAGCTTTTTATATCTGCACTAACTCAGGAGGAACTTCAGGAGCACCTCACTAATTCTGCTCATGAACAAAACCTACAGTCTGGAAGACACTTGAGATTTGACAGTTTCATCAAATTTGGTTTTGATATACGACCAACCTGTGATCCAGGAGGAGTTTCATCAGACACCAAAACACTGCATGGAAAGTTATAATTCTATCAAGGAGAGAATTTTTCATCCATTCAGACGTCTGAGGAGGCTGAAACAGGCTGAGAGCAGCAGACTGGAGGGTGGAGGATCTGGCACAGGAGAACAACAGGTGGAGCTCCACAGATCCACATTAAACTACAGACGGTGGCAACGCAACAACAAACTGTCTTGAAGACTGTTTCACATTTACACACAGCAGGAGAACAAATAAGTGTTTCTGTATCTGTAGATGGTGAACGTCCAACTTCACAGCAGAAATAAACATTTCCCCGTTCATGACAACGGCTCTTCAGAAACCAGTCATGGAGACTATGTCTAGGTTTTAGACAGTCTGCGGGGACATCACAGACTATATCCAGGTTTTAGACAGTCTGCAGGGACGTCACGGAGACTACGTCCAGGTTTTAGACAGTCTGCGGGGACATCACAGAGACTATGTCCAGGTTTTAGACAGTCTGCGGGGACGTCACAGAGACTACGTCCAGGTTTTAGACAGTCTACAGGGACATCACAGAGACTACGTCCAGGTTTTAGACAGTCTGACAGTCACGGAGACTACGTCCAGGTTTTCGTCAGGTGTGAAACAACAGGTCGAGTCATTTGTTTGGGTTTGAACGTTTCATACCTGAATGATCACATTTGATTTTGTTTTGTGTTGTAAAGATTTGAAGAGAAGAAGAAATAACTGTTGGAGGACTGAAGCTCAAAGTCAGAAACTTTCTCTGGACTCTTTTATTGCTTCTGTTCACGAAGACGGCGGATTTCAATCTCACGTTTTTCAATTTGTTTCTCCACATTGAGAAGATTTCTTGGCGGCGAACACTGAAATTTAATTTGAACACTGAGGATGAATGTAAAGTGAGGCGAGGAGGAGAGGAGAGGAGAGCAGCCCCACTCTGTGATGCTTCCTGATAACTTTAAACTCCTGCCTGATCCAGCTCGGATAAACTCCTCCTGTTGAACCACGAAAAGCAATTTATGAGATAAAAAACATGTTCGCTTTATATTAAAACACCAACCAGATCACTGATGAAACAGGATCCTGACTGAAGTTCACAACGATGGGACAATAAGGATGGTTTTTATGAGCAGCATATCATCCAACAAAACAGAGAGTTATCTACAGCGTCCTCTTCGCTCTCTTGTCCTCTGCCATTATGTGCATGGAGGCTGCTGAGACATTGCCCAGCTCCCGTTCTGGCACGACACTGGCTCTCCACCCTGTAAACCTCCTCTTCTTCTTCCTGGTGGTTCAAAACACCTGAGGTACAAACACTAACACTCCCCCGGTGCTCTGAGCTAAAAGTCCAAGCAGTCCAGCTAACAAACTGAGCTAACATGAGCTAACAGCAGCTACAGCTGTCAGCAGTTTACTTCACTGTCCATCATAAACAGTTTATAACAGTATACAGTCAGATTACCCGAGGAAAGTTTCACCGGGTTGAATGAATACTCGATATTCTTTTTTTCAGAATAAACCATAAAAATGTTGAAAGTCGACTTCAAAAGCAGAAACTTTGATTTCAGTTTCACTAAACTGTTGCAGCATTTTTAATCAGTAAATAATTTACAGTTAATTAATATCCGATGAATAAAATATGACACCATTTAATGGGAACGTTCATCAAAAGATGAAGATTACAGCTGGATTTAAAGTGGTCAGAAGAAGAAGGAGCAGAGTGACGGAGAGGAGCCGGCCGAGTGTGTCTCATTAATTCCCTTTTTACTCTCAGATAACGAACGCTCTCCTCACCGAGCTGAATAAATTGCGTTTCTCTGCACGCCGAGTTGTGAATGAAGCCCTGATAACGCGCCTCTCTCTCCTGATTATTGCTTCCTTGCTTCCTTCCTTCCTTCCTTCCTTCCTTCCTTCCTTCCCTCAGCAGGGAAGGTGAGGTTGAAAGGTTCGGGAGAAGATTTCATTTTCTCTGTAGATACACATGAAAAAATAATGAGACATCTTTGTGCGCTCTGACTTTCATTAATAAAACAGCAGCTCAGCGTGGGAGCTGGAGAAAAAGGAACAAGATTGGATCTTTAAGTTATTATTGAAGCAGCTGTATTCTCGCACACGGCCGGGTTAATGTGGAAATGTGATTCATTTGACATTAACTTGATTATTGGTGCAGCAGTTTAACATCAGCTCTGTCTGTTTTACCTGACGGCTAACCGGCTGCTCTTCACATATAACTGCAGCGTACATTACAGCATGATTAAAGCCTTTGTTTCCTCAAGTGTCTTTATGTTTGAACTGTGAATGAGTAATCCTCTGTACTGTACGAACATTATAATACGGCAAATAACGCTCACTCTGAGCCCCGATGTTTCCCATAATCCCTTTAAATTCCCCCTCAGTCACTTCACAGATTAAAAAGTGACTTCGTGTTTGAGTTGAGTGAAATATTCAAATCTTCGAGAACATCGTGCGCCCCGTTAAATCAAATATAAATATTCCACATGTCACTTTAAATCTGCATATTTACATACACACTGAATCTACATGCATCTGTGTGATGTTATTCAATTTTATTTATATAACGCCAATGCATGTTAAAAGTTACTGTATGTCAGCAGCTCTACACTGACCGCTCTACAATATTAAACCAACCGTTGTTGGTTAAATCAAACCAACGTCTCCTCATCACGTGATCTGAACTGTAGTTTGTACGATAACGTGTAAAACCAGCAGTATGTTCCTTCAAGGTTAAAGTGGATCATAATATATTTACAGGTATATAAAAAACATCATGGGGTTGTTCAGCTACAGTATAAAATATCCAGGAACATAACTGCCACCAATAAACCTTCTGACCCTGAAAGCTTTTTATGTTTTCTACTCGAGGCGGACCGGACAGCGTCCACAGAGACGTCTGCGGATCAATTGTTGTTTCTGTTTGGAGCAACACAAATAAAAACTGGACGTACAGTATCACAGAGCGCCATAAAGTCAAAATAAACCAGTTTGGTTTGATTTTCTTCTGTGAAAGAGAGAAAACTGTGACTGAAGACTGAAGAGAAATGAGCATAAAGAATAATTATTTTAAACTAACATGTAAAATATCAATTGGTTGAAAACCTGTTCAATTATTTGAACTTAAATTTATGAAGTAAAGTTTATGTTGAAAGGACACATTTCATATGTGCTGCATGTACATGTATCAGTCATTGTGTTAGTGAACTGGGCTGGATGAGCATCACTGTGTGGGACAGTTTTAACAAAATAAACTGAATTAAAATCAACATTTTTGTTGCTTCAAACATTTTAGATAATTGTTGAATAAAACATGTCAAACAGCCTCATTAGTCAGAATATCGTCTTCTGCTGCATCTCATTAAGTTCCTGACGTCCTGTCCATGTGAATCACCGTCTCCATGATCAGAACCTCGCTCGCCCACTCTAATCTCCTCTCTCAGGGTGAAGAGCTCCTCGTCATCTCCTCTGTTGCTCTGATCGCTCGCTCATTAATGCCTTCCCTCGACTCCTCCTGTCCCGTATTTTGTTCAACACTCTAATCTCCTCGTGTCGGCTGGATTTCGTTCTCCTCTCCAGGCTCGCCTTCAGGCCCTCAGAGGCCGGCTGCTCTCGCTCTCTGAGCGTCTCCTCCAGCTGTCGGAGCTGTGGACTCACACTGAGAGCTGTTCATCTGGATCTAAAAAGGCCCCGAGGTCGCATAAATGATGGCGCAGAGCTGCAGCTGAGGATACCCGAGGGCTGAAAACTGGAGGCAAAACCCCCGACGGGGCGTTTATGTTTGAGAAATACGACATGTTAATGTGAAGAATCTGTCTGCTAAAGTTTCAGATTTAGACTGCGGCCTCTTCTTTACATTAAAGCCTCATTATGTAAGCTTTCTACATGAAACATAAAAATAACATGTTGATGCTACACTGACTTTTAATCAGGTTTGATCAACTGTAAGGAGAGGTACGTAACGCTTTACGGTGCTAATGTTAGCTCAGAGCATTGAGGGAGTGTTAGTGTTTGTACCACGGCTGTTTTCATAGGCCGTTGTTGTGCCAGAACCGGAGCTGGGCGAGCGGGCAACGTAACCGGGCTCAGCAGCTTCTATGGACACAATGTCAGAGGAGAAGAGAGCGCAGAGGACGCTGACGGAGGAAGCTAAGAAGAGAAAAGGGGAATCATAGCTGAGCCCAAGCATTGATGACGAACAGCACCAAAGTACTCCGTGTGTAAGGTGACAGATCTGAAGAGAACATGGTGAAATATTTAGACTGGCTCGTCTCATTTCTGCACACAGATGTTTGAAGCCACTCTGAGAAAAAAACAATCTTTTTTAAATCATTAAACTAGACGGCCATCAAACGAAGGAGCTGATTGAGCTTAATGTACCTTCCTGTGAATTAATCACCTAAAATCAGTCTGTAATAGACCAAATTAAAACCAGCGGCCCTCGACGAAGAGGCCACGCTGCGAGGACAGCAGCTTGTTTACGGACCAACAACAACAACAAATATTTAAAATTATTAACGAATCATCAGAAAATGCAGCAGCTAAACGAGCTTAATGTGGCAGAACAAAGTTTAATCAGCTAAAACTAAATCAGAACGACATGAAATTAAAACCTAATTAAAGGTGGATTAAATCAGGCCGAGAGCTGAAGAACGTCTGTCCAACATCACATCCAGTCCAACATCGTCACTGCTCAGCTGCTCGTCACCTCAGGACTCGACATCAAACGGAGCTGCTTACTTAGTTATAATGGAGCACAGGTGACAGATGGGAGCCTTTAAACATTACACGCAGTGGTTACAGTGTCGTGTTCTGTCGCGGTGAACAGGTACTTTCTTAGATATTCATCTGACACCAGACTTTTGTCTCACGTCTCCGTCTGTCTCATCATCTCTCTTTAAATCTGAGGACAGAGCGGAGCTTGAATTATCCAAACAGCAGCAGTGCAGCACTAATCCACCCTGACAGGAAGTGCATGCGGTAAACAGTGAGCCTCACATCGAGACACATTAACTCCACGCAGCAGTCGCACAGTTTTAATAATAAAAAAGCTTCTGGAGTTACGCTGATTGTTTAAAGATGATCACGTTATTCTTCTGAAGTGAACTCTGAGGTTTACACACAAACACTCGTTTCCCAACTGGCCTGCTGCTGAAATCATCTGTCATCAGGCGACTGTTCACCAACAGAGAGCCCGCTGTTCCTGTTTCTGCTGTCAAACGCCAAAGGAAGAAGAAGAACGTCAAGAAGAAGCCACCAGGAGGAGCG
The DNA here is from genome assembly GCA_028641955.1 of Protonibea diacanthus. Lineage (NCBI taxonomy): Eukaryota > Metazoa > Chordata > Actinopteri > Sciaenidae > Protonibea > Protonibea diacanthus. Next base: position 9,641,728 of record CM053976.1, on the reverse strand, counting down.
ATGGGCTCAAAGCCGAGGTGACAAAATGGCCAAACTGTGCATAAACTCATGTACAGGGTCCCCAAAGATTTATAGAAGAGGCTTTAAAACCGTGAATACAATCAATCAGTCCAATCAACTCCAGGAGAGCCAGGCGGCTCAGCTCGACCAGCTGACGTCAGAGAAGATCTCTGATGACCACTGAGCAGCTTCCACAGGAAAGAACAGAACTCCACGTATCACGGCCATCCAGAGCTCGTGATACAAACATGAACTTGTATTGTTCAGTTCAGAAACTCATATCAGCTCATGACATATTCTCCATTTTGTCTTTTGTGTGCCTTTGTTATGTCACAGGTCCACAACTCTTCAGACGTACTTTAACATACGTTAATATATTCATCATTTCATGATTTCATGAAAAGAAAATGTCGTTTGTCAGCCTCTGACTGTAAGGAAAGGTTTTCCCAAATGAAATCTGCTGCTGTTTGATTCATCTCTCTCTGAAGTGGAACCAGAAGCTGCTCTGATTTGTTTCACAGGGAACATGTCAGTGTTTGGTGGAGGTTACAGTTTGGTTTTAGGCACAGCGATTCATTCAGGGACGTGTGGATCTTCTGGAAAGCCGCTAATTAGAGTCTGAATGAAGCTGCTGCGAGGAGGTTTTCTCCTTTAGGCTCCAAGTTTTCCTCTTTATATGCTGAAACACAGCGAGGCTGATCATCTGTAACGTGTTAGAAAAAGAAGTTTTAAAGAAGCTGAAAGTAACGCCGTTTCCTCAAACACGGACGAGGATGAGACAGAGAAAATGCAGCTTACCTCGAGGAGGACGTTTTAAAGGCTCGCCTTGAAGTCGCACTTTTCTGTTCGTCATGAACGAGGAAATTAATCGTGAAATTAGAGAATAAACTCAATCAAGAAGAGTTTTATTCACTAAATTAATTTCTGGGGTTTTACAACGTTTTGAACTTGGTACAAAAATGCTAACGAGCAACTGTTATAATTCAAACAGTCAAATTTATTTTTATTATGATCGATGCAACAAAACTGCTGATTCTGAATGAGACGCGTCGCTGTGACAAACTGAATTTCAGTAGAATTCATCGTGTTAAAGGTTAAATTAATAGAACATCTCAACCCGCAGGAGGAGGTCCACAGAACAAAGCATGAACAGACTCCCGCGACGCCGTCGATAAGCTCCCCAGAGCCGGCTGCGTCTCTCGGGATGAACACGAGCCTGCTGCTCCATTTTTCTGCTAAATTAGGAGGCGACGGAGAGAAGGTGAAGAAACCGAGGGGAGGAAATCAGTTCTGGGGCTTTAAAGGAAATTTGGTGAGGCAGCGTAATTTGAAAACACCACCCAGAAGGTGCTGAGAAATGACTTTAAAATGACAGGCGCTCTGCGGTCTGCAGGGTTAATCGTGGTGTTTGCATCTCTCCAACCGGAGAGGACCTGCACCTTGAGTCACCTCCTTGAACAGCGCTCTCCGTCACGGCTTCACCTTCAGTCATCCTGATTAGTCCACAGGTGGACGGGTCACGTGACGGCGTACGAGAGCAGCTTTTAAAGTGTTTACCAGGCAGAGAGCTCATTCAGACCAGCTGAAAGGTTTCCAGAGAAACATCTGTCTCCATGGTGATCCGAGCTAGTAAAGCGAGTCCAAACCACATGGCTGCATCTCTTCTTCTTCTGCATCCTCCTCCCATGAGGCCTATTTTTACCTTTATGTGCAGGACAAAGCTGCAACAACACATCCGAGCGACGCTGTTACAGCTCCTCCAGGACCGCGGCACGCCGCAGCGTGTAAAACACACTGAGACTAAAAGGGAGAGGGCGAGAAGGTGTCAGCCTCCGCTGGACCGAGCTGAGCGAAGCAAAAGGACGGCAGGAAGACGAGGTCGACTGGTGCAACCTTCTGCATGAGCGCTCGGCTTCACAACACATTAGAAACTCAGGATTCAGTGTGTGTGTGTGTGTGTGTGTGTGTGTGTGTGTGTGTGTGTGTGTGTGTGGAGGCTTGGAAGACCAAAAAATGGTCGAAATTCACTCAAAGTACAGCTCGCTTTAAAAATTCAATGCCACAAGGGATTCTGGGAAGATGAAGCAGCAGATATGCAATTAAACCAAAGACTGTCTAAAACTAGTCTCTGTGACGGCGCTGCAGACTGTCAAAAACCTGGACGTAGTCTCCATGACGTCCCCGTAGACTGTCTAAAACCTGGATGTAGTCTCTGCAACGTCCTACAGACTGTCTAAAACCTGGACGTAGTCTCTGTGACGTCCCACCAGACTGTCTAAAACTAGTCTCTGTGATGGCGCTGCAGACTGTCTAAAACCTGGACGTAGTCTCTGTGACGTCCCCACAGACTGTCTAAAACCTGGACGTAGTCTCTGTGACGTCCCCACAGACTGTCTAAAACCTGGACGTAGTCTCTCTTTAGAGGAATGTTGTGTTTCATGGTTACAGATTATTTCTGTATAATAAAAGTTTGCAGCAGTCGATGTAACTCATCATCCTCCAAAGATGAAACATTTAATTTGTCGCTAAACGAGCTCATAATGTGTTTTTCACATCAACACATCCATCACTGAGAAATATAAAAACAAAAGCTCACCAGACGCCGTGTGCTGCAGCTGCTCTGATGTATAACAGAACCATGCCCGCCAAAATAAAAGCATGAGGGCCGGCTGTTTCACCTTGAAAAGAAGAAAGAAGACGATTAGAGAGGAAGAAGAGGTGACGATGCTCAAACTGACCAACTGATAAAAAACAAACAAATCAGGAAACAGGAAGTAGAAAGTGTTGTTCTTCATTTTAAGATGTTTGTCTGGAAATGAAAATGAAAGCAGCGAGGACGCCTCAGAGAGCAACGAGGAAAACCTTCATCCAGCTCTCATTTAGCACTGACACGTTATCGTTGATTAAATCAGCTGCTGGGCTCGATAAGGACAAACAGAACAGAGAGGAGAACAACAGGATGACAGGACGGAGGCTGGAAGAGAGCCTCATGACACACCAACGCTTCAGACGCTTTTAATGTGACCCGGCAGATGACTGAAGGCCTCACCTGTCCGACAGGAGAGAGAAAACACATCTGTAGAGCTGCTTCGAGCTCATCTCTACACCTTTTATCCTGAGGGGGGGGAGCCGCCGTCAGCCACCAGCGAGGACAGATGAAGACAAACACAGGGAGGAGAGGAAGCCATCATGACTCTCATTAATTCTGCAGCGCTGCCCGGAGCTCGCGTGAACGCCACGAGACGGTTCAAGGGACAGATTTTCTGTTTGCTTGTTTCCTCACTGTGAAGCAGAGATGCTGCAGACAAACATAAATGCCCAAACCGAGCCGACAGTTTCCTGCATCCCACGAGGCAAATTAACAATCAGCCCAAATACTCACAGCTGCAGCTCATTCCAAACACCAGACGCTGATACAGGTCTTTAAACTGTACGATACATCAGGGCCGTCTCAAACTGCTCGGATGACTGTACGCCTGTACGTTTACGCAGATTTAGGGAAAGTTGAGGACGATCAACAGATCCATGTTGACGGAGACAGAACTGCAGACCAGATGTGCTAACATGAGCTAAATGCTAACGATATTCTAACATGCAAAATCAGCAGATTCAAGTTTTAAACTAACGATGGAACAAAGAAAGATTCTTAGATTTTATTACAATCAAGCAATCAAGCAGAATCCTCGTGTCTGTGAAGTGAACCCACAAACTGCAGTTCCTCTAACATCCACTTGAGACTGGCTCCAGAAGTGAGTCAGTCTCCATAAGTCCCCATGTTCAAATGTCCAACTTCACAGCAGAAATAAACATGTTTACAGCCTGGTACAAAAAACAGTTTTGGTCTCTATAGTTAATTTCCCCGTTCATGACAACTGTACTGAGGGTGAATTTATATACAATGGCTTCATTCAGCTTGCCTCAGCTCCACCCATGCGCCACATTTTTGGATTAGCCAGCGGAGGCAGGACTGCCAAGATGGTGCCGACTAAAGCCACTACACTGATCTTCTGTTCGAGACTATGTCCAGGTTTTAGACAGTCTGTGGCTGCAACACCTGGTCTGAATAGCCTTATTGTGATTGGCTGTGAACAAAACCACACAAATAGTTTTTTTTTCTAGACGGGGTACAAAAAGAATCAAATGTTGGTGTCGTTTGATACAACTTTGTACTGGGTTTCAGTTTTCTGATACCCAGCCTTGGCATCGATCTTCTCATCAAACTCTCAAATAAACGTGTTTCCTAGTTGAGTTTTAGACTCTTATTTAATTCCTACACTTTCAATAACTCCAACAATCTTCATACAGGTCACTGCGGCAGGTTGTAATGATCACAAACAGCCTGCTGGTCATTTCTTTGTACTTCAGTCTTAGTCAGAGTGCAGCGTGTTGATTACTAAATTACATCCGTTCAGAAACACTAATTTCGATGGACGGTTGCCATGGAGCCACAGTGACCTCATAACCGCTGTGGACGAGCCTCATTAGGGTTATTATTTTAACAAGTCTGTGCACGCCGTGTTCGATGTTACGAGAGCGAACACTCGAAAACAGAAACAGTGCTCGAGACATGGAAGCAGTCCTTGAAACCTCCAGTCCTCGTCCTGCTGTATTTATTTAACCTGCCTCATTCTCGTTGTCTTCCTTCTGTTTCCCGCCTCTTCATTTCCCTCCTCTCGATGTGTGTGTGTGTGTGTGTATTTTTTTTTTTAATGAATTACCTCCCGACGTCGCTGTGCTGATTACAATGCATGTCTGTAAATCAGCTCTGGCCTCGGACCAACGTGAGAGAAATCCAATTTTTGAGCGAGGACAGGCTGCTATTACTTTAATGGATCTGAACGTGTGAAGAGTCAGAGAATGAAGGTGATGTCCGAGTAACGGATGAGGAGGAGGGAATGTGAGAAAATCAGAGAAATGTTGAATCACCGTGCTCTAAATGTCCTTATTAACATTTCACTGAATATATTTCCAGGATTTATACTCAACAATTATCTGAAGGAACATGAACAGATATGAGCTGCTGCTGTAAAGTTTTACTGTTATAATATTTGGACATTCTCATGTTTGATTCATGCCGACTGTTCGTCAGATCACCGGTTCCCAACCTTCTTTCATTTAGGAATCTTCTATCAACGGTGAACTGAGGGGAACTCGTCCAGGTGGGTCATGTTCAAAGCCTCTGCTGTTGAGGAGCTGTGGTCAGAAAGTCATGGTGGCAACTGAAGGTGAAGGAGGCCTGTCGGGTTTGGATGGCCCAGGGCAGAAAGTTACCGTGAGTCTAGATAGGCTGAAACTTTGGTAGCTTTGGTGGTCACAGAAGCAAAATCCCTGGTATGAAAGGAGTTTGAGGTGGTCGTGACTTTTGGTCGGCCTCAAGGAAGTTCTAGCAAACAGTACTGCTGACCTGGACTAGCAATGGAAAGAGCACTTTAAGGACTAGGGGGAAGCCTTGCCTTATTATTGGCAGAAGTCGCCATGGTGGTCCAGTATTCCTCGTACATCCCGGGGGGAGGTCGGGGACATAGAGTCCAAGTGGAAGCCTCCATTGCTGAGGCAGCTGGTACGAGCTGTGGTCAGAAGGTCAACCTGTTGAACCTGCTGGTGAACCAGTGGTGAAGGAGGTTGTCAAGCTGAAGAAGGGGGTGTTTCAGGGTTGGTTTGCCCAGTGGTCTCCTGAGGCAGAAGACAAGTACCAGGAGGGTAGATGTGCTGCAACTTCGGTAGCTTCAGTAGTCACTGAAGCAAACACCTGGAGTTAGTGGAGGTTGTGGAGAAAGACTTTTGGTTGGTCTCAAGGAAGGGAAGCAGGACTTAGCTCAAGTTGTGTTCAGCCAGGGTGGTCAACTCCTGACCTGAGCGGTGGAAAGAGCATTTTGAGTCGTCAGTGGAGAAGGCTGAAGGTCGGTGGAAGCCTCACCCTTATTATTGGCAGAGGTTCTGAAGATATATGTATTAGAGGCTATATACTTTGTTTTTATACATGTTAACCTCTGAAAAACTCTTTCAGGCCTAGAGCAGACAAGGCAAGACTGACTGTGAAGGTGACATTATTTTAATGAATCTACAAAGACTAAGTAAAGACTAAATTAAAGGAGTTGTTGTCGGTTGGCAAAGAAACACTCCTATGACGGGTATCACACAGTCTTGACCTGATTATTCTGGAGAGTCTTAAAGGTTGAGAACCTCTGCTCTGCTCTCTGGTCTAATTTTATCCACAGCAAATTTAACGGAGATCCATCGACACCTTGTTCAGAGGGCAGAGCTAAAGGAAGGTCCAAAATAGAGACGGTTCATTCTCTGGGGAGCATGAATATCCTCAACCTGCTCGTTATATTAACATATCTCCTGTGTACAGGTGGAAAATCTGGACCTGACAGAGGCTCTCCGAAATAACCAGCACTCGTCCTCGTCACTTGCTGTATTTGCATTTTAAAAATATATATTTGGCTTGTTAGGATAAATAAACAGTAGTCGCTGCTCGCTAACACTCTCACAGGTCATGATGCTATAAATGTCTTCTGCCTCCTGAGAGAGCTGGAATGACATGAGAGAAAGTTTAGACTAAACTTAGAAGAGAACAGTTTTGTCTATTTCTGTCCTGAGCTGAAGAGACGCGGCGTCCATAACGCCTCGATAAACATCTGGGTAACCCCCAGATATTAAATACACTGTGGTACATCCACAAAAATAGATTTCACTGTCCTGAAGCACAAAGATACTTTTTATTTTACTTAAAGCAACATGACAGTGAAGTAAACTGCTGCCAACTGTAGCTGCTGTTAGCTAATGTTAGCTCAGTTTGTTCTTTGGGAGCTGGGCTGACTGCTGTTGGAATAGTAAGTAATATTAGCTGGCTGCTGTGTCTTGTTGCTGTCATTTAATTAAAAACAGTCACTGTTTGATTAACACTCGTTTAGTCGACTTTAATGAGAAAACTGAGCAGTCTAAATAAGAAATAACCAAACACAGCAAAGTCATTCGACCAAGACCAGACAATTAATCTCCATCGAGTTCACAACACACACAGAACATACAACACACACACAGGAACATACGTGTGTATTCATGTCCACAGCAGACGTTAAACTCTTCACCTCTGTGCTCACAATATTAAAACACCTGCTGTGAAACCAGAAAAGGACGAGCGAGCGAGTGTGTTTCTTATTAATCCGTCCTCTCTCGCCCTCTGGAAATAATGAGCAGCAATTAGGTGTTGGTGATCACATGGTAGCGGGTCAAGAGGAGGTCACGAGATGATTCAACTGTCGTCATCGACATCGACAGAGAGGAGAGAGAGGAGGGAGCCGAGCCGAGCCTCCGTCCCTTCAAACCCCGGAGCTGCCTTCCCATTCAGGCCGGCTCTGAAGGGGAAGCTGCTCGGAAATGGGTTCGGCTTTGATGCAAAGCTCTGTGGATTTATGTCAAATTGGGCGTCCATCTCAGGAGCTCGCACACATACACACACACTAACACACACACACACCCCAGGCTGGTTTGTCTTATCCGATGCTCTAATGAATCAAACGTGGTTTATCCTCCTCTGAAGCGCCGTTTAGTCTGGAAGAGGCCTCGGAGGACGAACAGGGATGAGATCTAAAAGCAGAGCCTGCCGAGGTCGTATGGACACACACACACAGAGAAACACACACACACACACACACAGAAACACAGAACACACACACACTGAAACACACACACATACACACACTGAAACACACACACATTATGATGGCATGTCCTATTAGCTCAGCTGTGGGGGAAGTGTCTCTCTCTTTTAAAAGAGCCTCAGCTCCCAGAGGGCTGAAACACTCCTTCACTATAAAGAGAGGCAGAGGGATGGAGCGATGTGTTGGATGGAGCGATGTGTTGGATGGAGGGATGTGTTGGACAGAGCATTGTGTTGGATGGAGCGATGTGTTGGATGGAGGGATGTGTTGGACAGAGCATTGTGTTGGATGGAGCGATGTGTTGGATGGAGCGATGTGTTGGATGGAGGGATGTGTTGGATGGAGCGATGTGTTGGATGGAGGGATGTGTTGGATGAGGGATGTGTTGGGTGGAGGGATGTGTTGGATGGAGCGATGTGTTGGATGGAGGGATGTGTTGGATGGAGGGATGTGTTGGATGGAGCGATGTGTTGGATGTGTTGGATGGAGCGATGTGTTGGATGGAGGGATGTGTTGGATGGAGGGATGTGTTGGATGGAGCGATGTGTTGGATGTGTTGGATGGAGCGATGTGTTGGATGGAGGGATGTGTTGGATGGAGGGATGTGTTGGATGGAGCGATGTGTTGGATGTGTTGGATGGAGCGATGTGTTGGATGGAGGGATGTGTTGGATGGAGGGATGTGTTGGATGGAGCGATGTGTTGGATGGAGGGATGTGTTGGACGGAGCATTGTGTTGGATGGAGGGATGTGTTGGATGGAGGGATGTGTTGGACGGGGCATTCTGTTGGATGGAAGCCCCTGATTGGTCCCAGTTGGGGAGGTGTCACCTCCTCCCAGAGACATCGCAGAGATCCAATCAGACGATTATTTAAGTCAGAACCAGCCGACAGTTGGGCGGGGTGCGTTTGTGTTGAACGGTATCTGCTCGTTCACGTTAACCGTGATGTTTAGTTGATTTTGCCCTCATAGACGTTGTTGTTGAGTCACTAGATTCAGGCTGCTGTTTCTTTGTGCTTTTGGTTCTTAGAAAAAAGCTGAGTAAAGTGTAGATTTCATTTAGATAGCTTTAGATAGTTGTCTTTGGGTTTTATTTATTTTGCTGGTTTGAAAAACATCTGCTCGCTCTTTGTTTCCCTCTGATAACCTCTGTTTGTTATACTGATAATTAATAAATAACTTTAAATAATAACTAATTCAAAATAAACTGGTTCATGTTGCTCCCTTTCTCAGTTTGGATAAAACACGTTACCAAATCATAAATGTGAGTCGATTTAATCAATGTGTCCTGATTCACCCTCAGAAAATGTTTGACTCTGTGAGTTACAGCGGCGTGGACGGACTCTGTTCACACAGGAGGAAGGTTTGTGTTTGTTCCTGATAAGACTGCAGAGTTTTTGAACAACTTGTAATCAATGGGACTGATTAAACTGAGACCTCAGACACAGGTACAACAACAAAGTATGTTTGTATTGCAACTTTTTTCTCAAATAAAGAACTACATAAATGAAATATGCGTACAAGCAAATAAATATTTAGCTCTTGAGTGTGTCTACAGGCAGCTCTTCTTTTTTTTCTGATCAGAGACGACAAAGTAACGTGAGCTGACACAACTGTTAGCTAAGCTAACACGCTGTGGTCAGACATGACTCAACATTTTTCCCAAAACGTCTGACGGCTGCTGAAAGTTATCACTTCCTGCAGAGTCACAAGTCGAGGCTCATGATCTGACTGACAGACGCCTCAAACACTGTTACTGTGTACGAGGCTCTGGGTGGGCAAGTAAGGAGAGATACAAAGGAAGGAGGAGAGGAAACGTGATGAAGGAAGAGGCCTTCATCTCTCCGCCCTTCCACCTCCCTGCCAGTCTGTCATGTTCAAATGTCCGGCTTCACAGTAGTAATAGACATGTTTACAGCCTGGACTTTCAGTGTGTCTCACCTGCCTCACTACCACACCTGAGTCCCATCATCCAATCACCTGCACAGGATGAATGACTGACTCCACCCCCGTCCATTCTGCACCTCCTCCTCCTTTAATAAACTGTTCTGGTCTCCTGGCTCATCCCGGGTTCTTTCCCAGCACCTGAACTTTAAAGTATCATAACTGATATCTGTCATCTGTATTGTGGGGACAGAGGGGCCCTCCAACAGGTCCTGATCCAGCTGGAGGCCTCACAGGGTCTAAAAACAGAGCCCCTCTCTGCATGAAGACAGACTCTTTCATCAGCTGACATCAGATCCTGCTCATGATGAAAGGCCAAAACTAGCACTATAGCTGCCTTAGCTGAAAATAGCACCGCTCCAATTAGCCCGCCGTCGCCCCCCCAGAACAACTCTGTCAGAGAGACGAGAGCTCTGATGCCAAGTTGGGACTCTGCCACGTCCTGCTAATGGACGAGTCCACAGAAAATATGAAGACAAAGGTCAGACGACGCCGAGTCGATGAGAAATGGAAAAATGTTTGAGAGGTCTGAATCTTAAAACATGACACAGCACTTTAAACAAAGCACAGTTCAGTGTAGACGATGTCACAAAGGTTTCTAACGTATCCGTTAGCTGGTCTCACTCTGCATCGTCATGCTTCCCAACATCAGATCTGCCTCACGCTGAAACTCGTTCATCTCCACCTGCACAGAGTCGAATGGAGTCTGAGGGTCAGCATGAACGTCCAACATCTGTCACAGACGTTTGTCTGCAGAACAAGAAGAGGAGGAGGCGACCGGGCTCAGCAGCCTCTGTGGACATAACGACAGAGGAGAAGAGAGCGAAAGCTGCTCAAAGATGAAAATAGTTCCCTCTGAGCTGGTCTGAACAGGTCGAACACTGAAATAACTCAGCACATCTCTTCATGTTTACAGCTCGGTCCAGTTCACAGTGAGTCATTAAATACCAAGCGGCTGCACGAGGATAAAAACAAAACAAAACGCAGTGTACTGTCTGAAACAGTGAGGCAGACTCTGTGTGTGTGTGTGTGGTGTTCTGTCAGTGACTGTCTCATCATTCACTCGTGTGTCTCTGAAGCTCTTCAGATAATTACAGGGTCGTTTTCTTTGAAATCACAAATTAGCTGTGAGTATTATCAGGTGAACACCAGACGAGGAGAGACTGGTCCTGGATATTTACTGATGTTTACGACAGCCAGCACCTCCACCGCTATGCACTGCAGCTACTGAGGTAATGTCAGCGTCTACCTTCCTCTGGACTGAACAGAACCTCTGAACCAGCAGTGTCCAGTCTAACAGTGAATACTAACAGTGGTTAGACTAAAGTTATCTGTGCATCATAAAGTGTGTAAATCACAGAGAGTTGAAGCTGAGCAGTCGGAGGACATCAGAGGGAAAAGATATATTGTGTATAAAATCTGATCCAGTTTGACTTCATGCTGCTGATAATGAGCACACGGGCTTCACAGTAACTGAAGTTTGAAAAACATATTTTTGTTGTGCTGAAGGTGACTGAGGAGCCCGAGGCAGCAGAACAGATACAATAACTGTCATTCTGAGACGTCTGAGCTGAAAAACAAAAACGTCCTTCAAAGGAGAGAGAGAGAGAGAGAGAGACAGAGAGAGAGAGAGAGAGAGACAGAGAGAGAGAGAGAGAGAGAGAGAGACAGAGAGAGAGAGAGGCGTCTTGGTTACTAACAGGACTCTGAATCTGTCAGACTCACAGTCTTTAAACTTTCTTCTCAAACTGTCGGTTCACCGTCGTGTGCTCGGCGTGTTAATGCAAAGTGATCAGCGACTGCAGCACGAGGAAATCTGCAAGTGCACGCAGAGGTTAAGCTTTAACAGCAGAGCTGTGTTTCTTTACATCATTTTATTTATGTAGCGTCTCCTCGATCTGCTGACCAATCAGAGAGCATCCCCACAGACTGTCTAAAACCTGAACGTAGTCTCTGAGACGTCCCCGCAGACTGTCTAAAACCTGGACATAGTCTCTGAGACGTCCCCGCAGACTGTCTAAAACCTGGACGTAGTCTCTGACTACTTGTTTTTTTTTTTTTTTTTTATTAAATTAATTCAAATAAAAATGGGATATAAATGAATTTAAAAGCTACAAACTGGTTCAAAGAATAAATATTTATAGATACATGACTTCATTTTTATAATTTTAATATCAGTAATAATAATCTTAATAGTAAATCCTCAGTCAGGGATGTTCCTCAGCCTTAAAACATGTTTACTGTTCGCTCTGTTCAGTCTGATGTTCTAGCTGAGCCTCGTTCATATTCATCAATATTCAGCGCACTGACATCCAACACTGGAGCTACATTAATTTTTAATCTGACTGATGATCCTCTGTAAGAGTATAATCTGTTGGAAGGCTGAGAGCTGGAAAGATTTCTGAAATCCAAACTGAGCGAGACGTTCCTGGCAGAGACGGTCGCAGTGCGGCGATGAAAGTCTTCAGGCTGAGAGCTGAATCCCCTCCGGACAACGCGAGGATGAACCACCGCGTCATGGTTTTATGATGTCTGATGGAGCCGCGAGATGAACGGCTGAGATTTACTGTTTCTGCTGGAAGAACTTTCTCTGCTTTGAATTATTGATCCTCTGCATTTCTCTGAATGATACTCAGAGTCCAGAGCTGAAGGTCGAGGAGTTTACGGGAAGACTCGGGGGCAATTACTGCACCTGGTGTCCCCGTGGTAGATAAAGTGCCCTTTAGACTTCTATTGGAGAAAACGTGATGCAACACCAAGCAAGCTGACCTCAGAGTGTCCATAATTTTAAAATGAAGTCCTGATCTCTGTGTTGTAGATAGTTTAAGTTGTCACCAATAACCAGAACCTGAAATATACATCATCATGTTGATGTCTATGATTTTATTTTGGCGGGTTTCCACCCAGTTTCCTCTGTAGATCTAAAGATGTTTAAATCGTTACGATCTGAAGTTTGCACTGGATACAGAAAAGCCCCAGCCAAGGTTTGAACCTTCTTGTTGTGAGGCAGACCACTGCACCACCGTGCCGCCCTATGAAGGATGATGATGTTTATTAAGGTGCTCCAAAAACACCAAAAGCTGTTACCAGGACATTTTCTGTGAGTATTAATGTTCCCTGAAGCTTTCCTGTAGCGCTAACGGGAGGTAAAATAACAGTTTTCTGTTAATATTCATGATCCCCTGAAGATCAAACCTGTTTTCCTGACCTCCTTTAAACGCCCACGGTTCCAACAGAAGAACTACAAACTGAGACACCTCCTCTGTATCTCCTCTTTGCTGCTTGCAGCTCGTCGAGATGTATCTGGGTTAAAGATTTCAAACAGCAGCTCCGACGTCTCTGAACTAAAGATGTCAGGATGAGTAAACAGTCCTGACTCTTCGTGTTCGTTTATTTCAAACACAAACAGATCTACAGAGCGCCGCCGCGACCGCCGCCTGAGGTTACCATCCACGAGCAACAGCAGAAGAAGAAGAAGAAGAAGAAGAAGAAGAAGACAGGAAACTTGTTGGAAAGTGTTGCCGTGTTCGGAGACAATGTGTGACACCACCAGACCTGAAGACACCAGAACAGGGACGAGTCCAGCTCTCCCACATCGCACTGCAATTAAACTAGTCTGTGGGGACGTCACAGAGACTACGTCCAGGTTTTAGACAGTCTGCGGGGACGTCACGGAGACTACGTCCAGGTTTTAGACAGTCTGCGGGGACGTCACAGAGACTATGTCCAGGTTTTAGACAGTCTGCGGGAACATCACAAAGACTACGTCCAGGTTTTAGACAGTCTGCGGGGATGTCACAGAGACTACGTCCAGGTTTTAGACAGTCTGCGTGGACGTCACAGAGTCTACGTCCAGGTTTTAGACAGTCTGCAGGGACGTCACAGAGACTATGTCCAGGTTTTAGACAGTCTGCGGGGACGCCACAGAGACTACATCCAGGTTTTAGACAGTCTGCGGGAACGTCACAAAGACTACGTCCAGGTTTTAGACAGTCTGCGGGGACATCACAGAGACTACGTCCAGGTTTTAGACAGTCTGTAGGGACGCCACAGAGACTACATCCAGGTTTTAGATAGTCTGCGGGGACGTCACAGAGACTACATCCAGGTTTTAGACAGTCTGCAGGGACGTCACAGAGACTACATCCAGGTTTTAGACAGTCTGCGGGGATGCCACAGAGACTACGTCCAGGTTTTAGACAGTCTGCGGGGATGCCACAGAGACTACGTCCAGGTTTTAGACAGTCTGCAGGGATGTCACAGAGACTACGTCCAGGTTTTAGACAGTCTGCGGGGACGTCACAGAGACTACGTCCAGGTTTTAGACAGTCTGTGTGGACGTCACAGAGACTATCTCCAGGCTTAGGGTGGGTCGGGGGCCTGATGAGACGAATGTGTTTATACGGTGGATGAAATCTCGTCCTCTCCTGCGGCGCTCTGGGAGATGGAGTCGTGTATCTTCAGAGCGGCAGACTTTGTCACATTTCGAGATGCATTTTTAATCATGGTGCGGCGTCTCAGCTCGCCAACCTCAGCACAGAAAAACACCCGGGTCAGCAAAGAGCGCTGGCTGCACGCTCTCCGTGGAAAATGAGTCCTGACAGTGTTTTCTGCTGATTATAATGAGAACAAATTGAGCTTTAAGTGTGTCGGCTGATGATGGTCGTTAACGCCCGGCCCCGCGGGGTCAGTAAACAGCCTCACGCACACAAACCTAATTAATGCAGCAACATAAGCGGTTAAATATGCCATTTATACGAACACACACACACACTGATAACACACAGACTGGATTAAGTCACGTCCCCAGACTTTATACATTCATATGATAAGTTTTAATGACTTCCTGTAAACACGGCTAATTAAATGTGGTAAGAACAGAGCGGAGGCCGACAAAGACAGAGCTAACATTACTGCAAAGCATGTCACACATGTTCTCATGTCGTGGTTTTAGCTGACTTGAGCTGTCTTGTATGTATAATGTTAGCTAAGTCAACCAGAAATGGTTTCCGCTAACGTCAACACATCAGTCCAACAGAAAGTCCAAAGACAGAGCTAATGTTAATGGTATATTGTGGTTTTAGCTGGCTAATGTTAGCATGTTAGCTGGTCTTTTTGTCTGCATGTTACTTTAGCGTTTAGATACATGCAGCACCACTCGTTAATGTTAGCTTGGTGCTTGTTAACCTTATCGTTAACAAAACACACATCTGAGTGGATATGTTTGTATCATGTGTCACCCAGCTCCGGTTCTGGCACGACACTGGCTCCGCTCCCCGTCAGCAAAGAGTTGAGGCGAGTCCTGAGGCGACCTGCTCCCACTGGTCAAGGTGCTATTTCAGTCCTCGGAGGCTGTTCAGCAGAAAATGCCTTTTTAGTTGTGAAGGAAAGTTTTACTTGTCGCTAACGTTACCGCTAATAAGAGCTAACTGTAGCTGCTGCAGCCAATTACACGGCACAGATAGGTTCTTTATATAAATGTGTAAGCAGTATTAATACGTGTGACAGAGAAAATATGAGTCAGAGCAGCAGCTGTTGTTTGTCTGAGTTTTCTGAGGACGTTCCCACACAGAGTCCAAGAAGTCGGCACATTCAGAGACACGCGCAGGTTGGTGTGGGCGGGAAACCACGGCAACAACCTCTGACCTTCCTCCAGGACAACTGACGATCCATGTACGAGCAGATTTTAGAAACTCAGCACTGCCTGTTACACATACTGTAAACTGTACATCTGTTTATGTGTATACTGATCCAGTCATCTCTGTCCGGGCCTCACTGATCACTGTACAAAAGCACAACTTTAGCAGTTGAAATCTTTTGACAGTTAGCCCCTAAAATCAGACTTCTGATGGATGTGATGAAAGGAAAACAGACTGAGAAGTTTCTCTGACGCAGCTCAGGCGACCTTCATCAGACAGAGACAAACAGAAAGAAGAAGAAGAAGTGGATGAGGAGACGTGAGGAGAGGAAGGAAGGAATAAAAGACTGAGTCGAGGTGAGAGCGGTGACGAATGTTCTCCAAATCTCAGCTGACGTTATTAAAACGCTCACGCTGTCGTTCAGACGCGACATGACTGAGAGTCACTTCAGCAGCAATCTGGAAAGTAATCAGGCCAATTTGTTACCTAAATGATTCGCGTCCCATCGGAGGAGCGCTGGTCTGAAATCAGCCGAGTGATTCGTCATGCTGACAGGAACAAAGCTGAAGCAGCGGAGCGAGCGGCGAGGCTCTGCGGTGACTAAACAAGAAATTACAACAACTTCTGACCTGAAGACAGACGAACTGCTCAAACATCCACAGGAAGTCAGAAAAGTTTGAAGAGTTGTTGAAGAGATTTCCATCCAATCAGACACTTTCTCTCCTCTGAGGCTCGGTAACGTTAGCTTCATCACATTAGCCATTAACTGTTCATCCACATAGTTATCACGTGCTAATAATAAAGAGCTGAACTGGTTGTACTGGGATACAATCAGGCACCTGAGCGATGTCTGGATCTCATTCTGTCAACACAGTGTCACCTTCAGTGTGTGTGTGTGTGTGTGTGTGTTGAACATTCGTTCTCTGTGGTTTTATGTGCTGCTGTAGTCTGACAGAGGAGCATCATCATTTATCATTCTTCTGTCAAAACAAGCGAGAAGCCCTCGAGGAGAAACAAAGTCAACATATCTGCCTGGGACAGGACTTTATGACAGACGAACGGTGAGATGAACGTCCTCCAAACTCAGCTCAGATCTCTGGAAGACACAGAGTTTCTGTTTAAGTCATACATTTTAATGTTTGATATGACTCTTTTAACATACTCATTTATTACATTTTCATTCTTTTTTATGTCTTTATCAACTAAATGAATTATAAATTGTACACCATGAAATAATATGAAGAATCCTGTCAAACCTGTCTCTAGGACAGGGCTCTTCAACCACAGGTCCATGACCCTTAGGGGGTCCGCAGAGGTACTGCAGGGGGTCCCCCAACGTTTGTCAATGTTTTTGCCAAAATAAAGGTGAGAGTGAGGCTGCAGATAACTGAGAAACTACAAACAGCAGAGGCGTTTAAAAACCAATAATAATTATGTATGAATTTTATCAATCATAAACACAGACAGGCCAATAACCCAGCATATAAATAGGTTAAAGTAAATATAAAAGTTATCATAGGCCAGGCTTATAATGTGACATATTTAATTTAAATTTCCCTGTTCTGTTTGTTGTCCAGTGTGTCCTCCCACCCAGTGTAGAGCCGCTGTTTGCTTTGTCCCTTCAGGGCTGCTGTAGAAACATGGCGGTTCAACATGGTGGACTCCCTCCGTCTCATCTTAGAGAAACATAAACAGAACGAGTCTGACTTTCACACGATTATACGCTGATGAAAACAGAGCTGTTAATATTATATTTAATTTAATCAGTCACACACTGGACCTTTAAATGTAAGTGTGATTAAATGATGTTTGGTCGTTCTCGTGTCAGACCAGACGTAAAGATCTTGAGCTGTCACTCTTCCTCCTCCTCTTCTTCTTCTTCTTCCTCCTCTGCAGTGTTTGTGACTGCTGAGCCGCCAGAAAATTAGCCGTTAAAAAGACGCTGATGCTGCACTTTCCTCTTAATTCTGCATCACTGGATGAATTTTTAAATTTTTCATCTCGCACCACATCGACGGCTCGTCTCTCCTCAGATTATATGAGCTGTTATATTATTAACATAAAAAGCAGCACAGGGGGGAAGAAGACTTGGCACGAGAAGAAGATCAGACTCCGACACGACACATGATCTGACTTCAACGAGTCCACTCACACTCACACACACACACACACACACACACACACACACACACTGTTTGCTTTCAGATGTGTGATGAAAGCAGGTCCTGTTTTTGACTCTTGATGATGTCTGTGTGTATGTGTATGTCTGCAAGAACCTGCAATGACCTCGCTCTGTGTGAAGACTAAACATTCAACAGTATTTATGACCTGTCTTGGGAGAATAGCAGGTTTTTGGTTTTGAAGGTTTTTGGATCAGGAGATGCATCTCAAACTCAAACTTGTTTCTTTGAATAAAGTCCTAATTATTCAAGTCAAGACGAGTTGCAGCTCTTTCCTTTTCAAGCATCCACAGACCGACTTTGGCAGCCACGGAAAAGTCACGACACGTCTTTAATATATTTACAGCCTGTAATGACTTCTAGATTTCACTGTTACTGGCAGAGTCCGCCGCCTCAAGTGGGATTCAATTTGCTTTCCCGTAAATGAAAGACCTGACGCAGAACCCAGAGGACGTGTTTCTCTCATAAACCAACATCTGTTAAATCATGTTGATGCTACACTGACTTGTCATCAGCTGAATGCTGAACGCTCAGTTTGTCAGCCAGGTTTCTCAGACATGAGCTCAGAGATACATAAGTTAGTATCATGGGTTGATTTTGGACTCGTTAGTGTTGCTCACTGGAGATTTGGACAGCGGGCGATGTAACCAGGCTCAGCAGCTTCTATGGACATAATGGCAGAGGAGCAGAGAGTGAAGAGGACGCTGACGGAGGAAGCTAAGAAGAGAAAAGGAGAGAGTGAGAGAGCAAGAAGCCGCCGGACAAGAGTAAATCTGGGACTGACTTTTAGTGGTTGGTGAAGCTCTGAGTGATATTTAATAATCATGTTTTATCCACATCAGTGAGACATTAAGACTTATCGTAACATGTATAATATACATTACACAGTCCGTTAGTCCAGAATAACTCTTAAAGTTTTCCTCCTCTGTCGTTTGTGGTGACTTCTCTGGTTACTGATATGACAGTGCTGCAGTTAGCGTTGCAGTCGTGTTCGTGATGCACAGAGAGTTGGTGAGGAAGTCTTAATGAGCGTGACGACCTTCGCTCTGTCTCCGTCCATCTCTCTTCAGTCTCTGCGGTCGAGCTCTCGGGGGTTCAAGTGACACATTAAGAAGAGCGGTTCGATTCACTGGAGCTGGAGCTCAGACCGTGTGGAGGTGTTTGTATTCGGCCGCGTGGAAACATTATCTCATTAGTTATGATTTGGTTGTTGGCATCTAATATGAAAGAAGATATTCTGTTATGATGGAGCTTCCTCTGAACTTACTGGAGCTGAATCAACCCACCCAGCCCGTCTCTACTCATGAATGTTCGTTGTCGTGTTTCTGTTACGTGACGTCGTGTTATTCAGGTTGAAAGCCGACGTGTACACCTCGCCTCGTCCTCCTGGACGTCCAGCCGTCTCCTCGTCGTGGATCTATTACAGCTCATTGTGTTCGTCCTGAGGAGGCCGGCCTCCCTCTGCGATCCCTCTCCGTGTACCTGTTCCATTTAGTTCACATCCTGTTGCTGTCGGATCTCAGTCTAATGAGCTGCTCTCACCACAATTACAGGTCATTAACACACTCCCAGCTCTCATTGATGCTGATTGAGACATAAACACACACCGTAATGTTCCCATAATGCCTCACTCCCACTCTGTAATCTGCCCGCCATGTAAACAACTTTGTCACATAAAAACAGATAATCAGTGCTGTCAGGTTCATCCAGGGCGCCGCTGTCTGAGACTCTGTTCTCCTGAATGTGATTTTAAAGTACGTGGAGCACACAAGCAACTGAGACTTTCCCGTCCTACGAGTACGACGAGGAAGAACTGATTCATTCACGCCAAACTGGACAACTTACGGAAAACTTTCCAACACAGTCAGGAAGCCAAAGATGTGGAAGCCTCAGATCGTTGACTTTAAACATTCAGGGTCAAAACAGAAAACTTTCAGAAAACATGACGACATGACGTTTTTTAAGGTCGTTTCAGCGAAACCTTCAAGTATTTCACCTCATTTTAGTAATCAATGCTGTTTGGGACCCGACATCAACCAAACCCTCTTCTTTCTGCTCCAGCCCATACAACACATACAGTATGTACAACAGAGTTGACATATGTTAAAGGTTGAGGTAATGATGACTCGAGCAGACGTGGTGACTGCAGCTGAAAGGCGTCAGTTGTAACACTGAATGTTAAGTTACACTTTGTGTTACTCACCAACACGTTCTGTGTGAATCCTGGAGCTCCAACAAATGTGTCGAGATTATTTCCTTCCTCATGAATCATTCAAATCTGCTGCAGAGCTCACTCCTCTTCTTTGTTTACTGACTAGTCCAACAGCAGTCAGCCCAGCTCGGCGTCTTTCAGCCTTTTATTTCACCAAGCTCTCACCAACCACTAAAAGTCAGTCCCAGATTTACTCTTGTTCCAGCTAACTAACTCAGCTAACATTAGCTAACAGCAGCTACAGTTGGCAGCAGATGATGGGCTGAGCTAACCACAGTTAGCTGCAAGTCTCAGTAGTGTAACGTTATTCCCTGTTGGTCTCAGACCCGGTCCAGCTGCTGAGCCCGGTTCTGTTGCTCTGAATGAAATCACATTTCAAAAGTCATAACTTAATTTTAATCATCATATTACTGATTGTTTCATCAGGACCATGATATGTTTGGCTTCACGCTGTTGCAGCTTAATTTTCTCCTCGTATAGATCCACCCCCCCTCTTTTTACACATAAACACACACACACACACACACACACACATACACACGCACACACACACTCTAACCTCAGGAGTGTGATGAACTGTACGATTAAAGGTTAATGGATTTTTACAGCTGTGAGAGTTCGCCTTAATCGTGGCCTAATTAGAGTTCATTCAGCTGCTCTCGAGACGATTAGCCTGTCTCTCCCTGCAGACGGCCTCCTCTCTCCACAACCACAAAGAAGTAGGCCAGCCGGCTGCACGATGCGGTCAGGCCCTGAGCGTATCCCTCCTCCTCGTCAGGACCCGAGGGTCCTTAGCTGGACTTATTAATACACTCTGTAAGTGAAGGGGTGTCGGGAAGAGTTGTGTTTAAATCTAAAACCAACAATAAAGGAAGAATGTTCTGCTATAAAAACTTCTGGTTTATCCTGGAGAGAGAACCACACCACACTAACCACTAAACACCACTGAGCACAGCTACAACACGGCCTGTCTCCACAACCTGGGGCTCAGTATCTTGTCCAGGAAGACTACTGACAAAATACATTTCATTAAAGTCAACATTTCATTTTTTTGAGTGTAAAATCTACAGACATTTTTCTGACACTGCCTCCAGCGTGAACGGTCTGTAGCTGAACAGGATTTTAAAGTCTGTCATGTTGGTGTTACTTGGACGGTTTAAAAGTTTGAGAGACTCTGCTCTAAATTACGGCTGTTAAAGGTCCATGAGGACGATCGTTGGAGAGAAACTGTTGAAATGTTCTCACTGAAATGAAATACGAGGAGCTGCGATCACCATACATTAATATAATTATTATATTTATATCCACATAATTTACAGACTGATTCCAGACAGACTGATGTCTCTGACTGGGCTTTCTGTATGTGATTGGGCTGTTGTAAAAGACGGGCCGCGCTAAGGCTCCCATAAGGCCTTTCACCTGGCAGCACTCTGTTCTGACCCTGAGGTTATCAGGAGTGCTGAAACGGTCGTCTGTCTGGCAGACTCTGTGACTCATTGTGACCGCTGATTGTCACAAGATTTTCATCAGTCTCCTTTTGTCTCTGAGTCCTCGAATGTTCTCATGTTTTTCACCAAGCTGCTTGTTTTCCTTTTCCAAAACATGCAGCGCCTTCTTTGTGTCAGAGAGTTCATGGTCGAGCTTTGTGTCCTCAGGTTGTGTCACTTTTACACCATCAAGACGTTGCTGCATATTCAAGCCTTTGCTCGTATCTCAGGTTTTCACTGACACTGATCATATATGATCAACATGGTCCTGAGTTTCTGGATCTCCTCAGAGAGCTTCTCCTTGTGCTCTCCAGCCCTCAGCTGGTCAGGACCTGTTGCTCAATGATGAGCCCAGAGCTCTCTCTCTCTGGACGGCTTTTAACCTGTGAGAGTGGACAGGACAGCAAAGGAAACGTCCGTGGACTGCAGGCCAGAGTCAGAACTGGGTCGCTGCAGGAAGGACTCAGCCTCTCGGACATGAACAGCTCTACCAGCTGAGCTTTATTTATTTTATTTAGGAGAGATTCCCCAACGTGGGATCAATAAAGCCGATCATATCATATCATATCATATCATTTCATATCATATCTGATCCTCTCTGATCTTCTCTGATCTTATGTGCGAGCTCCACTGTTGGATAACTGCAAAATCAATAATAATAAAATACAACAATAATGAAGCAAATAAAAATGACACTGAAAATAATAAACACATAAAAATGTATAAATAAAATTAACCAAATACTAAATAATAAACTGATTAAAGAATAAATAAACTATATATTTGGTATGGACCTATGTTGTTAACAAGTGTGTGAAATGTGTGTATACACACACACACACACACCAAACACATGCATGTTAACAATTTAGATTTTAACTTTTAATATTGCACTGCAGTCATCTCACTTATCTTAGAGATTAAATCAAATCAAATCAAATCAAATCAAATCAACTTAAAACTCTGACTCAGCAGTCAGTGTGTGTGTGTGTGTGTGTGTGTGTGTGTGTGTGTGTGTGCATTACTGTTTCAAACCATGTCTCAGGCTCTCATCATGTCAAACATTGGGCCTGTCTGCTGATTTAAGTCATTTTTATCTGCAGTCATTCTGCCACACAAATCCCCAGAAATGAGTCATTATCAGAGATCTGAGCTCGGATTTAACTCCGTCTGTTTAATTCAGCGTGTCCACAACCTCACAGGCTGTCTTTAATTAGAGAAAACCAATTTGACTTTGACACTATCACTGCTTTATTTGTTTCCTGTCATCTTACACTTTGAATTCCTCGTTAACTTCTTTGAAAACAAATCTTTAAATATTCTTAAATCTGTCGTGATGTTTTATTTTTTCTCCCTGAGACGAGGTGAGGACTTTACCAATAAATACACAGAGCAAAAAAATTTATACGAGTGCACTGAGAGACCGTGAACATCACTCATACATGGATCTTTAGAAACCGGAGCACCTGGAGAAAACCTACATGGGATCAAATTATTTACAGATAATATCAGCTGTGTGTTGTTTTACCTACCTGATGTTTGTTGTTGGACATTTTTTGTTTTGCCTTCTGGACATGAGGGAGAAACCAGAGCACCTGGAGAAAACCCTCTGTGGGATCTGTGGCTGAGGGACGGGAGCTGGGATGGTGATTGAAGGCGTCAAGGTGTGAACAGTTTCTCCTTTCTCTTCCTCTTGAGCCTCTTGATGTTCTGCCTCTGCCTCTCTTCTCCTCGAGGCAGGAGTGAAGAACTTCTTAAACCTCTTCCATCTCGAAGGTTTCTTCCTCCTTGCAGCAGCCCCCTCTGCGCTGCTCTCCTGTGGAGGCCTCTCTTGCTCCATCACCTCCACTTCCTCTACCAAGTCCTGTACTTCTGTTCACACGCCCCACGGCCACGCGGGACTCGTGGAGTTGTTGTCTGAGTTGCTGGTTTTCTTCACGCAGGTCGTCAATGTCTTCCTCCCTCTCCTTCAGTGATCCGTGTAGATGCTGGGCATTTATAAAGAGGTCTGTTTGTTCTCTGAAGAACTTTATCCTCTCCATCATGTCCCTCTCCTCCTGCAGCTCCTCACTGAAATGGCCGTCTGGGTCAGTGTCAGTGTTTGGACACCACAAAGAGGAGTCACAACACAGCAGATAATATTAATTGTCTAATATCAGCTGCTGTGTTGTGTGTTGTTTTACGTACCTGATGACATTTTTTTAATATCTTCTGGACATGAGGGAGAAACCGGAGCACCTGGAGAAGGGACATAGAGAGTGAATGAGAGTGAGAAAGTGATTTCCTGTTTCACAGCGTTACATTCAGCACAAATAGACACAATATGTCTGACATCCGCAGCACACATGGGATGAACTTTTATGGATCTAATGTTATATAGGTGCCAGATTTTCGAGAAGAAAACAGGATGTGTGGGATTATGAAGATGATATTTTTTATCCGTCCCAACAGACTGCTGTGCTAAATCTCTTGAATTCCATCATATTCTTTTAAGTGTAATTTCAGGAGCCGAATCACACCTCAACCGTGCCACTTCCAACAGTCCTATGAATTCCCTCCTAACTCTCTGGTTCCCTTCACTCTTGTATTCTGCACGTCCTTCCCGCCCACCCCATTTCTTTCACCTTTTCTCCTCTCTTTCCTGGGGCCCACAGGGGGTCCGTCATACCCAGGTGTCACGGTGGATTCTCTATCGAAGCTTCACCACACCGCAGCATCAGATGGAAGAACTACACGAGATCACACTTCACTCTCAATCATTCATTTTGTCAATAAATGGTTTTAAGATTATTCTCAGGGTCACGATAACTTAACAGTCTAGTCTAACAGTCAGAAACACGATCCACTTGAACATCTTAAAAGATCACTGCTGTGCAGTCTCAGCCGCTTTACCTCGACCTTGACAGATTGCACTTACACTACATACACTACATACACTTTAAAATCTACAGACCTCCTGCTGAAGAAACTCAGAGAGTTGAGAGGGAGTTAACAGAAACAGTGAAAGCTCCACCAGCGGCAGTCGCTCCAAACATTGTTGGACTGTATCTCATTTTTCATCCCTGCACCACCCGCTCTACACCTCCTCCATCAGCCCTCCAGCCTCTGCATGTCTGACTGGTGGTGAACAAAACCAGCAGTGTGTAACAACATCACAAATGAAGTTAATGCTGCAGTAATGTGACCGGTGCAGTGGACTGTGAGCGTGTGCAGCCGAGTGTGTTTGGACCCGGATAAATCAGAGAGGACGCGTGAAGACGAGAGAAGTTCCACTCAGAGACTCTGAAGAAGTCTTCCTCATCTGTCGGACACAGTTTAACTCCACCCGCCACCATCAGAGCGGTGTTCGCCATCAGCGCCTGAAAAAGTACCTACACTGTTTAAAAGTGACAAGTACGTAACACTTTACGCCAACTATTGCACTGATTTTGGTGACTGTACATATCTGTAAGTAGAGATAAGTATTTAAATATAAATATAATAACCTTTAATTTAAGATGAAAGCTCTATTGAGATACTAGTTTGTTATACAAGCCGATGAAGTCAGTGAAATAAGCAGAATATTAAACTCAGAACAGAAACAGAAACAAACAAAACAAGTCAACATGTCGGCGACTGAGTGAGTCATCCGGCCTTCAGGACAGTCAGTAACGAGCTGCGTCATTCATCAGACTTCCAGCAGCGTTGGCCTTTCCAGAGTTTAAAATGTTGGCGTTTAATTACATCATCAGCCTGCGGCCAATCACTGACGTGTTTGGAGATACCAGAAAGATGTTGTTTAAACTCGACCTCTGGCAGCGTGTTTGACATCAGTGCACGGTGAGGAGGGTGATCTGTAGACGAGGACGACTCGCTGCAGATCCATGACAACATGAAGCCTCCATGAAACAGGAAGGACTTCTGTTTACTTCCTGTTAATTCAGTCAGAGAGGGAGATAGAAGATATTTTTTTGAGCTTTATTTGACAGAGACAGCTGAAGAGTGACAGGAATGTGCAGAGAGAGAGAGAGAGAGAGATGGGAATGACATGCGGGAAAGAGCCACAGGTCGGATTGGAACCCTGGGCCGCTGCGGCGAGGACTGAGCCTTCGTACACGGGGCGGATGATCTACTGACTGAGCTAACCGTGAGAATACACCCGAAAATAAATATTTTGACATAAAGGAAAAAAAACGGTTTACGGTAAAAGCAGCAGTCAGCTGTGACAGAACTTTACAGTAACAAATACAGTATAACCTTTACTAACTAAGAGGATATCAGTACAGTTAATTTCATGTTCACGGTTGACGTTTTATTTAATATTTTAAAATGTATGTTTACAAAAAAACTGCCAATCTATGACAGTAGCAGATATTACGTTGTTTTACTGTATAATTAACAGTCTCTAATAACTGAACACTTTATTCCGTATGAATTCCCTTAAAATGGTGTAAAGTAAGGTTTTGAAGTATGACTGTGTTTTACTGTACACTGGAAATCACAGTCATACTTCATGACATATTTTACGGTCTTTTACTGTCATGGTTTGACAGTTTTTCACTGTAAATCTACACACATTAGAAACGTATCTGAACATGGACGTGACTTCTCCTGGTGTCTGTACATGCAGGTAAAACTGACTTGATTTGGGTGAACTGGCCCTTTAATGTCAGAAAAACGCTCTGCAGGCAGAAATAAAGTTTCTCTAAGTTTCAACATTTTTAGGTGTTGAGGAGGAGGTGATATGTCTGACACCCACTCTTCCATATTTCCACAGTTTGACTCCTCTTCCTCCCTTTTCTGCTCTTCCAGTTCAAATACAGCTGAATTTTCTGCTTGCAGTGCACTTTTGGTGAAAGTACGTGAACTTTTTTTTTTTTTTCCTAATTTATATCTTCCACAGCGGCAGCGAGGCAGTAATGACAGCAGCGGTGCACTGTGTACCTGTGTCATGGAAGGCGACTGAAGCTAAATGACAAACAGATGCCATTTAATGAGCTGAGGGTGACAGAGCTGCAGAACTGTGACACCGAGGATACAGACGGGTACTGTACGTCAGACAGACAGACAGACAGACAGACAGCTCTGTGGTGCCGTACATCTCAGTGTACAGACAAACAAACTGTGTGAGTGATGGAAGTTTGTTTTTGATTTTGAAGAGTCAAACTGAAATAATTGTATCTTCTTAAATTTAAAATGTCTTCTTGATCTAGCATGCTAACATTTGCTAATTAGCAACAAACTTTGCGGATTTGCAGCGTAAATTTCAGTCAGACTCAGATTTTTGAAGCTGCTTCATGAAATAAACAAAGTAGGTCGAGTGTCAGAGTTTAAGCCTTAATATAATGTGAACAGGTGAGTTGTATATAAATTCACCCTCAGTACAGTTGTCATGAACGGGGAAATTAGCTATAGAGACCAAAACTGTTTTTTGTACCAGGCTGTAAACATGTTTATTTCTGCTGTGAAGTTGGACATTTGAACATGGGGACTTATGGAGACTGACTCACTTCTGGAACCAGCCTCAAGTGGACGTTAGAGGAACTGCAGTTTTTGGCTTCACTTCACAGAGGTTACCGCTTGTTTGAAACGACTACTGTGACTGTATTTTGCTACTTGGCACGGCTGGATCATATTTTATGGAGAAAATGTTTTCCTCCGGCTGCTCCGAGTTTCCTGATGGACAGTGAGGACACTGCTGCCAACTGTGGCTAACTTTAGCTCAGCTCAGTTAGCCATATGGCCTGGAGTGCTCAGAGCACCGTGGGAAACACAGAGAAGGGAAGTCTTCTAGTTGTTCATCATAAGTAATAGTACAGCTGTCCATGTTTACCACAGAGGGATTACAATCAGCAACTGCCACAAACACAGACTCTGACATCAAGTTGACTTAAAATCTTCTCTTCATTTTGTCAAAATATTTCATTACCGTCATCGAGCAGAAAAAACAAACAAACCTTGAATTCAGTATCATCACCAGCTTTCACCATCGCCTCACTCTGCCTCCAACCAGCAGGACTGAAGCCGCCCTGATCCTTTAATATCAGCTTCACCTCCTAAAGCTCTTCATTACCGACAGGCGAGACGCCGATGATGCTGCTGGCAGACACACTCTGAATTCCAGCCTTCATCCCACCGACATGATGAACACAAACGGTGTGTGTTCATACACGCACTACCTCTTAGTGCAGAGACTACGTCCAGGTTTTAGACAGTCTGCGGGGACGTCACGGAGACTACGTCCAGCTTTTAGACAGTCTGCGGGGACGTCAGAGAGACCACGTCCAGGTTTTAGACAGTCTGCGGGGACGTCACAGAGACCACGTCCAGGTTTTAGACAGTCTGCGGGGACGTCACGGAGACCACGTCCAGGTTTTAGACAGTCTGCTGGGACGCACAGAGACCACGTCCAGGTTTTAGACAGTCTGCGGGGATGCACAGAGACCACGTCCAGGTTTTAGACAGTCTGCGGGGACGTCACAGAGACTACGTCCAGGTTTTAAATCAGGTGATGTCACTTCCATAAAACTTTAAAACTGTTAGTCTGTTACTCACTGGTACAAAAAATTGCCCGGTGAGTGGACAGACGCCAGAAACAATCAACATGACTCTTCATCAAAACTGCTGGGAATTAAATAACAACAGGCGATATCACACACACACACACACACAAAGCAGCAGTCTTATGAAGCTCTGATGTGTCGCTTGTTGCAGCTGTCATGTTTGGCAAACACACACACACACACACACACACACACACACACACGCACACACAGTGTGTCAGAGCCAAGCGGCGTTATTTAATGACGGTGTCATCGGGGTCAGCAGGCAGATCACCAGAAGGCTTTGACGGAGGCTTCCAGCTGACTGTCTGACCTTTATATACACACATACACACACACACACACACACACACAAACACACACACACTGAGTCTGAGTTTCACCATGGAGACAAACGTGGATGTTTGAGAATTAGCATTTTGACAAGTGTTGACTTTAATTATACACGATGAAAACACAACAGAGCCAATTACAGGAAAATGTTAGCATGTTAGCACAGATGACGGTTTGTCCAGTGTGTGTGTGTGTGTGTGTATTCCTGAATGTCATCACGTGTGTGTCAGCTTGTGTATGCTCATGCCATGCTTTCATCACCTACATTACCAAGCTATAATCACAGCTGCGCTAACACACTGTCATAAACAACATAACTCTGTCTGAAGAGCTTTAATCAGCAGAGGAATCGATCAGGTGACACCGAACGTGTCCAGTCTAACAGTGAACACAGTAACAGAACCTCTGAACCAGCAGTGTCCAGTCTAACAGTGAACACAGTAACAGAACCTCTGAACCAGCAGTGTCCAGTCTAACAGTGAACACAGTAACAGAACCTCTGAACCAGCAGTGTCCAGTCTAACAGTGAACACAGCAGCCCATCGAGGTGGTTTTCTTGCCGGGTTTGGCTCCTGGCATCCCGGGCTGATTGACAGGTGATTGACTGAGCTTCACACCTGCAGGCGACGTCAGAGAGACAACGTCCAGTCTTTATTTAAAGATATTTTTTGGCCTTTTCAAGCTTTATTTGACAGAGACAGCTGAAGAGTGACAGGAATGTGTGGAGAGAGAGAGAGAGAGAGAGAGAGAGATGGGAATGACATGCAGCAAAGAGCCGCAGGTCGGATTTTAACCCTGGGATGCTGTACACAGGGCGGATGCTCTACCAACTGAGCTAACCGACAGCACGTCTGGTCTTTATACTGTCAGTGCTTTAAACCCGGTCCGATAAAGTGTGTAAATCACAGAGAGTTGAAGCTGAGCAGCTGGAGGACATCAGAGGGAAAATCAGCAAATATAATGTATATATCAACTGATCCAGTCCTAAAGTTGTGTTTTTGAACAGTAATAGATTACTGTGGCAGCCCTCACAGTCACTCACTTGGTCCAGAGTAAAAGTAAACAAACGTCTTCCTCCATTTGTGTGTCTGGACTTTATGATTAAAAAACTAATATTGTTTCCGATTTTTAGAGTTTATGAAGTCACAGAAAAGCGGAGAGAAAATGACATCACAGGGCGGGAAAGTGGATTTCTTCCTCAGCTCTATAAAGGCTGCCACAAACTTCCAGAAAACAGCAGACAGATGAGGCTGTGATGTGGTTATGGCTTCATGTGAATTGAAATGTATCACCTCATCGTGTTTTATTATGGTTAAATATAGATGCTGCAGGTTGTGTTTGTATCCCTGTGTGTGTGTGTGTGTGTGGTCCTCCAGGTTTGCCTTGCATCCATCACCGTGGCAGCACCGGACAAACCAATCTCCTTCCTGTCTCTTCTCATTCCATCACACTCGTCCAGACCAGCAGCTTCATCAGCCGGCCGGCTTTCATGAAGACACACGGAGGACGGATCGTCTCGCACTGAGACGGACCGACTCGGTTTACTTTGTTCCCATGTGGCCCGAGGCCTCCATCCACCGTGTGTGTGTGTGTGTGTGTGTGTGTGTGTGTGTTTGAAGAGATGATGGAAGTGATGAGGATTGATCATCAGTGAAGTACTGATTACTTTCATACGTTCAGGTTCTTCTATCAGTCTGAAAACGTCAAAACAAACACAAACCGGTTTACTGCAGACCATCAGCCTCTCGGGACTCTGCAGCACGTGGACCAACAGGAACCAGCATCAGAGTTTGGCTCTTCATGGTCAGACACCATCACATCTTTAAGAGCTCATAGTACCTTAATACCTCAGAAGACACCCTCAGAATGGAGGGTTCCTCATGGTTCCTCATGGGAGTCAGAGCTTCAGCTACGAAGCTCCTCTCCTGTGGAGCCAGCTCCCAGTTCTGGGTCGGGAGGCAGACCGCCTCTTCTTCCCAATGTACCCCAGTCATCTTCAGACGCTCCTTTCTTAGAGCTGTCTCAGGTGAGTCCTGAACCATCTCTTGTGTTATGCTGCTATAGACAGTAGACAGCTAATCTGAATATCAGCAAAGTCGTGGATCATCGGCGGAGCTGAGGCAGGCTGAGTGACGCCTGGCTGCTCAAACAAGTCACCTGTAACCACACCCACCTGTCAATCAAAGCGTCCACGCTCTTAATCCTGCATAACTTTAAGCCTTAATATAATGTGAACAGGTGAGTTGTATATAAATTCACCCTCAGTACAGTTGTCATGAACGGGGAAATTAGCTATAGAGACCAAAACTGTTTTTTGTACCAGGCTGTAAACATACAAATACTATTATTATTACTACTACTCTTATTTCTAATATGATTATAATTATTATTATTACTGCTGTTCATCTTTGTCTCTTTAAACTCATGTTAACATTTCTTTTCATTCAAACATCTGTCAATCATCTGCACTCGCCAAAATAAAAGAGGAGAGAGTGTGTAAGCTGCACGTCCATTAAACAACTGAAAACAATCAAATGTCTGTTTCAACATTTTCTTTGTGTTATTTTGAGTTAAATATGGATTTTTAATGTTTTCACATCATGTTTTCTTTTTGTTTTACACAGTGGGATGACTTGGATGATTCACATGAGTTTAAAATCGCCAAAACAAGAAATAACCTTGAAGATGTGACTGTTCTCTTAATTATTTGTCCCTTAAGTTGACGGATTTGTCGTTTGAGCTCGTAAAGTTAAAGTTAAGTTAAAGGATTGTATTTAAATTCAGCTCACATTAATCTGAGGTCTGTTTTTATCCTGTTTGTTTCTACGTTCAGCGGCCTGCCTTGAAAGCGTGCTCATGTATTCTGCTGTCTAACTACTGTCACGTATTGATTCAGAGGTTCAGAAACAGCTTTCAGACACAGAAGAGCCCGAGGAAGGTTCTGCTGCATTATCCATGTGCTGACTGATACAAACAGATCAGTCGAGGCCCGTTCAGCTCGCCAAGGACGCACACGGAGCCGCTGCAGCCGAATGTCATTCTTTGAAGTCTTCCGTGTGATTTTCATCACGTATTCAGAGCACGCCGACCTCGCGGCCGAGTAATTTACAGCCCAGGAATCCAGCCGGAGTCATGCCGCCGTGGCACAGTTCAAATTAAAGACGACCCCTCCTGACATGCTGCAATTATGTGGCTTTATTAAAACGTCCCTGTGGGGGGTCCAGGAGGTGGACGCGGGCTTGAATCTGATGTCAGCATTAAATGTGGCTTCACTTCCTGTCTCTGGAGAACAGCGGCATGGGCACTCAAAGCGCGGCGCCTCGATGGTTCGCGATGGACGCCGGACACCGCTGCCCGGTTTTAGACAGTCTGTGAGGGATGTCACAGAGACTATGTCTCAGCCCGGGATGCCAGGAGCCAAACCCAGCAAGAAAACCAGCTGGACACTGCTGGGTCAGAGGTTCTGTTGCTGTGTTCACTGTTAGACTGGACACTGCTGGTTCAGAGGTTCTGTTGCTGTGTTCACTGTTAGACTGGACACTGCTGGTTCAGAGGTTCTGTTGCTGTATTCGCTGTTAGACTGGACACTGCTGGTTCAGAGGTTCTGATGCTAGCTCATAGCACTGACATGGTGAGTTGTTTACTGCTACTGTTTTTATGCAGCAAATCTCTGTTGTGTTCATTTATTTCCAAACCTGTGGAGAGAGGCCACATGTCGGCCTGCTGCCGCATTATTAACCCTGCTTCACCCAGCATGCCTCTTCATTGGGTACGAGGCCATGCAGGCTTGTGTCATCCCCGAGAGGACATGTGTGACATTGGTGGCAGAGTACATCGCCAAGCCCAGATGGCTCATTAGTCTGGAGCAGCGAGCCACTGGCAACACACAAAAAAACACAGAGAAATCCTTTTACCTGAAATCCAGCTCTGACAGTTCAGAGATGACAAACCTGTCAGGAGGCCAGCACCATGAAACAACGTCAAAACACATCAGAAATCTCCTCACCTTCACAGCAAAGATTTACTGCTTATCTGTCCCTCCTAAAGGCTCAGCGAGGAAACTAAATCTTTACAGAAGCTTCTCACTCTTTGCTCACATAACCTCCAACAAACTGACAAAACCCTGCAGGACTGAGGAGGAGATAAAAAACCTCGAGTGTCGAGTGCTCATAAAATAATTAGCTGCTCCTTCTTCCCTCCATGTCATAGCAGGTCCTGACGCGGTTACTCAAACCGACTCGAGGTGTCACTTCTGAGAAACCACAGAGATAATTAACCTGCCGCCCGGGCAGGCCACGGGTGAACGACTGCACACCTCCATTTTAACTTTTCATGTTTAGTGGAAGATGAGACGTCAGGACGAATCACAAAGAACCAGAGAGCTTCAGGTTCTCAGGTTTGATTTGGTAGCTAGCACGCTTTGTTGGAGACAACAAATCACAACAATCAAAGTGTCCACGCTCTAACTCATGGATCGAACCACCCAATCACATCCTCAGCTCTCAGAGCAGAAAAATGAAACACAAGCTTCACGCTGCTGAGAGGTTAAACGTTAAACAAGCACATTAAAATTCATCCTTTCTGGCTCTCACAGGACGACGGTTCCCCTGGGTTCACGGCGCTGTTCTGGGAGCTGAAGAGCCTGAAGGACTTCATCAGATCTTTAACAAAGAGAGAACAGGCCTCTGTAGCACAGCAGCGTATTCATGTATATGTGAGACAGAGAAGACTTTAAACACTTTGTGTGTCTGAAGTTTGTTTTTTTTATTACTTTTTTGGCTTTTTCCAAGCTTTATTGACAGAGACAGCTGAAGAGTGACAGATATGGAATGACATGCGGCAAAGGGACACAGGTCGGGACTCGAACCCAGGCCAGCCGCAGCGAGCCTTCACATATGGGGCAGCCGCTCTACCGACTGAGCTAAGCGCCGCCCTTGAAGTTTGTTTGAATGTTTTAAAGCTGCATTCATCGATTTTTGACCACTAGGGGGCAGAGAACACTCACGCAGCCCTGACATGTTAAAGGTCTGTTGTCACATCTAATCGGTGTGAATCATATTAAGCTGCTTTAAGTCTACTCATCAGATTGATCCGCTGATGCTTCTATGTCTAAGTTTGGTTGCAGGTCGGTGTGTAGTTGCCTGCTCCTGATTGGCTCTAGCTGATGAGGCGTAACCACCTCCGTCAACGCACCTGGAGAGTCGGAAGATCCTGGTTGGAGCGACCATCCACTGAACTCTGTTACATAAGTTTGAACCGCCTGACACGCCTCTCACTTTTCTACTTGTGAATGTTAATGTATTAACTTGTGTTGACTACCTGGGCATAACTGATCTGACTGAGTCTGTTTAAATATATAAACTGTGGTTTTTAGACAGTACATCTGTTGCTGTGGGTGTTACAGGGAGTCATCAGCTCACACTGTCATCACATCATTATATTGTTTACTTCCAGCCGGGCAGCAAATGTCACCTGTTGTCTGGAAAACAAAATGAAGGTGAAAGCACCTGAAATGTCCAAACTGTGTGGAGGCTCAGCTCAGGATGTACTGTCAGAGTCTAAAATGACTCAATGAGAGGAGAACAGGCGAGGACTGCCTGATAACAAGAGCGAAGATACGTTTGTTTCCCTAAAAGAAACACACTCAAAGTTTTATTTCACCCGGGTGGACAGACACAATTAAGTTAGTGAAGCCGGTAGTGAGTGTTGCATTGCAGCTGGCGCAATGAGCTAGTGTCAGCGTCTAACAGGGAATACAGCAGCATTCTTGCCGGGTTTGGCTCCGGGCTGAGTCAGTTCAGTTAGCTACACGGCTGACCAAGCTAACCACAGTTAGCATTTCAGTACTTATCAATGTTTCCATCATGAAGTCTGTAAATCAGCTCGGTACTGTGACAGTATTCCCTCGAACAGCTGAACGGTTAGCAAGAGGTTAAAACTGTGTAAATCACACTTTAGTACAGTGATCAGTGAGACAGACTGTAGCAGCCCTCACAGTCACTCAGACTGGATCAAACAGGAAGATGGGTCCACCTCTGTCCGATGATTCTGTCATAAATAAAGTCCCTTTTATGCTGCAGGCCAGTAAAATGAAACTTTTTATTCAGAGACGTGCAGCAGCGACATGCAGAGTGAGAATCCTTTTAGGATAATAGATGCGGAGCAGAAATTTTAATCTCAAAGTACTCTGCAGTGCTCTTCCATTTGGGCGATGCGCTGCAGAGTATTTATAATGAAGCAGGCCTGTGATCTCTCAACATAATTACTGAATTAGAGAGCTGCTTCTAAAGTACGTTCAAAAAGCTTTCCCCCGAGGTGGAGCAGAGACACGTGGCTTTCAGTGACAATTAGCCGTCGTTAATTTGATTATTTACTTTGTTAGGAAAACACTTGTGTTCACTCAGAGGTGAAGAACGGTGGAGACACTTTGAGATGCTCTCAGTCTTTGTTAGCGGGCGTTTGAGGACTTCACTTCCCAGAAATCACCTGTCAGTCAGTCAGTCTGAGCAGGTGTGCCATTTTCTCAGTTTCTTTCACCTGCAGCGCCACCAAACGTGTTGGTCAGCGGGCGTCGACGGGCTGTCGCTGTCTGAGATGTACAGCGTGGAACAGACCTCGTTTCTGTTCCTGACTCGTACACATCTCGTGTAGCGTATCTCGTGTTCACCAGTCGTTGTTCTGCCTCATTCTCTGTCACAAAATGGATGTTTTAGTTACTGAAAATAAAAACATCAGTTTATAATTACATTTTCCTCACTGGTAGTTTTATATTTTTCTGCTGCTTCTCTACGTTCATTACAGCCGAGCTTTGTGTTGTGGCAGCTGGTCTAAATTATATTTTATCTTCATAAATAGTCAGAAAGAAAATCTTCTTTAAAATATGAGCTGCAGGATTGCTGCTGTACCTGTTAGCTGATGGAAAGCTACAAAAACAAAACAAACATCGTGTTCTGCATCCAGAATCAGTCCTTCTGCATGAAAAACATTTATATTTGTGAATAAAAATGTTAACCCATTTACTTTTTCTGCACCAAAGGCAGAAACGGGAACATTCTTACTCGTTGTGGGAGGGTGATTTTACAAAAATAAGTCGGTGTGCCTCCAGAAGTCAAAGCGAAACATTAGTATGCTGCAGATGAAGCCGGAGACCTTTGTGGTATTCATACAGACGTCCCATTAGAGCCCAACCTGCAGCGCTCAAGAGAAGAAAGACGAGGCAGGCTGGAGCTAAATGACTCTGTCCGGCAGAACCTCTAACACTTTGTGTTGTGTTGATGGAGATGAAAGGAAAGCTGTAATAACACTTCATAACCTGAGGGACAAAAAGGATGTGAGCGCACGGTGTGTCTCTGTAGCTCCGGCTTTCAAGATGAAAATGAGAGATTTCTAAAATTATAACGAGAATCATGCAGATAAACTGGAAATATGAATTTTGACTTGGAGTCCTGCAGCGTTAAATAAAGCATCAGCACCCGTCTGTGGTAAATATGGACAGCTGAACACGTGGATCTGTTCTGGTTACAGAACGCAGTGGAATTAGAAGTGACGTGACAGCTCAGGTTGATGCATTAGCATCCAGGTAGCACCGATCTTGTTGCGAAATGTCTAAAGAGTCGTCCAAACATCAGAAAATGGCTCACACACACCAGAACAGTCCATGTCAGGACGGTGAGCGTGAACCTGTTCCGTGGTTTATCGGCTCATTATACGGCGACATAATTATTCAAAGTCCTGTCAAACACGTTCAGCTCGGGAACCTTTACAGCTGCTGCTGATTAAAGTCTGCCGTGGTGACGGAGAGAACGGGACCTGGAGGAGCTGTCGACGGCCTTCTGTTCACACGCTCAGCACTGTTCATCTGTCAGTTTAACAGAGCTCGCTGACCCCGAACGCCGTGCCGCAGAGGTTACTGAAGATTCATGTTAAAGCTGCCAACTGTAGCTGCTGTTAGCTGCTGTTAGCTCAGTTTGCTGCCGGGCTGCCCAGGCAAAATGTTACAGTGTTGTTTTAAATACATTTATTTTAAGATAATAACTACATCTACATCTTCTTACATCTTCTTACTGATACACCACACTGATCAGGAACTCGTCTATCCTGAGATCACAAACGCGATCACGGTGACGCTTGTTTGAATTCGGCCGTCACATCCACTCAGTGTAGTTTTCTCTACGCCGTCTATTTCTGTCCTGCAGCAGGTGTTGGAGGGCTGAGAACAATCGCCACACTTTGATTATGCTTGAAATGATTTATTCACACACTCACTCATGCATCCATCCATGAATATGACCAAACACTGCTGCTGTTAACCCGAGGTGATTCACATTTTGTCAGCTGACTGTGTCTCTTCACACCATCAGTGCTTTTAAATGAATTATTCTCATGAATTAATTATTATAATTCATTTCAGGACAACACACATTAATGAACGTCTCTGGAAACGTGCTAGCTGCATGGCTAATTT
This sequence comes from Protonibea diacanthus, assembly GCA_028641955.1. Taxonomy (NCBI): domain Eukaryota; kingdom Metazoa; phylum Chordata; class Actinopteri; family Sciaenidae; genus Protonibea; species Protonibea diacanthus. The sequence goes on along the minus strand of CM053976.1, from coordinate 9,605,261 downwards.
TTAAATTGCAAGTGAGGTGATGCTTAAAAGGAAAAGGCATTAGACACTATGGCAGAATAAACAATATTCTGAGAATAACTGTGGGGGTAAAAAGAAAAAGTGAGACCAAGCAAGGCAACTGTGACTGTTTCTGTGATAGCTTTATTTTGAAAGTCTAACCAGATACTAACAGTTGCTACCGATGCTAATGTGGTTTCGAACTGTGATCAAACTGGAGTAATTCTTAACATTCTGAACACAAAACCTGTTTAAGTCTGGGTGTGTTTAAGGGATCCAAAATATAAGTATCAAAAAACTGCAGTTCCTCTAACGTCCACTTGAGGCTGGTTCCAGAAGTGAGTCAGTCTCCATAAGTCCCCATGTTCAAATGTCCAACTTCACAGCAGAAATAAACATGTTTACAGCCTGGTACAAAAAACAGTTTTGGTCTCTATAGCTAATTTCCCCGTTCATGACAACTGTACTGAGGGTGAATTTATATACAACTCACCTGTTCACATTATATTAAGGCTTAAAGTTATGCAGGATTAAGAGCGTGGACGCTAACTGGTTGAAAAGTTGTCTACTTCCTCTCTGCTTCTTCAGCATTAACAAAACGAGCAGGAGTGAGATCAGCTAATTAAACACACCTGTGGAGCTCAAAGATTTAAGAGGAATAATAAGGAAGCTGACTTCTGAGAACAAAGGTTGGATTCAACGCCCTGCTGAAGGACACTTAGTTTGAAACCTCGATCCTCTGGGAGGCTGCAGGACAATCTTCCTGCTGCTGCTTTATTCTGCTGCCGTATGCTTCATCATATCTTTGAACGAGTCTCTCTCCTCAGTCACCACATGCATTAATGTCTTCGGTCCTCACGGATCCTCTCCTCCTCCAAAGGCTTCTCTGCAGTCCGCAAGCAGATTCCTGGTGACGCCCGAGTCCCATGGGGCTCCGCTGATTGGCAGGATTCTTAATTGCAACCACCTCTTTGTGAATAATAGATGCTCGTCTAGCTAAGTGGAGTGTTTAAATATTAAGAGGCCGAGAACATGCCACGCAAGTCTATTTCTGAGCAGCACATGATCAGGAAACAAACTGGGTGAGGAAATCAAAGAATCTCCTTGGTGGTGTTGAAACTCAGGTAGTCTCCGTGATGTCCCCGCAGACTGTCTAAAACCTGGACGTAGTCTCCGTGACGTCCCCGCAGACTGTCTAAAACCTGGATGTAGTCTCCGTGACGTCCCTGCAGACTGTCTAAAACAAGATAACACCACAAATACTACACGCCCAGAATTAGCCAAAGAGAATGTCTTTACCCCTGCAGGTGTTACTGTCAGCATATTCTAGTTTGGAGACACAGACGTCTGTTTACGTCAACTGGAACATCAACATCAAGCTATCCATTATGTCTATGAAGGCAGCAGTAGGTCTCTTCGACCCTGGCCCCCACAGTGTTGAGACAGACTGGCACCTTCCCAACCAAAGCCAAACAACTAATACTGCCGAGGACCTCAAGGCCCACACGTGACCTGTGTAACCTAAGGACAGAAAACTCAAGAACAAATGACAGACTGCTGCTATCCACCTACTGTGACAAACAAAATAATATTAAACTGACATTTTAAATTGCATTTATTGGCTGAGATAATTAAAGCTATGCGCTGAAATTGCTCCAAAAACTGTTATTTGTTTTGTTGGTGAGGAGGTGAATAATTCAGGATACTAAAGTATGAATAAAATTAGCTCCTGCATCATTTTGTGGTTTTGGTGGTTGCTATGGTCACACAATAAGCCTCATGGGAAATAATGGAGGTGGCAGCAGCAGCAGAAAGTACTTTTAAACGGTCCCATTGGCTCATCAGTGAGTTTCACAGCAGATCTGCTCGACTGAAGAAAAATACAAAATGTGGGCGACAAATCTGGCTAGAAGAAAGTAAATTAGAAAACCAAAAACAAAGTCCAGCATGTCAGATTGACAGAATATAATCTTTATAACTCTAAATTCATCAGATGAAAATAACAACCATGATGTTTTTGTTACCTCAGAATGAAACGTTCGTATCTACAGACCACTGGTGTTAAAGAAGGCGAGGCTTTGTTTGTTCTTATAGAAGCTGCTAAGCAGGACGTGAAACTGAAACAGTTCTGGCTGTCACAGCTCGGACACTCGGTCAAATTAGCTTTAAAGACCAGAGCTCTTTCTGCCGGGTTACTACAGACAGAGTCCGCCATGTTGATCCAACATGCGGCCCAGAACAAGCTACACACTGTCTCTACACAGGGCCAGTCACTTTTTCCATGTTTTCATGGCCACCGTAGCTTCTATGGGGAAGAGAGGGTGAGACGGGCGGTTTCAACTAAAGGCCACTAATGCTACACGCTGCTCCTTTTTCCTGGTAACAGCCTGAGCATCACAGATTGATGTACAACAGGAAAAAAAAACAAATCGAGCACATCAAAAAGCTATTTGCAGCATTTTAGATTTCCAGTCTCCGCCTCCTCCAGAGGGAGGAGAAAGATGGAGATGAGAAAATCCGCCCAGTCAACCCCGCAGAGACCAGAGACCAGAAGACCAGAGACCAGAAGACCAGAGACCAGAGACCAGAAGATCAGAGACCAGAGACCAGAAGACCAGAGACCAGAAGACCAGAGACGCCCTGCTGTCTGCAGGTTATGTAAACACAGCATCACACACACTGATCATCATCACACACTGATCATCATCACACACTGATCATCATCACACACTGATCATCATCACATCGCTCAGAGCTGAAAAAAAAACAATTACAATACACGAGTCACTGACAACCAGCCAGCTGAGGCCAGCTGAGGGAAAACACCAAAACTGATTAAGTGTTTCATTACACACACACACACACACGCAAACCTGTGGATCCAAACTAAAAATCACCAAACAATGAACACTGTGTCGGCTGTAGAAACATTGTCAAAGCAAGAAAACAAGGTTTGTTCCATCAAAATACTTTTTTAATAACCTCTAAGGCCTTTTCATGGCCTCATATATTTTAAAATGAAGATGAATAATTTCATCAAAATTCACACACACACACACTCTCTCTCTCTCTCTCGTCCGTCATTTGAAATAAGAAACAGTACTGGAGGAGCGGTAGGTACTGCCGGTCCATGATTTCAAACCACCGACTGAAAAACAGACTGAGACTCGGTGGCGGAGAACATCAGATCACAGCGGTACTGTTCAATGTCCTTGTCACATAATGAGCACTCATCTTAACGAGGAAGTCTTCTCATCAATATATATATATCAAAATCTCATCAAAATATATATCAGTATATTTTCTATATTGATAAATTGCCCAGCCCTCTTGGAGCCAGACAATGGTGGCCATCTTGTATTAAAACACGAGCGAGCAGCATTCCAAACCCGTTCACAAGTTTCCGGTTCACCTGCACGTCTCTGGACTGTCACCTGACCCGGGTCAGGTTAGAACGCAGACACAGGGCTGACCTTGTGAAACACGTCATCAGTTCAGGATTGTGGATAGAGAGCGCAGAGAGTCATCAGTTTAACCTGAACTAATGTTTTAGTAAATAAATATTTATTCATATAATGTGAAACTTTACTGAGGGAGCTACAGATTTGAAATAATCCAGACACACACAGAGAAGATTTTACATCTGAATGAAATCAGCACACACACGATAATTCTTCACACTGGCGAACATCAGGAGCACTACAGCTTAATGTCTCTGATGAATGAACTCACCTCTGGTTCCGGTGTGACGGTCCGTCCCACAGAGGAGCACTGACTGCAGGCCCAGAGCCCAGAGAGCCGCCGGAGGTCCAAACTGTGGAAACACAAAGAAGACTTAGAGGATGTGTTTCCTTCTGAGACCTTCAAAATAAAACAAATGACAAGAATATTGTAGGCTACACTTTAAAAATAAAAAAAAATCTTGACAAAGTCTGACCAACATATTAATCAATATGAGATGATAGACTGAGATTGAAACCAACTCTAATCTAATAATACTGTATTAATATACATAATATGCACAGTGAGTACTTTTACTTTGGTAGCAGTAGTATTTTATAATTAGCTAAGGTTAGCTCAGTTTGTTAGCCGGGCTGTCCGGGCTGTCCGGGCTGTGAGCTCAGAGCAGCGGGGAGTGTTAGTGTTTTGACTGCAGGTGATTTGAAGACGAAGAGCTTCATGCGGGGGAATACTGACTTGCTGTCTTGTGTTGTTGACCTTGAAGTAATGTAATCAGAACAAATACTCGAGTACAGCTAGACATAGTTACACAGTGGGATTACACTCTGACACTGGGGGCAACAAATCACAACAAACACTGATTAATAGTGAGATGTTGATTTAAATGAGTAAAATAACTGAAGAATTATGAATTAGTTGCTTCGTTTGGGGCATAATTGCAGCAGGAGGACACGACTGACCTGCTGATAACCTCTAAATCCACTGAAGGAAAAGATTAACGTGGAACTGTTTCCTGTAAACAGTTACCATGATTACAGCATGTTAAATCCTCTTATGACACCCGCCTGTAAACAATAAAAACATTCACTGTCCTGATGACAGGTTTCCCTCCGCGGTGGTCGACTGTACAGACCTGATGGCAGTGACAGATGGCACCATCGCCCCCGTCTGGATGTTCAGGAAGGCCTTGTGGATCCACTATAGGGGGGTTCATGTCTCTCTCGGCGTGGACTGCACCGAGGACCGAGTGCCCTGTTGTTTAGATTTTGTGCTGAAAAGCGGCGGCGGCGGCCTTCATTGCTCTCCGCTCCTTCTTCTGTAATTGACCAAATGTGCCAGCCGCTGTCCTCTGTCGCTGAGAGATAGGCCTTTATTGTTTTCTTCTGAGGGATAAATCTGTCTCCTTCTCCTCGCTTAAACCACTTTAGAAACTCTGATGTCTTCTTTATCTTCAGTAATAAAGTCAGAGGCCTGAGTGAGTGAGCTGGTCCACATCAGCCTCAGAGAGCCCGAAGAAGCTTCTTCTTTGAGAAATGTATGATTACACAGTTTATATGTGGAGACAGAACATTTGAGACATTATGGCGTCTTTAAAGCAGGCTTTAGACGTTACACTGCTGCGTTATGTGTCGTATACAACAACATATTGTACATTTGTTCAACTTATTTGCATTAAAAATGCTCTGAGAGTGTCTGAAAAACCATCTGCTAACAGATTTATAACCATTTGTTAGCACGTGAACCTGAAATATGCGGTGCTGTCCGCCTGCTTCTCCGACCTCCCGTCTAATCTAAATATCAGCAAAGACGAGGCTCACCGGTGGACCTGAGGCGGCTGAACGACGCCTGGCTGCTCAAACAAGCCGCCTGTGGTCGCCCACCTGTCAATCAAAGCGTCCATGGTAGGTGGAGGTGTTTTAATGGAGGATAAACCTCCTGCCTCACAGACTCAGGCAGTTGTAACAAAATGGCGGCTTCTTGCCCATCACTCTAATTAAACAAAGGCTACTATCCCGCTCAAAAAACAAAAAAACATTAGATCATTTCATTTAGATATAAGTAGTTTTAAGTAGTTCATAAATGTCTAAAATATAATTTATCATCAACAAACCAGTTAACTAACAACAAATTAATGCTCCTTATGCGTTAGCATTACCAACCGTTGCTAACCCTAGCGCTACATTAGCTGAGGGACGTAACCAGAGACGGTTTATGTAACCTGACTTCAAAGATAACTTCCTCTAACTGTGATGAGGTAAGTTTATTTTTAAACGAGCCAGCAAGAAAAATATTCATAACTTGCTGTGGACTTTGTCTTTTTCTCCAACCCTCCTCCATCGCTGGGTCTCTGTCCTCCATTGTCTGTTTTCCCGCCCAAACGCTCCGTCATGCTGCGTTCAGTAACACTGGGAAATGGGAGAGTTTCTTCCTATCGCAGCGCCTTTAGATGAACGCACTACACATGGAAACAAAAATACAAGTCAAATACAATACTATAAAACTTTAGATAAAAAATACTAAATATATATATATATGTATACCCCAGTGCTCTGTGCTCTGAGCTCACAGTTGGGGCAGCCCGGCTAACAAACTGAGCTAACACGAGCTAACAGCAGCTAACAAACTAAGCTTACATTGGCTAACATCAGCTAACACACTGAGCTAACATGAGCTAACAGCAGCTACAGCTGTCAGCAGTTTACTTCACTGTCCATCATAAACTCTGTAAATCACAGAGAGTTGAGGCGGAGCAGCCGGAGGACATCAGAGGGAAAACCAGAAAACATTTTCTCCATAAAATATGATCCAGTTTCACCAAAATCAGTGAAATAGTTGGTGGTGTGTGACTTAGTGCCGTAAAGCGTTACGTACTTCTCCCGACCCGGAGCCCAAAGTTACATAGTGTGAGAACAGACGTACGAATGACAGAGACACCGTTCACCTGATCACAGGTCAGTGTGGATCAACAGGACTTAAACTCTGTTAGTTTATGAGAGAAAAGTTACATGTTGTTTCAACACAGGCTGAAGTTGTTCGTCTGTGAGACAACAGAACATCTTTGTGTCTTTAAAGTGAGCTGATGATGTTGTCAGCCTCCCGCTGACTCTCTGTTCTGATCCCGCTTCACTGAGTCTGATTTCTGGATGCCATGCCGCTCTGCTGTGCCCCCCTCAGGCAACTCAAGACGCACTTTTGTAGTTTTGCAGATAAACAGAGCAGCAGCTGTGTTCCCCTTTGTAGCCCTCCCGACACAAACCGAGCCCCCACGCAGAGAGACGACGCATCTCAGCTCGAGATGAACACCATAAAGATAAAGAGTTTTTATGATCCTGCAGCACAAGCTGACTGTAATATTTCTTCGGGAGTGTTGCAGCGTCACATCGATGACCTTGCTGAGATTTCACTTTCTGTCCTGGACTTTGTTTTTGGAACAAACCCTCCCCGCCCTGCAGCGTTCAAATGCTAAACAAAGCCTCCAGAAAAAAACATCTCAGCTCCAAATGATAAAAAGTATAATCTTTCAGCCAGGAGAGGAAATGCCAAAAACATCTCCGGTGTTTAGTCTGATGACAGGTTTGTTCCAGGCAGACGTGAACACTGGTTCAGATTATTTATATGCTTTTAAATGTCCATTAAAGTGCAGCCAGTGTGCAGTCACAGAGAGCAGAACATCATTAATCATTAGTTACTGAAGGGATAACGATGATTTTATTACTCCTGCAACAAACGTGAGATTAAAATTTTTTACAAACACAAGATGGATTCTTTAAATGCCACCGAAAAGTCAATATGACCTGACGAAGAGGTCGACACGAGATTACTATTATGATCGAGTATGACCTCAGGAGACAAACTGCCAGAACCTGGGTGTCACACTGGATAATAAACTGGACTGGTCCACCATCACAGAGGCCGTCTACAAGAAGGTCCTGAGTACAACTAGAAGCTTCAACTTGAAGCCTTCAAGTTGTACCCAACCAGTGAGATTATCAGGTTAACTGTAAGAGGTTTATCTGTGTAATCAAGACTGGTGGTGAATCTGTGTGGGAGGCTGAACCAGCAAAAAAAGTGAACGTATGAAGCTCATTTCAGTTTAGAACATGTCAGGCAGTCCAAACAAGGCAGAGCAGATGATATGCAAAGTCCAAACAGCAGGCAGGGTTCAAGAAACCAAAATAATGAACAAAAAAAGACAAAAAAAACTTCAGAACAAAGAAAAAAGGCAAACTAAACTTCTAAATACAGAAGTGAGAGCGGGATAACAGGAAACAGGTGAAACTAATCAAGGACAGGTGAAATTACAGACAATCAAGAGTGTCAGGAAACACAACAAAGACAGGAAGTTACAGACTCCAGTAAAATTACAAAATAAAAGAGGAAACCAGGAAAAACAGACAGACTTTTAATCTTATTAAATCTGAATTTAAGAGGAAGTAAAAGAAATAAAATGCATTGTGTTCTTTATTTTCTATTTTCTTTTTTTTCTGTTGTTATCAAGTTGATTTAATTTTACATCTAATTTTACATTAAGTGTCACTATTTTTCATCATCAAACACACATGTAACTTTTCTTAAAACACACTCAGCTGCATTTCTTGCATGAAAAGCTGCTACAAAAATAAAGTTATTATTATATTTCATTATATATTAGAAAAAGATCTGAGCACTTCTTTTGTCGCTGGGAGAGGATTGAATGACGGGATATCAACACAGCATTCATTTCCATTCATCCACCCTGACCTCCACCTCCTCACCTTCCTCCCTTCAACACAAAGAACCACGACTTCCTGTTTTAATCAGCACGCTGCGAACAACAAGAACAGACTTCCTTTGAGACGCCGGGCTGAAACCTGGCTGATATTTCCTGGAGTTTATGTTTGTTGTTTGTTCTCTGGGATCTGTTGTCTCATAAAAACTTTAATTATTCAGAGTGACTGTGCCTGTATTTTCCTTTTTTAAACAATAATGGTGGCAGATCACAGAGCTCGTCACTGATGAACGAGACGTCTCCTCATGGACTGTCTCACATGTTTGAGACTTAATGAATCTGTTTGGTTTGTTGTGTTTCAGCCTCACATCAGGAGACAGAAATAGAAACTTTGTTGTCAGCGCCTCGACGTGTTTTTGGTTTGTTTGATTTTGGAGTGATTTCAGCAGTTTGCATCAGAGGTTTGAAAGTTTCTTTATTTTTAATCTTTTGTCTCCATCTCTGTCTCTGCTCTGTATCCTGCACAACAACCTGACAGTCAAATCACACGTGTGGCTGCTGCTGTTGGGTTTTAGCAGGAAGTTTATTAAAACGGTTAATCGGCCTGTAAGGATCTCATCTGCAGCCATGAAAAGAGCTGATCCAGTTCTCCATCAATGATTCTGAGTTCTCTTCATTGCACATCCTCAATTCCTTTCCTGGCTTCTTAGTCCTTCCCAACTAAGAAGGAGGAAACACGAGGAGAGAGGAGCTGAGGAGTCGAGGCCTGACACTAGCTCATAGCGCTAGCTGCAATGCATAGTGTAAAACTAACCTTACCTTACTGAAGGAAAGCAGCTGTTTAGAAGATGATTACTGATTATAGTGTAAAATTATATCTTTGAATTCTTCAAATCTCTCCTTACATTCCTCTAAAGCAAAAAGGGAGAAATGTGTTGCATGGCCCGCTGTCATTCATAAGTCACAGTGTAATTCAGCCTCCTGGCTGACTGCTGTAGATCAATGTTTCTACTCTGAGAGTAAACAAGATTCTGAATCCATGTTAATATCATCCAGCTGGGTGAAACTGAAACCAATCATTTGTTTTTTTTTCTTCTTCTCTTCAGACTGATTCAGAGCTGAGGGGAAACACTGCTGCTGCTGCTAAACACATCCTTTACGAGGAATGGAAGAAAATTCATGTCTGCACAGTCACGACAGCGACTCTGTGAGGTAATATGAGTAATCCTCAACATCACTACCCCTTCACTTCATCCTCTCTTTCCTAGTGTGATGAAGAAACATGTCTGTGAAGTGAAGCCAACACAGGAAGTGACAAAAACTGTAGCTCCTCTTGTTGTCCACCTGAGGCTGGTTCCAGAAGTGAGTCAAGTCCCCATAAGTCCCCATGTTAAAATGTCCAACTTCACAGCAGAAATAAACATGTTTACAGCCTGGTACAAAAAACAGTTTTGGTCTCTATAGCTAATTTCCCCGTTCATGACAACTGTACTGAGGGTGAATTTATATACAACTCACCTGTTCACATTATATTAAGGCTTAAAGTTATGCAGGATTAAGAGCGTGGACGCTTTGATTGACAGGTGGGTGTGGTCACAGAGACTACGTCCAGGTTTTATACTCTCAGTGTGCAAAACCCAACAGTACAGAGTCCTGGGTTTGGAGCTGAGAATTCATTTTTACCCATCTTTGACATCATAAACATGTCGATATTTTTAATCATTTAAATTTGACTGGGTGGTTAATAACACAAACAAATCCCCCAACACGTGATCAGATACTGTCTTTCTAACCTGCTGTTAGAGCTGACTCGGACCTCTTACTGGTTGAGCTCACAGTGAAGCAGTCAAACCAAACCAATTATTCCCTTTGTGGTTAAAATATTCACTGCGTCTTTGCTCATTTGATGCGGATTGATGAGCAAAATGGCTGATGGCGCAGAAACTCGGCCCTGCAGGACTCTCAATCAATTGCTCTGATCAAACAATTAGTAAAAAACGTTTAACTGTGACCACGCAGGCTGTCCTCAGCGTCGATCCATATTGATTTTACTAATGTGCTTTCTGTAAGGCTGCTCGTGACAGATCCAGTTCTGAGGCCTCAGCGCTCATTATGGGAGGTTTTCATTGACTGTGGTAAACAACAGACTAAAGGTAGATAATTGAGCAATGAGCCAGGTGAGGCTTTACTTCTCTGTGGTTAAATGAGACGTAAAAACACCTCAAGCTGTTTGAAAATAGACTGAGCAATTTATAATAAAACTAATGAAGTTTCAACTGAAGAAAAGATTAATTGGCCAATCAGTGAGTTGATTAAATAAAAACAATCAGTCAAATTAGAAGCAGATTATTTAACTGTTACTGTTATTTAAGTCAGATACTGTTTGTTATTCTTACTGTCAACAAATGTCATGTTCAGCCTTAGACAAACCAGGCAAGAAAGGTACCAGAATACAATTTTGTCACAGATACAACATCCATGTTTTATACACAGACTGTCTGAAACCTGGATGTAGTCTCTGTGATGTCCCACACCTGTCAATCAAAGCGTCCACGTTCTTAATCCTGCATAACTTTAAGCCTTAATATAACGTGAACAGGTGAGTTGTATATAAATTCACCCTCAGTACAGTTGTCATGAACGGGGAAATTAGCTATAGAGACCAAAACTGTTTTTTGTACCAGGCTGTAAACATGTTTATTTCTGCTGTGAAGTTGGACATTTGAACATGGGGACTTATGGAGACTGACTCACTTCTGGAGCCAGCCTCAAGTGGACGTTAGAGGAACTGCAGTTTGTGGCACAGTCTGGTGCCACAATGTGAGATTTAAAGCTCACATTCAGCTTAGTTTAAATATGAGATGTTACATTTTCTCTATTTTTTATAGTGTGTTTTTGTACTTTAACTGATGGGTGAAAAACGTGTACTGTCGCTTTAAGAGTCAAACGGCGGTTAACGTTACGCATGCGCACTCCGCCCAGTGAAAAGTAAATGCGTCAAAACATTGAGAGCGTTTCAGAGTTTTTGGAGATTTTGCAGGTTATCGTCCATGGTGTTTGTTTTCGGGACATGGTGAGTTATAAACTTCATGTGTGGCAGTGTAAAGACTGTCAGAGTTAAAGAAAGTTTGAGTAAACTTATGAAAAAAGAGATTCAAGACAGAAAATACGGTTTAATTTAACAACAGTGACATGTCAGCTCTTAAATCATCGTTTTTATGAACGCAGTCTGCTTTGTGTCGATAGTTTGACGTTATTCAGCTCAAACTGAGTCTCTGTTTGACTGTCAACACACTAAATTTACTTATTTATTTAACTATAGTTCATATTATATGTGACTGAATGTTACAGGACCGTGTATTTATAATAAAAGAGTTATTTTCTGTGCTGCATATGAAGCTCTGCTCTGTTTTCACATCATGTCCTCTCATTGTTCCTCTGGTTTCCGTTTTACTGGACCATAATTACCCCCCTCTGTACAGCACTGCTTCACACAGAGCCCCAACACTTACTCAGATACTTTACTGAAGGAAAAGTACTGAAACACACTGAAAATACTCCATTACAAGTTAAAGTACTGAAACACACTGTGAAAATACTCCATTACAAGTAAATGTACTGCATTAAAAACCTTAGTGTAAGTAAAGTAACCATTATCAGTAAAATAGTGCAGCAAAGTGTTATTCATTATGAAATCTAAATAATATTATAAATCTAAATATTAATCTCCCTCTAGAGGGTGACTTGTAATAATACTGGTGGATATTTTAACGCTTCCTTTAGCGCCACCATCAGGTTAAAATATTTATTTAAAGTGTGTCAGATTTATTAAACATGGTATGAATTACTCTGTTCATCAGTGTTTAATCGTCTGAAAATAAGACGTGTAATAAGAATGTGTTGCACATTCAGAGCACGAGCTGTAATATTGGAGCCACACAGAGAAGACAAAAATAAAACAAGTACAACACTGTGTATGTTTTTATGTTTTTAACTGAATATGTGAATCATAAAGTCAGTGCAGACATCTGATGCAGCTACAGGATCCCAGAACGGACAAAATAAACACTGAATGTAGAGACAATCTGTAGTTTCTCCGTCACACTAGAAGGGTGGAGCGTGAGGTGGTTGCAGTCTGCATCTACACCTCTAGCTGAGACTGAATCCTAAACACTGGACCTCTAACTGCATCTGTTGACCTACAGCAGGCCTGTCCTCTAGACAAATTTTTACTTTCAGTCTAAAATCCTGAAAGTTTAGCTTGAACTGCGGCGCGCTCCCGTCACCTCGATTGTTTGGAGTGAGGTGGACGATAGTTCACTGGCTTATCCTCGATCTCAGAGTAGCCACGAACCACGAGAACCTGACGAGACGAGAAAGTGGAAGAAGCGAACCTGTGCAGATGTAGAGAGCTCAGTGCATCATGGGACGTCCTGCACAGTCTAAACCTGTAGCAGAATAACTAAGAGATGGTTCTGGGCCGGCTCTAAGATCTATCTAAAGATGAAACACAATATAACAAACAAACTGTGTGTCTGTGTCTCAGAGTGAAGATGAATGAGGATGCGTTCGAGGTCCCGGAGAGGAACGAGTACCGTTACCTGGTCCAGGAGGAGGGGGAGGACGAGGTTCAGTACGTCCGTCACAGACACTACATCAACCCGCTGCTGGTTCTGTCCCGACGCTGCATCTTCCTCATCTGCCTCGGCGTGCTCGCTCTGCTCTCTCTCGCCGCCTACCTCGGCTACATCGCCCAGACGCTGCCGCCGGGCCTCGCCGTGGTGACGACACGCTGCGGGGAGTTCAGGGGACGACACGTGAGTTTTAGACCCAACTTTAAACCACAGCGTGCTCACATCTCTTCTGTCCAAAGTTCATTTTATTGATTTATTTAATCATAAATGTTGTAATCTAAGTATCTGACAGAAGGAATCCTTGTTACAGAAGTTAAACTCGTGGCTGTCTTCAGCCCTTGTGTCTTAACCCTGAAATCCCCCCCGGGATCAGCTCAGGGTCGCCATGACCTCGAAGCTATTTTGATCTGTTCTCCACATCTGGTTTCATTTCCCTCCAGACTTTGTTACTTTCCTCAGATTTGGTCTTCTCCTCTTGATTTCCGTGCTTCTACCATTAGCTAGTATCGACGTAGTGGCGTAGTATTTATGAGGCTTTTTGGAGGTTTACAGTCGTGGAAGTTGGAGGCATTAATTGATTAATCGTGTCAGTGTCGAGAGGAAACTCCACGATTATCAGCCCAGGATAAATGTTTGAAGAGGTGGCAGGTGCCGTCACGTCAGAAGTTCTGAAGCACGTAGATCAAATTCAAAACAAGTCACATAAACCAATAAACCAAATATTCTAAATGTTGTTTTAAGAATTTCAGACTCATGAAGTTTCTATAATTTTCTGCTTCCTGGTTTTGACCCTGCTGGACTTCCTGAACACGAGTTTCACAGTGAAGTGCTGATCCTGCAGAAACTTGAACACATGATGGAAGTCATGTCTGCTGAATATTTGATTTTACTGATCAGCTTCATGAACCTCTTGATTCTAACTTCAATAATCAATAAGTAGATTGTTTGTTAGTTCCTGCCTTCCTCGACAGTGAAGCTTGGTTTAAAAATAGTCCGTGTCAGGTTCATCGTGGTTTACTGGGACTCATGTTCATGTGTTCTAGTTTGAGTTTGCCATCTTGTGGCTGTTCTCAGTAAAGTGTATCACCAAATCATCAACACAAAGACAAAATAATATTTGTGGTTTTTATCACTGAAGTGAAACTCTGAGCTGGTTTGAGTTCAGTCAGTCAAAGATTTAGAAACTTGTTTGAATATGTCTTTACTCCATTTATATGAAGACTTACTCTGCAGAAAACACAAAATATAAATGACTAATACGCTGTGATTATTACAGGTTATGTGAATCATGAAGAGAGAATAATGAAATACAAATACACAAAAGTCAGTGCAGACATCTGATGCAGCTACAGGATCCCAGAACGGACAAAATAAACACTGAATGTAGAGACAATCTGTAGTTTCTCCGTCACACTAGAAGGGTGGAGCGTGAGGTGGTTGCAGTCTGCATCTACACCTCTAGCTGAGAGTTAAGATGAAGCTTTATTCATGCTCTGGTTTCATTTGATGTTGCTACTTTTGTACTTTTATCAGGCGCTGTGGATCGTGTGGTGGTGTGTCTGTTTGTGCTGATCGTAACTCTGTGAAACAATCAGAAAATGACTTTTAATCTCTGTTATTAGTTTAGATAGTCTCAGTCTCTGAGACATTACAGGCTGACTGTGGAGGTTTGACCAGTCTGTGCATCTGATTGGCCGTGGCGAACACCCCTCCGGCCTGCAGAGCTACAGCCGATCCTGCCTGGATGCTCCTTACACCTCTTTAAAAAACACAAACTAAGAAACACTGAAAGCAGGCTGAGATTAAAAACAAAAAAAAAATGATAAAGAATATAAATGAAAATAATAAAACCGTTTAAACTGTTGAAATATGAATTCAGATGAACTGTGTTTAGTGTTTCTAAGCTGTGGTGTTCAGAGTTTGACTGAGGTGAGAGTACTTCTTCCTCCTCTGCTGTTTACTGTGAACGGTCCTGAACTCTGTCCACTGACAGCAGGATGTTTGGATGCATCGAATCAGGGTGAAGTTCAGTTTACAGCAGGCTGTCAAGTAAACACTGAGCAGACTGTGAACTGACTGATGCCTCAAGACATCACAAAAACAAGAGAATATTCACCATGACGAGGCTCGAGTCTTAAAGAAGACAAAGATGATCAAATGTTTATTTATTTTCATTTTTCAATCTTCCTTTTGCAGAAAAATGGTGCATACTCTTTTAAAGGCATGCGCTACGCCGCTCCGCCCATCGGTAACTTGCGTTGGGCTCCTCCAGCTGAACCGCTGTGCAGGAATGTGGCGACCGACGCCGGGCGCTTCCGCAGCGCGTGTCCTCAGGTTCGACTGCCGTTGAGCTCGGGGAAGGTGATCGACCAGGAGGACTGCCTCTTCATCAACGTGTGGACGCCCACGCTGCAGCCCAACGCCAAGCTGCCCGTCATGGTGTGGATCCACGGAGGGTTCCTGCACACGCTCAGTGGAGGAGAACCGGGTTACTCGCCCACGGAGAAGCTCGCCGCCGACACAGGAGTGGTTTACGTCAGCTTCAACTACAGACTGAACGTCTTCGGCTTCCTGGCGCTGGAGATGCTGAGAGAAGGTTCTCCAAAGAACACCTCAGGTGAGTCGGTGAAGAGCTCTGTTCAGGTCAGGATTGATAGTTTAATATGTTTATATGTTTAAGTTCATTGTTGTGTACGACTACAGGGAGGTGACGTACCACCAGTGGTACTCGTACCATAGTTTGAGAAACAGCGCTCCAGCCATCATTTCCTGTCTGTACAAAGTAAAAGTCCATTAATGTTCTGTACGCTGGCTGTGTAAACAGTTCTAATAGGACTCTTACTGCTGATGTCGTATTGAGTTTGGCTACAGCTCGAGACTCATTTTCAGGGTCAGCAGTCAGCAGAGATCAAATTAAAGGAAAGGCTCCACAGTTTGAATGAACAGCTCTTTACACGCTCAGTTAAAAACACAAAGTGCGATCAAGAAGTTCAAGAAGTCGTTATCGTTGTTTTTAATATCTCACATCGACCACGCTGCGTTAAGAACGGCCATCTTCTCACAAACTGTTCACTCAGCAGACGCTGAAATATTTATGCTGTTTACATCGCGCTGTGCGTCCGCGCTCTACCTTCCCATTAACGAGTGAATACTTAATGAATGTTAATGTGAGTCAGATAAATGCAGCTAATTTCTCTTCCGTGTTGATGTTTGTATTTTCACACGCCGTGGGACACAAATTAGCATCAAGCTGCGTCATTCCTGTTCCATAACCCGAACACGCCTGCCGTGACCTGGATGTGAAATGACCCGTTAAATGAGAGAGCCTCCCGTGATGGCGTGTTGGCACGAGTCCTTTTCATCGTCCCGCGCTCACATTTCTAATTTTGAATCCTCTGATCCTGTGGCCCATTTCCTCGCTGCCTCAGCCTGAAAAGAGTTAAATATAGTTCAGGCTGCCAGAAAGCTACAGCGAGCCGGTTTCAGGTTCTGACAGAGAAAATGGGACGCCGGAAACAAGGCCACATCAGAGCAGGTCCTCATTACTAATTGATCCTCCTTCTCCACCACAGGGAACTATGGCTTCATGGACCAGATCGAAGCCCTGAAGTGGGTCCAGATGAACATCCACGTGTTCGGAGGAGATCCTGGGAAAGTCACAATATTTGGAGGTACAAAGACACGAAGGCACATGAAGTGTTGATATAACTTATTCTGACTGATTCGACTCTGAATGTCCAACACAGCAGATCCAGCTGACAGGAAGTCAGACAGAAATGGCATAGAGAATCTGGCAAATTTTCAAAATAAAACACCCTCCAGATTGTAAAAGACAGACAAAAGGAAACTCTGTGAAGGTTCTCAGTCATCCAGGTCATCTTTCTTCAGTTTCAGAGTTCAGTCTAAATCTTTGTTTTAGTGTTTGCGGATGTTAAATGTAGAAGCCCAAAGAGTTTTTCATCCCGACTGAATATTCATCCCCAGAATCGTCACTAATTCTGTGTACATCTGACACCAGAAAGCATTTAGCAACTGGACCAGTCCAGAACAGGTGATAATGGTTCGCTTCCTGAGAGCCACATTTTAACAGTGATCCGACTGCTGAACAGGTGAAATAAAAAAAAACTGCTCACTCTTCCAGTCGAACCCTCTCCAAGAGGCTGATATCTTGACTCCTCAGAGTCCCTTATAAAACCTTGAGTGGCGTTAATAAAAGCTTTTATCCTGATCTGTCTCTCATAGCTAACCTCTAATTCGTTTGGGATAAAGTCGGGTCATGTGAGAACAATCTCAGAACCTTTATTTCATCGAGCAAGCCACTTTTTCTAACACGCTGTACTGAGTATTTTTTATTAAAAACACGATGGCCTTGTGACCGTCTGTGCAGCCTTGGCGGCCGTAGTTGGGGTCAGGATCTCCAGGTTGGAAACCAGTGATACAGAAGAAATGAATTCTCATCAGGTCGATCGATAGTGACGGCTCTACTTCAACTAATACAAGAGAAAACTGCTGTGCAGCTAGCTACAGGAGCTGTTACAGAGTCGGCCAGCTCTGAAATGTTTGACCTGCTTTCTTTCTGTCCAAGGTGGGACCTCCGTGTGGACGCTGATGACGTCTCCGCTGGCGAAGGGTTTGTTCTGGGCGGCGGTGGACATGAGCGGCTCGTACGTCTACAACACGACGCTGAAACAGGCCGAGTCCGACAACCGAAACCTGGAGTTCCTGAAGAAGACGGGCTGCAGAGACCCGGCCTGCCTCAGACGCCTGTCCGTCAGGCAGATCTTGCAAGTAGGACATGACGACACCTCCCTGTCCTCCACGGCCGAGTCGTGATTCTCTTGAATGTTCTCTTTAATATTTGAGGTTCATGAAACAATAAAAATTTTTGATAATTTGATGGATTATAACGTCCCGTCCAGGTATATGAGCACCTGAGTTTTACTGCGATCGTTAATGAAGAAAATGGAGATTAAATTTAATGAAAAACTTAAATTCAGAGGCTGAAATCTGCGGTCATAACTTCACAGCTTCACTCATTAAGATTTATGACATAAAAGATTCTCTGCAGAGAAGAAGAAGACTCACTGTAACCTCAGGATGAATTATGAATAATAGATTTTATGAAATGAAAAAACATACCAGCCCAGTCAGTAAAAAAAGTAATCACACCGTTATCTTCTTAAAATGTCACGTTACATTTTTCCAGCTGCCGCTCAGTTTGATCACAGAACACTAAGACTGTCTAAAACCTGGACGTAGTCTCCGTGACGTCCTCACAGACTGTCTAAAACCTGGACGTAGTCTCTGTGACGTCCCCGCAGACTGTCTAAAACCTGGACGTAGTCTCTGTGACGTCCCCGCAGACTGTCTAAAACCTGAACGTAGTCTCTGTGACGTCCCCGCAGACTGTCTAAAACCTGAACGTAGTCTCTGTGACGTCACCCCCTCCTTCTCTTCTCTGCAGGCCGTCCCGTGGCAGCAGTACCCGTCCTGGGCAGCAGCTGAGGTGACGGACCTCCCTGTTAAAGGTCGCTTCAGTGGCCCAACGGCGGTGGTGGACGGATACGTCCTGGAAGCTCCACCTTTGGAGGTGTGGGAGAAGAAACGAATCCACAGTGACGTCCCTTTTGTCATCGGGACGATGGAGCAGGAGGCGGACTTCAGGTGAGAGCTCACCTGGTTCAGGTTCATCACTGTGAGCTCAAGTATGTGTACTCAAGTCTGCTGTTTCCTCTGCAGCCCGCCGGCTGAAAACATCTCCATGTGGGCCTGGGAGGACTACAGGTGGTTTGTAAACGGTAACTATGGAAACTTTCATGACAGTACTGATGATTACACGTTAAAGCACGACGATGAGGATATGTGAACTTCATTATTTCTGAGTAAATCTGCCGTCACGTCTCGCCTCTGCTCCAAACAGAAAAACTGAAGTCCTTCAGCGGGAATCTCTCCTCAGCGGCGTTGGACTTGTATCCGAGCTCCGCCCCCTGCCCCAGCAAAGACCGCTGTCCGGAGAGAGCCTACACCACCATGGTGTCTGACATCAGGGTCACCTGTCCCAACAACGACGTCGCCCTGAGGGCTGCAGGTAAACTCAGAGAACGCTGAACTCACCTTCAACGTCCGGGTTTATCACTGAACACTGAACACTGTTAAACGTTAGCGTCGCTTTATTCAGAAGAGCAGATCTGCGTCCTCTTCCCTCCACTCAGCTGCTCGATGAGTTTGCAGTATAATTGAGCCTCGTGGAGGTTTTGTGCCTGTGGGGCTCGTTAAGCTTGCTCTGCACAAACTGACATTTAGCTGTTTTGAGAGGAAACTGCAGTGCATCCTGGGTGATTTTTCTGCACGGTTCATTGGGTTTTTTTATGTTACACAGCCTGTTTTTTTTTTTTTCTTTGAGGCTCACAGAAAATATATTTTCACTGTGAAACAGAAACAGCAGGACTCGAAGATTCAGTAAATAAAAGCTGCTGATGTTCATGGAAAGATCCAAACCAGCAGTGAATGAATCACAACCTTCTTCTTCTGTGGTGCCAAAAACACATCATGAACACACTCTGTAGTTTATTTATGCTCCATCCTGCTGCCACAAGTACTCACTAAAACATCAAAACCCTGAAAATTGTCTCTAAAACAAGTCTTAAATTTCAGGTTTTAGTCACAGAGACTACACCCTGGTTTTAGACAATCTGCGGGTACGTCGCAGAGACTATTAGCTATATGCTAAGTCTGTAAATCACGTCGGTTTGTGTTACATTCTTTCCTCCTCTTCCGTCTGCAGCCGCCCTGAACAGTCCCGTGTATCGATACGTGGTCACGTACACGCCGTCACGACCCGTCAACACGTCCAGCAGTCTGCTGCCGTTTGCCAGCCGCTTCGCCTTTCACCGCCTCGACGCCATGTCTTTCTTCGGAGCGCTGGAGTCCGTCCTCGGGAAGCCACCCTCTGACACCGACAGGAAGTTCCAGGATCTGATCAGACGGCACCTCGTCAACTTCGCCACAACAGGTGACGATGATGCTTCCTGACACTGTTTGCTTCTCTGCACAGGTGGATGACACTCCTCCTCTGTCTTACAGGTAAGATGGCAGATGAATGGCCAAAGTACCCAGCAGCCACTGCTCTCCTGTCCAACAACCTGTCGATAGCGGAGAGCTACTCGGCTGAGAAGTGTCGGCTGTGGAAGGAGAACGGGCTTTTCGCCTACGCCTGGACGAACTGACCACAAGCACAGAGGTGATGTCACGTCCTGCAGCAGCCGGTTAACTGGCAACTGAAGTGAACTTTTGATGGTTTGCGTTTAAGTTTATCGTTATGAAGTCAGATCTGTGTTTAACCCTCCAGACTCCAGCAGCTTTATCTTAACAACAGAAAGAAACTGACAATCACGAGTTTTCATTTGAAAAACACAACTTCCTCTTTAAATGATGCCAAATATAAAGAGAATAAAATACATTCAAACTGTCTCGTCAGCTTCAGACGACTGGAGGGACGTGAAAAAGTGTTTTTTGACCCTTTAACTGACTCGACGATCAAAGATATTCAACGTCAGGTCAGTGTGAAGTTTGAGGAAAGTTACCGTCCAGAATATTTAAGAGAATCTGTCTCTGACCCGACTGTCAGAGAGTCTGAGCATATTTAAAAAAGTCAGAAAGGAGCCGTCAGAGCTCAGCAGACCCGCCGATGAAGAAGTAAACTTAGAAAGTAACTTAAAGTTGTTTGAGTTCAGACGGAGGCTCGGCTTCAGGGATTCACAAACTTTCTAATGTCAGGAGCCTCCGCAGTTTAAGAAAATGTTACCACAGACAGACGAACCTGTTTGACCCCCTCAAGTTCCTGTTAAGTACAATCAACACAGCAGACCGCCTCATATTAAATCAACTTCATGTCTGTGATCAGTCTCAGAGACTGTGGCTAACAGTGGTGAATGATCCGTAGAGGCGGCTGAGCCTGGTTACATCGCCCGCTCGCCCAGCTCTGGTTCTGACCCGACACTGGCTCGGCTCCCCGCCAGCATTCCTCCACAACAAACTGCCACTTTCTTCACAGGCTGCAGAGAAAATCGATGTAAATACGAATAAACACGAACCTTCAAATCACTCGTCATTTATCTTTAGCTCTTAAAGGGAATCGGACCCGCGTGTCGGTGAACACGCGACACTCCGAATTCAGGGGACGCTTGTTTTATGAACCTGTGGAGTCCTGCTGTTTGCACTGATTCTTAACCACGAAGCTCGGCCACAAAGTCTGTGCGCTTTTCCTGTCAACGTATGACGCGTGTGTTTTATGACACGTGTGTTTTATGACGCGTGTGTTTTATGACACGTGTGTTTTATGACGCGTGTGTTTTATGACACGTGTGTTTTATGACATGTGTTTTTAGTTGTTTTTTCATTCCAGATGTTTTGAATGTTTGTTTCACACATTTACACTTTGTCTTTGTCGTCTCTGTAAACTGTATTTAAGCTTCATTTAATGTGCTCACTCTTCATACGCTCAATAAAGTGACACCACATGAATGATTCGTTTTGTACATTTTGTTTTTCAGTGAATTCAATCATAGTTATTCAGTTTTATTTCTATAAATCTGAACAGAATCTCATGACACTTTCCATGCAGAGCAGGTCCACGGCGTTTTATGTGACATTGGTTCGACTGGTATTACGTGAGCTCTGGTTCTTGAACCGGTTCTGTTCAGGATTCAACATGAATGAACCTGCCTGTCTGTCGCTGAGACACTGATCTATAATAGAGAGGCGGCACAGTGCTGCAGCGGTTAGTGCGAGGGTTACCAAAAAAATCTGGAAATTTTCAAAGTTGGAATACTATACTATGGGAATTAACGGGAATTTATGGGAATAAAATGGGAATTTAGCAAATTAAAGGTTGGCCCTGTAACAGGGATTTCTCTGTGTGGTTCTCCTCGTGTCTGTGTAGGTGTGAAGCCGTGTTGACCTCTGACCTCTCCTCATGTTAAGCAGTTACAGAAGATGGATGTATGATGTTATTTACAGACAGTCATGAGGATAAACTGCAGTAACTCTAGCGCCATCATCAGGTCAGACCCAGGAACTGTCTGCGGTCTGTCTGCAGTCCCGTGTGTGTCCACCAGATGGCGGCAGTACAAAGCCGTGCTCCGTGTCTCCCGGAGGTTCTGTGTCTTTAAGGCCGGGACTCACTGCTCGCTCTCGGCTGTCTGGTGCCACGCTGCGGCGCCTGCTCAGTGCCCTCCGCCGCTGAGTGCTCGGATCCTGGACCAGGAGCTCCTCTGCTGCCCGTTACGTCTGCTGCAGCCTGTCTGCGTGTGTGTGCGTGTGTGTGCGTGTCTGCTGGTGTAACCTATGGATTGACGGAGGCAGCCTTTTGTTGTCAGCCCGGTGGTTTGTCCTGCTGGAGCTGCACTTTCACCGGAGAATGCCCAGAGGAGCCGGAGCTGTGTTCCTGCACGGATAGCGCAGAAATACACCCGAGAAACACGGTAAATCCTCCGTTATTTACCCCGTTTTTATGCGTTTTTCCCGTTTTGTTGTTTATTCTCACTAGAATAAAAATGATCTCGCGCGAGGCTGCAGCGCCGCCGCACATCACGCCTCAGCCCCGCAGGATGCGCGTTTGTTTACCATCAGAAAAAAGACTCTGAGCTGTCAATCAGATCCAGATGTGACTGAAATGTGTCTCAGACTGGATCAGCATCCTTCAGCCCGGCACAGCCCGGCACAGCCCGGCCCTGTGAGGGGAGCAGTGAAGGCAGCAGCAGCGGCGTTCAGGCCTGCTGGGAGTCCACAGCTGCTGCTGCTGCTGCTGCTGCTGCAGAAACACACTGAAGTTGTTTAACAGTGTTTCTAATGAGGAAAATGAAATGAACAGCAGCTGTGGTGAAACTAGAAGAGACTCTGATGAGGCTGTTTGTGTAGGTGAGGTCAGATTTTAAAATAAATTAGTAGAAAACTCAAATTTAAATGTTTTCTGAGGTGGAAAGAGTTAAGCTGCACGCTGGGATGGACAAACTAAAGTCCTCAGCAGCTGCTGCAATGATTAATCGATTAATCACCAACTAATTTGATAATTGAGTAATCATCAAGAACAGATGTGAATATCTTCAGCTTTCTCCTCTGACTGAATACACCGATCAACCAGAACATTCTGACCATCATAGCATGGTGTTGGTCCATGGACTCAGACCTCTGAAGGTGTGCTGTGTTATCTGGCACCAAGATGTCAGCAGCAGATCTGTAAAGTCCTGAAGGTTGCGAGGTGCCTCCATGGATCGAAGGCCGAATCAACCCTGGACTGTTTTCAAACCATCTCTGAACCAGTTTTTCCTGAACGTTCCCCGTGCTGCAGGTCCACCACGTTTTCTGGTTCTAACGCATCAACTTTGAGGACAAAATGTCCCACACACTGACACTCTACCTGTCAGAGGGCTGAATGTTAAGCGGTGTATCTTTGTGTCGTGGACAGATTAAGACATTTCAGGACGTCACCTGGGAAGACATCGATTTGTTTTTTATTAATTCATCGTAAAACAGGAAGAAAACAAAAAAACATTTTACTTGATTAATTGATGGACAAACCTTCAAATTATTAGAAACAAATGAAGATCACCTTCCACAAAGTCAGACTGTTAGAGGAGAACATAATTAAATTTGAATAACTGGAACAGTCAAGGAGTAATTCTGTGTTTCCGGAGAGCTTTTGGTTGGATACACGAGTCGTCCAGGAAGGTAGTCAAATCATTCAGCAACAACGAGTCCAAGTGAAGTGGTAACATGTGACACTTTCTTTATAGAGCAGGTCAAGACAACACTCTATTATTTACAGAGACTCAGCAGTTCACTCCATGAGAAAACCTCGAGCAGCAGATCCTGGATCATGGTGGATCTGCAGAGACCGGCCGGGTTTAGAGAGACAAAGATGGACAGAAATAATAATGACAACTCGTCTCTGTGCAGAGAGTGAAACAGTGAAACTGTAAGCTTTCCTGTAGCACGGCCTGGTTAGCATGGTTAGCGTCCTCCATGTGGTTTAATCTGAAGCTCAGCTTTGTGTTCTTCCAACATTTCTATCTTGAAATCAGGAAAGTTGAAAACAAAGAAGCATTTCCCACTTTCCACCACATCAAACGTCTGAACCGAGTCCAAACCCCAAATCCCAAGTCTGTTTCATGAGGTTCTGACTCTGCTCCAGTTTTAGGGACATTTAGTTCACGTATAAAGGACCCAGTGTGTTCAGGACTCGGTCCGGCAGTCAGGTAGAGTTAAGAGCTGCCGTCCAGTCTCTCTGCTCTCCCCCCAGTTTGGGCCTCCACCCTTCTTACTGGGACTCCTGCCAGAGCTTCTCTGTGATTTAGAGTGCTGACCACATGCAGCCGCTGCCATATGCTTCAGATGACAGCTCATATTTAAAGCTTCTGTAAGCTTTAACCTTTCTACATGAACCTCAGCCGGACCGCAGCTGATCTCAAACTAGATTTGACTTTTTAAATTCGTTTTCCTCCAATTTACGATGCATCAAATCTTTAGCTGACAGAACTGAAATCTGGTGAGTCGAGTCTCGAGTATCTGTGTGAAAAATGTCAAGATCCAAATGTTTGAGGTCTGCAGTGACCCGACACATGTTTATAGAGGCGAGTGTGCTTCCAACTTCAAGTGGAAAAAGTCTCTGAAATACGGGAGCACTCCGACCACGATGGGACAGTAAAACTCTCCACCAAAAGAACAAATTCTTTCAAGGTTACCAGCTCCAAGAGGGAGATTAATGACTGCCTGGTAGCAAAACACCGTGGATGATCCTGCATCATTACCTCATTAGAGCTGGACGACGAGGGCCGGGTATCATTAAAAAAATGACGAGTGCCAGTAGAAGTGAGAGATCTTTATCCAGTACCTGCTGCTGAAGGAGCTGGTGGCTTTGTAAACACGATGCAGCCTAAAGTTTTCTCCACGCTTCATGACTTACCAGGTTATTTTCTCTGAAATATGCTGATGCATTTTATGTATTTATTTACAGCACAGGCGTGTCATGTCACCTTACTTCCAAATGTTTTGGCGTGCTGAACTAACCCCGTGTTTGACTTCACCACCACAGACACAGCTGCTAGCTGTAGCTGCGGTAGAAAAAAAAACATGCAGTCATTTTGTTTTACACTGTAAAAAAAAAGAAAATGGTCAAACGCCAAACAAAAAACGTAAAATTAAAACACGGTGTCCAGACTAACAGGGAATACAGCAGACTACTGAGGTGGTTTTCTTGCCTGGTTTGGCTCCTGGCATCCCGGGGCAGCGTTATTCCCTGTTGGTGTCAGAGGCTGTGCTCGGGCCCGGTCCGGTCCGCCTCCTGATCTGGTTCTGTTGCCTGCTAACAGCAGATTCAGTTGGCAGAAGTTAATTAATGGTTAGCGACTTTAGTGAGTGGTTAGACTAAAGCTATCTGTCCATCATAAACTCTGAAACTCACAGAGAGCTGAAGCAAATATATTGTGAATAAAATCTGATGCAGTTTGAATGAAGTTCTGAAGTTTTGCTTTTGTACAGTGATCAGTGAGGCCCGGACACAGATGAACCAACCACCAATCTCAGCTCTTTGTTCCTGCTTTGGGAATAGCAGACTTTCATTGCGTAATCCAGCTTTAAAGATATTCCTAATCCAGATTGTTTGCGTGTCCGGGTCCGTGTACTGGTGCCGATCCTTACAGTGAATGTAGACGAAGAAGGATTAATAACCTTGCTGCTTTGTTTGGGGATGATTTAGCAGCACTGACTGTATGACGTGTTTTTGGAAAGTTTTGGGGTGTTTCTCTGTAAATTAAACGAGATGTACGACCCGACGATCGTTAGAGGTCTCCTGGTAACTCACAACACAAACTCTGGTTTCCTGTCACAGCACCTTAGTGTTGGTGTGAGGCAGATATCACGTAGGAGGCTCGTGGGTGGTGTCGTAATCCTGTAGTTCATACGAACGCTGTCAGATTGATTCTTCCCAGGGGGCTTATATTACTGCAGCCTTCAGCACACACACCGCTCTGCAGTTCAACTCTCTCGTGTTACCCATCTCCGGCCGTCTGATGGATAAACCTGCAGCACGCTGCCCACTCATGGACTGGTTCTGGATCCATGTCTCAAATGTTACTGGGCGAAAATTCAAAGATGAAGACCAAACTAGTCAGAGCTTCTGTGGGTGGAAATAATGTTTTGGTTTCACCAATTTTCTGTCAAAGTCAAAGTTTTGGACATCTTAGGTATATCATTAGTTACAGTCAATTAAGTAATTATGTTGGTGGACCCAAATAACTCCTAAATTATGCCGCACCATGACTAACATGCGACATGCTAGAAACACCAAAACTTTACGTTCTTACCATCAACTGACCGTCTCACCTCCATCTATTTAGTTACAGTTAATTTACTGTTAGCATCAAGCTCACGTTGAGATTGAAACGGTGGAATGTTCCCTCTGGGTTGGGAGTATCTCAGGTATCTCGGGGTCTTGTTTACAAGTGATGGCAGCCAGCGGGTTGGTGCAACATCGGCAGTATTACAGACATTGTACTGGACTGTTGCCCAGTAGCTCTCGATCTTCCAGTCCATCTGCGTTACAACCCTCACCTGTGTCATGATCTTTGGGTGGTGACTGATGTCTTGCATTTTAATCAGAATGAGAAATGTATAATGCAACCGAATATCTGATGAAGTCATTACAAACAAAATGTGTTTGAGTCTCACGGCACTGCCAGCTCATCGCGTTGGTTTGGAGGCCAGCCGTCGCCCACATCGATCAGCTGTGCTCTTGTTTTTGTTGTTGTTCTTCGGCTCATGTCGTTCTCGTTTTCTCTCTGCAGGTGTTGACATGAAGAAAGACATTGAGACTCTAATAGCAGAGGAACGCGCTGACATCATCTTGAAATATGCTACGGTGAGTTTGAGTCTTTTATTTGGTCCAGACGGATCGGTACACGACCGTATTCACCGTGAAAATGTGTGTAGCTACATTCTCTCTGTTGTGTGTGATTATTCTGTAGGATGGAGAGTTCACACGTGGTTGATTTTGTGGTTAAAGAAACCAACAGGCACACTGAGGACGACAGAGTGAATTCAAATGTGTGTTTGTGTGGTTTGTGTGCAGTGCACATTTCTGCATGTGAGGAGCACAATACTCTGTGTGGGTGGATGTGAGCACGCTGCTGCCAAAGTGCATTAATAACACGTTGTGTAATAACACGTTTGTGGCTGTGGTTTGATGTGATTGGACAACGATGAGCCGATTAAATCCAACTGAAACTGAAACTAACATTAAAACCTGGCACGAAAAAACTCAGTTAATAACTCAAACTAAGTGGAGACGATGAAGTCTGACTCTTTTCCTTTCAGTTTTAGTCTTGAGTCAGTCACAGAGACTTTTGAATGGACCGTGGTCAAAGATCAATGAGTTGTCGATACTCTGAGCCAATGAGAACCAAAAGCACCGCCCTGTTCTTAGATAGTTGTGTTGAGATAATCACAGATTACATTCATGTAGCGCTTCGTCTTGATACCCAAAGCGCTTCACAGCGAAGCTGAGTGACTCGTCTCAACCACCACCAATGTTTAGCACCCACCTGGGTGATGACCTGCAGCTATGTTCCAGAACGCTCATCACACATCAGCTTAAGGTGCAGAGGAAGGGAAACATAGACCCCAATGATGAAGGTGGCCAGATGGAGAGAGCAAGGCTGGAAAGGAACCCAAGGATCCCCTGTCTCTTAGCGATGACCACACTGACCTCGGAAGGATCCAAAGGACGGTGTCTTCCACAGCACAGCGTGTCTAATGTGGCACTGTGATTTATTAGGACCAGAGGGAAGACTGCCCCACATTCTCCACCACCAACACTTGGGAGCAATCCCCATCCAGGTAGTAGCCAAGGACACACCTGCTTATCATCAGTCATTCAGCAGAAACAAGGCACATGAAATTTGCCCCTACACACAGCTGAGATGGTTTGTGCATCCAACACTGTGATATCTGTTACCACTGCAACCCCGGTACAAGTTCAGATCAGATCAGCTGTGTGTTGAGGTCTTTCCCAGTCCGGGTCATTAATGCATGACGGAAAACAGCCATGATGAGTGTGAAAGCTGATTTTTACCCGAACAACAAGCTCGAGTGGTGGAAGTGCTGATGCAGAGTTGAACGGTGGGGAATGGAGATGGAGGCAGCCGGAGGTTAAATTTAGCTCAGCAGCTCGGAGCAGAGGGGTGGATGGGGCGATGGTTGTAGCTGAGGGTGGGGGTTGCTCTGTCTAGCCATAGCAACAGCTGTGACACACTGTGCATTGATTGACTTGACACCGACCGCCGGGGGCTGGCTGTGGTCCCGGTCATCGTGTCGGGATGCTGGTTTCACGGTGCAGAGAGGAGAACTCTGGGTAGAAGCCTGGCACAGATACAGGCAGGTCAATGTCCTCACCTGAAGACGATCTAACCTGGCTTCACCTCTGTGGCTCTCTGGTTCTCTCGTATTCTGTTGAGACAAGCAGATCTGATGTTTACACTGTGAATCATCTCATGTGGAACAAATTCAGAGTTTAGTAGCTTGAAAATGGATAAATGACTTCAGTTATTGATGTTGGACTGGACCTTTGCCATCTGAGCTGAAAACATTTAATTGACAAATGATTGTATGAATTTATTTTGCCATTTCAAACGGTGACCTTTACTTTGACATGTTTTTCATTACTTCTGATTCGGTAGCTGAGTTTTGGTGCCATGTTTGTTCTACAAGCTCCTTCCCAAACTTGTCAAACTTCAATGTTGTCCAGACACATGCAACCTTACAAGAACTTACAAGAGCTTTGGAAACACTAAGTGTCCTGATATGACTTTTTTTGTCAGTTGTTTTGATTTAAATCAGAAACAATCTGATCAACATGATGAACATTCAACGCCCATAGCGCACGCTGGATGCATCATACAGACAGAAGAAGTAATCGAGGTCACTGCGATGTGTTGATTGGGAAATCAAATCATCCCGTTTCCCTCTGATGTCCTCTGGCTGCTCCGCATCAACTCTGTGATTTACTGCTGACAGCTGTAGCTGCTGTTAGCTCAGTTAGCTCAGTTTGTTAGCTGGGCTGCCTGGACTGTGAGCTCAGAGCACCAGGGGAGTGTTAGTGTTTGTACCACAGGAGGTTTGGGCGTTTTAGGAGGTTTACAGGTCCAGCAGTCAGCAGCTTCTATGGACATAATGGCAGAGGAGAAAAGAGTGAAGAGGACGCTGACGGAGGAAGCTAAGAAGAGAAAAGGAGAGAGTGAGCGAGCAAGAAGCCGCCGGACAAGAGTAAATCTGGGACTGACTTTTAGTGGTTGGTGAGAGCTTGGTGAAATAAAAGGCTGAAAGACAGACGCCGAGCTGGGCTGACTGCTGTTGGACTAGTCAGTAATATTAGCTGCTGCTGTGTCTCTGAGCAAACACTGATTTGTACGAGATGTTGCTTTAATTAGAACAGAGGATACAAGTTATATTTTGAATTCAGTTGCACTAAATTGAGAGATGCTGATCTCCTTCTGTAACACTCTGTGTGCCTCTAACACCCTCCGTGATGAAGTATTTTTAGCCCTCTCACATTCATGACGCTGACATCACTCGCGGTGCCTCGGGGGGCTCCGAGTGCCGACTCAACCGCGAAGAAGCGGCACAGCTTCTGTGAGCACATGCTGACCCTCGCTGAGAGCAGGAGGCTGATTGGCCACCGGCCAGCCAACCACGCAGCAGTGTTGTTATTCAGAGCGAGAGCGAGAAGCCTCTCCGGTAGGCTGTCGGAGGATTAGTTTCCCCTCTGTTATGTCAACACTGGGACCAGATTGTAGCCTAAATGGATTTTCCATGATACAAACATTACTCCTAAACTTTGTGCTGCTTAATGCAGATTCTGGATGCTTGTTTGGGTTGGAGAGTTTCACTGCAGGGTGTTACTACTGCTTCAGTTTGACTTATTAAATCTGTTTGTGTTTAAACCTTTTAGTATTTAAAGTCCTGAAATGGCCCCCGTACAGAGGATAGAGATGCCTTTTAATTTGTAACCCATCGAACGTTTGTTTTCTGGTTATGGCTGCAGGCCTTCCCTCATTACCCTGAGCTGCCTTTGAGCAAGGCTGCAACACTGCATGTTCTCTAGACTAAAGCAGCTATGATTGATATATTTTGTGTTTGAGGTGGGTGTCATTGATTGTTTAATCTATTTTTTTGATGTTACTTTCAGTCCTTTGAACACATACTGTATATCGTATATTGTGTCGACAGTACAAAGGTAAGTTTGTGTGTGTTTGTGTGTTCAGGGCAGGCAGGGCGGGGTGGAGATCGACCCCTGGGAAGATGCCGACTACAATATCTACAAAGTCATCGACCGCTTCGGCTTCATGCAGTGAGTCCTTCCTTTATTTGTTGGTGGATTTGTGCAGAGATCTCTGTCTGTCTTTGACCCAACTGTTTGTTTTATTTCTGTTTCCCTCCAGCGAGGAAGAGCTGCCGGCCCCGACGGCTCACGAGGAAAAGGTAAAGACGAAATGTCACGACCAAAATGAGTTTGTGTCCTGTGGACGGAGACGTGAGTGGACTGAGGTTATCAGTCGTGTTTTGCTCACCGGCTTCTGTTTCCCTCACAGCGAAAGCAGCTGGAGATCGAGCGAGCAGAGAAGTGGCTGAAGATGGTGAAGAAGTGGGATAAATACAAGAACAGTGACAGAGTGAGTTACGGCCCACACATTCCAGATCTGGGTCTAATAGAAATGTTTTCACGTTTTCATTTAAAATGACTTCACTGCTGAAGAGTTCAGACGATCGCTGACAAGTATGTGAGAATGGTTTCTCTGTGGTCAGGCTCTGTGAGGTCACAGGATGAATCACTGTCAGTGCCGAGCCCAACAATAGTTTATTGTAGCAACACGCTGAATTCCTTCAGTACATGCACAGTCACTCTGAATAACGATCAGAGCTTCACGTAATCCCGAAAATATGAGTCGAACTCTGCGATAATTGGAGGGGAAAACCTCCGCCCACACTCAAAACATCCACCGCTGACATTTTATAATGATTATCTGACACCACTAATAGTTTTTTATATCAACCTCTGTACTTCACCGCACACGTGACTTAGTATGACGTGTTTTAGGCCCCAGATTTGATCCAGTTCAGCTACCTGCAGGTCCTGAAATCTGCACAGTGAGCTGAAACACGTGAAGCTTCAATGTGTTCAATGTTGTTTCAATGCAACAGTGATCTTTGATTTCCAGCTGAAACAGCTGAGTATTTGAGTTTAACATTTCCAAACTCTCTCATCCTTCAAAGATAAACACAGCAGTTATTATCCTGAGCAGTACCTGACTCACATACAAACCTGCTGATTATGTTTCATGTGAAAAACTTTGTCTTTGTTCCTGTGAATATTGTCGTAGGCGAACTGTAGGCGGTCAAACTTTTCCGGTGACTCACGCTTTACTGCATCAGCTCTTTAAAAAAAAACAAAAAAAACCTTCTGGCTTTTTATTCACCCACTGTTTATCTCCTCTCTCCTGCGCTCTGCTGTCAGATGGTGAAACGGGTGTACAAGGGCATTCCCCTGCAGCTCAGAGGCCGGGCCTGGGCACTGATGCTGGACGTGGAGAAGACCAAGAAGGAGAACGAGGGCAAATATGAGGTGTGCACTCGTAATGTCATGACAAAGTGAGAGGGAAGGAAATGATGAGATGAAACTGGACAGTTGGTATCATCATCTGTGTTGGCCGCTAAATAACATGAAATATTAAAACAGTTGTCATGTTTCCTCCAGTAGTGGTGAAGGCCTTGATTTAACTAAACTGCAGAGGACTTTATTTCTAATTTCCTCACCTATGCTAAGCTAGGCTAAACATGTTCCAGATTTCCTGTTTCCTGCTCGCTCTAACAGAGTTTAACAAACAGACTTTGGCCTTCAGGGACTGAACCACCATGGAGGACCTCCTTCAGGTCTTTGGAGACGTTCCCCAGAAATTACTTCAGACATGATCAGAAAGTACGAGTGTGGTTTCCATCTTGTGCTCCACGTTTTCTCCAGCACTTGCCTGAGCTGGTCCGGGTCCAGTTTGCTGTTATCTGCAGGGTCCAGAAGTATCATATTATAACTTTCCATCTGAACTTCCTCCAATATCTAACGATCGATCTGTGTTCGAGGACTGAACGTTGCGTCTGCTTGGCTCATTGTGACCATCAGGATGAAGTTAGCGAGAGGAAAACAAAGATGGAGATTTGGAAATGATGAAGTTATTTAAATATTTAACACGTCTCTGTTATCGGACCGGTCCTCTTTGACTCTGTTTCAGAGGATGAAGGAGCAGGCCCGGCGGTACTCCTCTGAGATCAAGCAGATCGACCTGGACATCAACAGAACCTTTCGAGACCACATCATGTTCATGGATCGCTTCGGAGTGAAGTAAGTCTGTCCGTGTTTTCAGTCCGATTCAGCATCTGTGATTGATTTGCATCCCACTGAAAAGTTCTGACTCACTTCACTGAACACATTTTTCCTCTTTGACTGCTCGGCTTCAGTTCAGGTCAGAGAGAGACGACGTTTGGACCGACACCGCCGGCGTTCATGTACTGTTTTATATCATCGTTTGTTTCATCAGATTTCATGTTAAAAACTCAAACTGTGGTTCTGTGACCTCACCGTGAACTCTGCCAAGTGTCAGAGAGGCGGGGTCCGCCATGGACCGGGTGGCGCTTGGTTCTGTGGAACCCGATCCCGTCACAGAGTGATGTCACCGACAGTTTAATAGAGCGCAGGCCTGGAAAGTCTGCAGCAGCACAATTTACAATGTTAATGTTTAATATGAGCCGAGAGAGAGACAGACAAAGGAAGGAAGGGGGAAGGAAAGGAGAGAAGGAAAGAGAGAGAGAAGAAGGAAAGGAGATAAGGAAATAGATCGAAGAAGGAAAGGAGGAAAGAAGGAGAGAAAGAAGGAAAGAAAGGGAGGAATGAAAGAAAGGAATGAAGGAGAGGAAGGAAAGAAAGTATGAGAAAATGGACATAAAGAAGAAAAGGAAGGAAGGAAAGAGAACGAAGGAAAGGAAGGAAGGAAGGAATGAGAGAAGGAAGTAAAGAAGGAATCAAAGTTGTCCGTGTTGTTCTGTTTGTGTTCAGAGGTTTGTGTGTGAGTCCGGTCCAGTTTAAACAGAACAGAGTGAGACCTCCTGTGAACGTCGGAACAATCTGATCTGAGAGTCTCAGAGACTCAGAAAAACTGAACAGCCTCCTCATGACTCACATCATGTTAATTATTCCCTTCTCCCTCGTCTTGTTTCCTACCTTCCTTTCTTCTCTAATCTCGTTTCCTCTCCTCTCTCATCACCTTTCCTTCCTTCCTCTCCTCTCTCATCACCTTTCCTTCCTTCCTCTCCTCTCTCATCACCTTTCCTTCCTTCCTTTCCTCTCTGCAGGCAGCAGTCTCTCTTCCACGTCCTCTCAGCGTATTCAGTCTACAACACAGTGAGTGTCTGTTTCCACTCTGATCTTTGTTGTTTTTCTTTCATATTTCATTATTATTGTTTCAGTTTTGACACTTTGAACCGGCTGAACTCTGATCAGCGCTCTGAACTCGTCCCTAACGTTAACGTACTTCAGCTTTTCCGTGTCCGTCATTTTGTCGTGTTTCCTGCAGGAAGTGAGCTACTGTCAGGGGATGAGTCAGATCGCCGCCCTGCTGCTGATGTACATGAACGAGGAAGACGCCTTCTGGGCGCTGTCGCAGCTACTGACCAATCAGAAACACGGCATGCACGGTGAGCACGAACAGGAAGCTGGAGTCGTTTTCTTCTCAGGCTGGTGTCACCTTCATCCTGTCATCTTCTTCTTCTTCATCGTCTTTCAGGGTTTTTCGTTCCTGGGTTTCCCAAACTTCAGCGTTTCCAGGCGCATCACGATCAGATTATTTCCAAACTCATCCCGAAGCTGAAGAAACATCTGGTGAGACGACGTCACACGAGTGTTTGAACAGAAAAAACAGAGCTGAAGTTCACTGACTGTGTTTGTGTCTCCAGGACAGAGAGCAGATGTCTGCAGGGATCTACAGCACCAAATGGTTCCTCCAGTGTTTCATCGACAGGGTGAGGAACCTCTCTTCATCCTCTTCATCCTCTTCATCGTCATCACACTCTGTATCTCACATCATCACACTTAAAGGTTGGACAGAAGCCCAGAGCAGCTCGTCAGGCCTGTCATCGTACTTCATTATCTCATCACGAACTCGTTATCTGAAGATAACGTCGCTTCAGAGTTTATCGATCGAGCCTGAGCTGTCACCCTCGTCTGACCCTGCTCTGAATGAGCTGCGTTCTTTTAGCCTGGTGAGGACAGTTCCTCCGAGGTCCAGCCCAGCAGGTAGCCCATTCATGACGGGCAGAACTGCCTGCATCCCGCTTCATCTCCATCTTTAGTTGTCCCTGCGGTCTCTGAGTGGTTAAATGGCTCCCAAGATGAGCTAGAGGGGCTTCTACTCCTCAGGTGCCCGGCACCTTCATGGCCGCCTGCAGGCTCACTGCTTGTCCTCTGCAGCTCCACTCAGGCTGCTCCAACATGAAGTTTATATTTCAGATTGAGGAGATTGAATTGACAGGTGGGTGTCACAGGCGTTTCAGTGATCAGGCTTCATTCAGCCTCAGCTCCACCCACGTTGCATGTTTTATAGAGTCTGTATTCTGGATGCAGGGCGGAGGATTAGGCGAGTTTCTTCGCCTGGCTGGAAGCTTCACATCAGCCTGGCAACAGGCAAAGCTGCTCCAAGACCAGAACCAGAACATTTCTGAGAGAGGTTACATTTTGGATCAGAATCATACTGGGCTCTGTGCACCACTGTTATCTCAATCAAAGTGAGTTGAGCACAAGAGTTCACTCGTTAATGTTCTGCTGGTCCTGCAGCCAGTTTCCTGATGGGTCACCTGATGGAGTGGACGAATCACATATCAGAACACACGCATGTGTGGTTACATAGTTAGCATTAGCAGTGCTATCCTCCACCAGGAAGAGATCTCAGGCATCACTTGATTGGTCAGACTGTTTGATTGACAGGTGATCTCTTCAGTTATTTCCAGGAAGTGTCGCGTTGCCTCTTTAAAGATGATTTCAGCAGAAAAACTCTGACCTGCAGATATTCGAGCTCTGCATTAAGAGCTGTTAAGCTAAACTGCTATTAGTCTCCTCCATGCGTGCCCACAATCCTGCGGTGCCGGTCTGGCAGGATTGGGCCGCTGTCAGCACTTCTCTGTCCCGCTGAGTCGCTCGGCTCCGAGAGGGGCCCGTGGGCCTCTGAGGTCTGGGACAGAACCAAACAAACCTCCTGACTCTGGCCAAAGTGTGGAGGAGGTGGAGGGGGACCACAGATCTGCATAACGACACTGAAACGCCCCGGCGGTGTTATGGTGACTTTGTTGTGTTCGTGTTCCTGCAGACGCCGTTCACGCTGACGCTTCGCCTGTGGGACATCTTCATCCTGGAGGGAGAGAGGCTGCTCACCGCCATGTCGTACACCATCCTGAAGATACACAAGAGTAAGAACAGCACGATTCATTGTTAACCGCTCGAGATGAAGTCTTTCCGGACCACAGACACATGTTCAGACTTTTAATAACTTTATTACAAAGAGCTTTGACAGACGAGCACGAACAGGAAACAAAATAACAACTAAAGAGGCAACAAGGGCCAAAAAACAGAATCCAAAATTCAGTTTCATAGTTTTTGGCTGCAGATAAAATCAGTATTTTATGCAGATTCTAATCTCTCTTCTGTCTAAGGTCGAGATTTCCAATCATACTGACCAATGAAATAAAGTTTTATTCCATCAAACTTTGGATAAATAAAGTTTTGATTCGAGGCTCTACATATCGGCCGTTTACCAGCTGAGTTAAAATGTGTGCGTGCAGAGCGTCTGCTGAAGATGTCTCTGGAGGAGCTCCGAGAGTTCCTGCAGGAGAGGATCGCCCAGACTTTCTTCTTCAGCGACGACGTGATCGTCGAGCAGCTTCAGGGCGCCATGACTGAACTGAGGAAGATGAAGCTGGACCTTCCTCCTCCAGGTGAGAACCGGACACACGGCGCTCGGTCTGAAGCCGGCCTTCATGCTCCTTATACTCGTTTTCATGTGATCTTTGTTCTCAGGGAAGCCCGACGAGTTGCCTCGTAAGCCTCTGGGTCAAGAACTGCCGGTGCTGTTGAGTCCAGTCCAGCCCTCCCAAGGGAAGCCGTCCTCAGCCAGCGGGTTCCCCAGAGCAGGCCTGAGCCTCCACATCATCTCCCACCAGCCTGACTCCATATCTCCAGACCAGAGCCCCTCCAAGGACCCCAGAGATCTGGACGCCGTGGACGTAGAGGAGGCCCCGCTTCCATCCCCGGATCCCGTCATCATCCACAGCCAGGCCCCGCTCACCCCCGACGGCTCCCCGCTGATGGGGCCTCCGCCTTACCAGCCCCCGGGGAGTCCAGCACCGGTGCCAGTGGGTCCCCCCTCACCGCCGGATCAGGGGAGCGAGATCACAGATGTCGTCTCTACGGATGAATCTTCTGTGGCCACTCGCTCGGCTGTCACCACTGACCGATCCTCCTGCCAGGCCCCACGGACTCCTCCAGCGCCCGCCGCCCAGGCGGACTCACCGGCTCCGGTTGTGGCTCTGTGTGAGGATCTGTCTGCAGAAGAGAGGGCTGAGGACAGTTACCTGGTCCAGCTCCTGGAGCAGGCTTCGGCTTTGATTGCCAACAAGAACCAGAACCAGAACCAGGACTCGGGTGAAGCATCAGAGGAAACGCTGGCGCCGGACATTTCATGAAGCGAGCACCAACGTATCGATTGTTGTGGTCCCGCTCCGGTTATTACTGGATCATGTGTCCGTGGATCTGAACTGGTTCTGTAAAGGTCCGGTTTAGGCGGGTTATCAGTGTCAGGCAATAACTGCTTTAAAATATGTCATCAGTTTAGTGAAGTGTCCTCTTTAAGGCGACAGTGTGACATCGTCCAGGTCAGGATGTTTAGTCCTGAACCGGGTTTGGATCTATTTAGTGTCTCAGTTAAACTAAAGTCCAGTTCTTCCTCTGAGGAGAACTTTCCTTCAGTTGGTCTACAAACCGTTAGAGGTCCAGTGTGTCGGCTTTAGTGTCGTCTGCTGGTGTAGGTTCTGATTACAGCCCCCCTCGCCTCACCCTCAAGAAACCACGGTCCGCTCTGGGCTCAACAACACATTAACAGAAAATCTTGAGTTGCATTCTGGGAAAAATTTGGCCTTTACAAATGTAAGAATTATTTAATATTTAATGGTTTTAATCTCAGTCTGTGCAGAGCTCATCTCACCTCAACGTCTTCAGACGCCTTCAGACTCGCTCATCTTACATCAAACATTGTGCTCGTGGTTCTGGACTTTGGCGGACCTGGTTCTCACAGCAGACGTGGACCGGACCTCACAGGACTGTGGAGCGTTGGACAGACGTCTCTGAGGCTTCCCCCCTTTACAATAACAGACACATTTTTGTAGTTTTGTAACGTTTGCTCGGAGAACATGTCGCTCAGTCAGCCTTTGTAAAACGTTTGCTAGCAGAGTCACAGTTTTATTTTTTGTACTAACGTCTCGATGCCTTATCCGGGTCAGCTTCAGTTCTTCTGTGGCCGTCATGGAGGAACACAACACGAGGACTTTCAGGCGTCGGACTGAACTCTGACCTCCTGACATGGTGAGCTGGCTCACTGTTATGATTGTACACATTGAAACGTATTGAGCTCAGTTTGAATAAGTAGTTTCCAGGCTCAGTAATTTATTGTTTTATCCTCTTAAGAAGAATCCAGGTCATTTAAGAAGCGCTCGTCCTTTTTCAACAACTGGAATATTTCCATCGGAAGCAGCCTTTGTTTTTTAATCCTTCAGAGGACGACGTGGATTTTAGATGTTGTGCTTAGAAATGTACAGTACTGTAGACCCAGTAGAACAAAAGTTAGACCCAGTTTGTTCAGCTCTGTGCGTAGTGAAAGGCTGACATCTTGTGGTTAATTCAAGCATGTCTCTATCTTTAGAGTAGGAATGTTGTAGAAAGAGTTTAAACATTTAGAAATGATCCAAACGACGACAAACCACACGAGAAATATTCAGAGTTTATGCTGTTATTTTGAATGATGTGACATTTGACTGTATTTCAGTGCAGAAACGTATCAAAGTAACCACAGTTTAATCAGCTTTCAGATTAATGACATGAAGTTAAGTCAGGTCAGAGCGTGAGCGTTAAAACAAATGTTGGATCCTCGTTGTAAATCTGCGTCATCTTCTGATGAAACTCTGGAGCTGAAACAAAATACAACTTTTATCTTCCTTTGTTTTCTGAGTGTTTTCTTCTGTTGGACAAACGTGACTGATTTTAATTAACGTTAAATCACATCAGACTGAGAAGAAACAGAAACCTGTGGGATTTATTTTGAAATAAAGGCCTAAATTTGGGGAAATGTGGTTTATGAAAGAGCTAGTTTGACATGCAACAGGAAGAGGAGGCGAGGTGAGCGAGGAGCAGCCGGCTGACCGTCCAGGAGGGGGAAGAAATCACCGCCACGACCGTCACATCACATCACAGCCCCCGAGGTGACGGTGTGTATTCTCAGCATCACTGTCCTACATGGTGCCTTTAATCCTCACAGTGTTTAAAGGTACGATATCAGAGATCAACCCTCACACACTTCATATTCACTGCCTAGTTTCTATCAGCTCAGTGTGTGAGCGACACATCAGCAGGCCAAGATTAAAGTGAATTTTTTCTTTTGAATACTTCAGTACAAAGAGTGTGTTGAATAATTTAAGTGATGAGTGTGTACACTTACAAATCATAAGTAAAAACAGTCATAAATCTGGCTGCATTATAAGAAGTATAACTCGTAAAGTAAAGAGCCGGATCTTCTTGGTGAGTCAAATGATCCGGTTCACTAAAAAGAACCGAACTTCCCATCACGTGCAACACTAACAATGACGTCATCTGCCGTAAAACGTCACACAGGAGGAGGAAGAAGATTTGGCGCGGAGAAAATGTCGACAGTGAACGTGCCGTCGGTACCGCCGGTGGACCCGGCGGAGCCGGCGCACGGTGGACCGTCCAAAGCGGACATCCTGAGAGGAATCGTGGCCGAGAAGCTGACAGCAGCCGCGCGGGAAATCTTAGCGGCGGTCGAGCGAACCGTGGCCGGATATGAGGAGGAGGCTTCGGCTCTGAGGCTGCAGATCCGCCGGCAGAGGAGGCAGCTGGAGCGGCTGCTGCAGCCGCAGGTCGCCCTCTGCCGGATCGGTGTGTAACTGACGGCATTTAAAAATCAGCTGATCTGACGTGACAGACGAGGAGCGGGAACGTTACAGAGTACTTTTACTCAAGTACAGCCTCGAGCTACCGGATACTTCTTACTCAGATACTCAAATACTCAGCTTTGTACTCACATGCAGGATTTAACACGTGTCGTTACATGTTCGAGTACTAATACTGAAGTATCATGCAGTAAAAGTACATGTTCTACAGCTCACAGTAACAACGAACCAGCTGTAAGGAGGGTGGAAAAATTCCAGTTGGAAACTTTCCATGAGAATAAATGGGAATTTACAAAAGTTTGTCCTTTTACTTGAAATTATATTTTTGTGAAATTTACCAGAAACTTTCCACCGTCTTTGCAAACTGGAGTGAACAAAGTGTCTCTCCTTGGGTCCTTGAATTTGTGGGACCTGGTCCTGGAATAGCCTTGAAAAGTCATTGGATTTGATTTGAGCCGTCCTTTTTTATTTCCTGTTGGAGTGTGTGTCCGCCGCCGCCTGGTGTGACGACAGTTCTGTTTGTGTTACGGGACATGAAGCCAAAAACCGACGGCTCCTCAAACGTCCACTCGTCCACTCGTGTCCTCAGACTGACTGACTGAAGTGACCGTTAGTATTTTTACAGTGCGTTAGTAACTTCTGCACGTGCTCACTAAAGTTTTTTCTCTTTGTCTTCCTGGTCGTGTCCAGATGGGGATGACTCGCTGAGCACGGACGTCTCAGTCCATGGTGAGGAAGATGAAGAGTCCGCTGAGGCTCCGGTCCAGAGCGCCGGTCCTGATCAGGATCAGAGTGACCCGGTTCACCACTTACAACATGCAAGGTTCATATATGACATGACGTCGCCGCACAGTTACAGTACTCGTCGTACTTTCATTGTTTGATCTGATGATTTTCTTGCAGCGGTCCGTCTGAGGTGAAGGACAGGAGACGTCCTCTGGACCTCAGAGTGTGTCTGTTAGAGGACACTGATACACTCAAACAAGACGAGACAGGTAAGAGTCCATCAGAAGGTGACGTGTCCTCTCAGGATGTTGTCTCTCTTTTTAAACGTGTTTGTTTTTTTTCATGTCAGTGTTCAAGCTCCCGATCCAGGTCCTGAGCTGTCCTCGAGGCCTGCAGGAGCCGGACTTCCTGGACCTGCTGAGGTCCACCTTCCCTCAGCTAACCGAGCGGTTCGAAGTCTTCACTGCCGATGAAACCAGAAAACTGACACCACTGACGCTCCAGACGCTGACGCCAGAGGAGATCAGAAAGTCCATCAGGTCCACGAGGAGATCAACCCTGTACGTCCGAGCAGAGGTAGATCGTCCACTTCCTGCCAACGACGTGCACCACACGACAGGACGGCTTCGGTCAGTCAGCTGATGATCGTACATCAACTGTTGATTTCTTTCACAGAGAGCAGAAAAGTTGCCGACCCGCACGGAGCAACTTCATCCCCCACAGAGAAACAACGAAGACGCAGACGGACTCCACACAAGGTGAGTTCAAGACAGGTGAGATGTTCTCAGTGTGTTCATCTTCAGGAGACACTGCACACAGCGTGAAGGTTAAACCATGCAACTGTTTGT
Source organism: Protonibea diacanthus (assembly GCA_028641955.1). Lineage (NCBI taxonomy): Eukaryota > Metazoa > Chordata > Actinopteri > Sciaenidae > Protonibea > Protonibea diacanthus. Next base: position 9,564,561 of record CM053976.1, on the reverse strand, counting down.
CTCCACCTTCAGTTCTGACAGCAACAAAGACGATCATCTGTCCAGCAACTCAACATGGCAACGACAAATAGAAACAGACGAAGAACAACAAGGAACATCAGATGACGACGACGATGACTGGAAACCAGACGGAGATGACGAGGTGCCGATGGAGAGCGAAGCTGAACGTGACCCATCGAAGACGAAGCGGCAGCTGACGTCTCTGAAGGCGTCGGCTTGTAACCGTGACGCTCGTCCGTCCTGTAAAGTGTGTCACGCTCTGCGCGGGTCAACCAACATGTTGGTAAAACACGCCTGGAGTCACGTGGACGATCCGGAGAGACTCTGCGGAGTGTGTGGAGAACGTTCAGAGTCCTCAGAGGAGCTGCAGGGTCATCTTCAGGGGCATCAGAAAACTCACATCTGTAACGTCTGTGGAAAGTCTTTCCTCTCTGCTGTCGGTCTGAGGAGGCATGACGTCACGCACACGGGAAACAGACCGTACACGTGTGACGTCTGTCAGAAAGCGTTTACCTGCAAGTCTAACTTGAAGGCTCACCAGTGGGAACACGCTGAGGAGCGGCCGCACAAATGTGACGTCTGCCATCAGTCCTTTGGCTTCAAACAGCAGCTGAGGACTCACAGCAGGATCCACACAGGCGAGAAGCCTTACCGCTGCGACGTGTGCGCCAAAACCGTCGGCGACCTTCGAAGTCTGTCCCAACACAAGCTGCGACACGTTGGGGAAAAACGTTACGGCTGTCCGGTTTGCGGGAAACGATTCTTAACTCCGGGAAAAGTGAAAGAACACGAGAAGATCCACACGGACAGAGACAGGACGTTCCTCTGCGACGTCTGCTGTAAAACCTTCCACACTCGAGGACAGCTGAAGACTCACCTGAAGACGCACAGCGAGGACAAGATCACCTGCGGACAGTGTGGTAAAGCGCTGTCCTCTGAAGGAGCTCTGAGGAGACACGCGATGATTCACACTGGAGAGAGGCCGTACAAATGTTCCGAGTGTGGACGGAGCTTCAACAGACGGAGCATTCTGCAGAACCACCTGAAGACTCACTCCGACCTCCGGCCGTTCGCCTGCAGCGTCTGCGGGAACACGTACGCTCGCAAAGAATACCTGAGCGTCCACATGAGAGTCCACAACGGACAGAGACCGTACCACTGTCCCCTCTGTGACAAAGACTTCACCCAGAGTCACTGTCTGAAGACACACATGAAGACTCACCAAAGACTGACCGAAGACTGACTGAAGACTGACTGAAGACTGACTGAAGACACACATGAAGACTCACCAAAGACTGACCGAAGACTGACTGAAGACTGAAGACTGACTGAAAGTAGTAGTACTGGTGTAGTACTTACATCCTGATTATACAACAAGTAGGTCTGACTGAGCGATGATCACTCCGTCATCTTCACACTGTCACATCCTGAAACATGGAACATGTAAACAAATATGAATGAGTCCGCTGAAGTACTTTAATAAATAATACATCTGAATTTACAACTTCAGCTTTTTTAATGAATATTCTGTCATGGAGCTGTTAACACAGGTGTGTACCTCGTTAACACAGGTGTGTACCTCGTTAACACAGGTCAGTACACAGAGTCCTTTAAAGCTTACTACAGGTTCACAGGTTTTCTGTTTTTCTCCACATTACACTGGTTAAAGTCATAACAATGTGACGTAGAGGAAATGTGTTTGCAGTGCATTACAAAGTGGACGACTTGCATCTAACTGATGGTACAGTCTTAACCTGTATTGTTACTGAGGGCAGAACAGTCTTATGCAGTGTGCTGCATCATGGCTCCATCATCAAACACGCGCATGCTTTTTTTTAAAGCATGCGCGTGTTTCACACAACCAATGATCAGTCATCATGAGGAGGTTTGTCTGGCTCCAAACAGAGACAGCTACTTTTAATTCTCCCAAAATACATGAGGCTGAGCCCCATGCAGCCGCATAGAAACGGCCCTGTGTGTACCTCGTTAATACAGGTGTGTACTTCGTTAACACAGGTGTGTACCTCGTTAACACAGGTGTGTACCTCGTTAACACAGGTGTGTACCTCGTTGATACAGGTGTGTACTTCGTTAACACAGGTGTGTACCTCGTTTGTGTTCAGTGAGCTCAGAGAAATGTTTGTGCAGACTAAAGGTGGACTGAAGAGGAATATTCCGTTACATAAAAACATGTTGTTCATTTTGATTCCATCCATCTTTGTTCGACACATTTTGACTTTTGGACTTTAAACGCTGTGGAGTTCCTGAAATGTTTGGATCATCCTCCATCACCTGTGCAGGTGAGTCTGATACGGCGCGAGCTTCAACATAAATGTGAGGTCAGGAGGCCGATCTGTGCATGAACATCTCTGTCAGCAGATATCTGAGTCACTGCAGGACTGAACTAACAAAGAGTTCAGAGTTTATATGTGAGGATTCATCCAGCTTGGGAAGGTCGTTACTGAGGCTCGGGCTACTTGCTGGAGTAGTGAACTGTGTTCATTACATACAGTCTGCTGCTGTGACTGACTGTTTTCCAGGTGGTAGTCAGGCCCCGTGTGTCTCAAACATGAAAATCTTTGATTGTATATTTTACTGAAGTTGGTAATTGTTGTCACAGTATCACACTGCAGGCTGAACTTTGACTTATTGGCTCAAATAGAGAACAAATAATCGATAATAAATCTTTCAGTAATTACAGAACAAACTGCTTCGCTGATGTAAAGCTGCAGTTTGTGTTCTTTGTTCTGGTTTTAACAGTTTCCTGGATAAAACAGAGAAAATGACACAAACATGATTTATTTAAAAACAGATTTCTAAATGTGCCAGATGTTGAAATACAGTCTGATGTGCTTTTATTTTGAAAATCAGTCTCATTCGTCCAGCTGTTAGTCCGTGCTGTGTCCACGCGGGGGCGCTGTCCGCCGGTGATGAACTCACCTGTGTTGTCACTGTGGTCCGGTTCTGATTGGTCCGTGTGCAGGTTCATATTGTGGTTGGTTCCGGCTCGGCAGGTCAGACCGGGACTGAAACTTTGTTTGATGGGAAACTTGTGTCCCGCTCACGGAGCATCATGTCCGGCAGTGTTCTGGTGAAAGCCCTGGAGGACCTCAGCCTGGATTCAGGCTACGTGGCCGGGGACCCCTGCCCGTCCCTCAGCCTGTCCTCCTCCGGCAGGTCCGGGCAGTCTCAGCCGCACACGAGCACTCCTCACCGGGGTGCCTGGTGGCAGCACCCCGGCTCTCTTTACAGCCGGAACGGCAGCTGGGACACGGTGAGCACGCTGCCGGAGGACGCGGCGGACATCCTGGCCAAGTGTCCGTGCCTGCCCGAGCTGGAGGAGTATCCCTGGACCGAGCGGGAGCTGCGGGAAATCGTGCGAAGAGTCGCGGGTCCGGACGCGTCGTTCACCGGGGAGGCTGTCCACCGGCTGTCCGTCCTGCTCCGGAGGGCTCTGGTCCGGATCTCCCGGGAGGCGCAGCGGCTGAGCGAGCTCCACAGGCGGTGTACGCGCCTGGAGGTCCAGAGCGCGGCGAGGCTGGTGCTGAGCTGGAGTTTAGCCGAGAGGTGCATCTCCTCAGCGGTGAAGGCGGTGTCCCTGCACTGCATGAGCTCCGGGGACGCCGCGCATCAGCGCAGCAAGTCTGCGCGCTGCGGGCTGACTCTGTGCGTGAGCCGCTTCTTCAGGTGGATGGTGGAGACCCGCGTGTCGGTGCGTGTGCACGAGTACGCCGCGGTCTGCCTGGCAGCGTGCGTGGAGAGTTTGGTGGAGGAGGTGGCCGGACGGGCGCTGCAGGCGGCGGAGGAGGAGGGAGAGGACAGCGGGCTCACCTGCTGCCCGGTGACCGCCGAGCTGCTGGAGGGAGCCGTGAACAGCGACGCGGAGCTGTGGGGGCTGCTGCAGGTGTACGAGCACCTGGTCTGTGGCAAGAATGCCAACGGTGAGTTCAAATACCTTCACACATTTATCATATAAAACAAAGCTTAGTGTTAAACATGAAAGAATGATAAGTCATGTGTCAGACACAGAGCTCAAAGTCTCCATGTGTTGGACATCATGATGAATATTTAATATCTGATGGATTCACGGAGCTGCAGCTCTGTTTTTATTTCATTTGGTTCAATTCTGCGAGATTTGAGAAGATTCTACATTTATGAATTTTACAGCTGGAACAAAAATGTTACAGAGATACAAACATGATCTGAGATGATTTGGGCGACGAGCAGCGACTGTATGTCAGTCTGAACTGACAGTGATGTTACAGACTTCACACAGGAGGAGTGTGTGTGTGTGTGTGTGTGTGTGTGTGTGAGCTGATCTCATCAGAAGTTTTTCTGTGTGATACCTGATGGAGGAAACAGACGTCTGAATCTGAAACATGAAACTCGAGCAGCTCTCCTCCAAACGATGTTGAAACAATCAAAGAGTGAGGCTGTTGCAGTGCAGCAGAGGCTCATGGGATACCGTCTTCACAGACTGACTCCATGGTGGCGTGAAATTGCTCAGAGAGTTTCCAGATCAGCTCATGAGGTCTGATCCCCCCTCAGACAGGAAACAGGCACTCTGGGTAATAACGCGGAGACGGAAGTGAAAGATCCTCGATGATATCAGCTGAGGAAGACTGTGACGTGACTGAAAGCTCCGGCTAAATGGAGCTCATAAACTAACAGATGACTGACCTGTGATGGACAGTGAAGTGCCAACTGTAGCTGCTGTTAGCTCAGTTTGTTAGCCAGGATGCCCAAACTGTGAGCTCAGAGCACCGGGAGAGTGTCAGTGTTTGTACCACAGAAGAAGAAGAAGAAGAGAACCTTCTCTTCTTCTTCTTCTTCTGAAACAATGGCAGAGGAGCAGAGAGTGAAGAGGACGCTGACGGAGGAAGCTAAGAAGAGAAAAGGAGAGAGTGAGCGAGCAAGAAGCCGCCGGACAAGAGTAAATCTGGGACTGACTTTTAGTGGTTGGTGAGAGCTTGGTGAAATAAAAGGCTGAAAGACAGACGCCGAGCTGGGCTGACTGCTGTTGGACTAGTCAGTAATATTAGCTGCTGCTGTGTCTGCTGTTGGTGACCTGGTTGATGATTGATCATGAGTAATGTAATCAGAGTAAATACTCGAGTACAGCTGAACATAGTTACACAGAGGGATTACTCTGATTTATACGAGATGCTGTGTTAGTGGCTTCCTTCACGTGTGCCGCACTTTGATCAGTTAGGACAAACTCTCCTCATGAACTCGTCAAACACGCCGTCAGAATTGGCGGGAAGATTTGTTTGGGCAGTGTAATCTGGTTAAACCCGGGTTAGACCGTGTTGGCTCAGGCCTCACACAGTTGACACAAGGCTTTACAGAGATGAAGTCAGAAGCAGCAGTGATGAGGTGAACATCCAGACGGGCCTCCTGACACAAAGACGGGCGGCGTTTAATTAAAGAGGCGCGTGAAGTCGTCAGCCTCTAACGAATCAGGAGCAGCGATCGCTTCATCGTCCGTCCTTCAGTCTGAAGACAATCATGAGAAAACACTGCAGCCTGAAAACAACTTCTGTTTTACAGTTTCACATAAAGACCAGATGGAGGAAACATTACATGACGTTTGGTTGGATCACTGTAATCTGACTCAGTGTCAGACACTTCCTGCTCGCCTCGCTGAGGATCAACACAAAGCAACAAACTGAAAGTGATGCAGCAGCATGTCACAGCTCACTTCACCTCAGAATCTGCCACCTTTACAGCAGCCAGTCCACACTCGAGACCCGTGCACCTGAACCAGACACCCTCTGGTCCAAGTCCAGCTGAATTTAATATCAAATATTTCTGTTTTCAAATGTAACATTTTTGGTTTTGAACTGTCACAAAATGTCTGACATGAATCCAGAGAAGATGGTTCGTTTCATGCAGCGTCCATGTTAAATCCACAGCGCTCATAAAAACGGTTCAAATCAGATGAGTGGAAACTGGATCTGATGTTTGTGGACTGGACACACTGAAGATGTGAATCTGCTTACTGCAGCGATCTGAGGAGCGTGATGACATTACAAGCTGTGGAAGCTTTCTCACATTTCACTGCTGGGATTTACTTTTATCATCAGATCGGGCTGAACTGTTCAGACCTGAGCGGGGTACCACAGTGTGTCGTGTTGTACGAGGGCTGTGTGTGTTTTGTTGAGGTGGGGTGACGGACGGCCTCTCCCGCCCCGGACAGCAGCCACAGCGGCTGTTTGTTTAGCCGAGCGGCCGGCACTCGGAGCCGTGAAGCTGAATGAGAGCTCCTTTGTGTCGCGGTGTGGGTCAGAGGCTAACAACACTCGCTCATTTACTCTACCCGCTTCTTCCTGTTCGTTCTCATGGGACACGGTCTGAAACACATATCCCAGCATGCAGTGGGGGGCGGAGAGACATGGTGGGGTCCATCTGAACTGCTGTTTGTTCACTGAAGCAGCTTCTGGATTTGAGATTCATAGATGCATTTAGTCTAAACACACTCAACATTACTGTCGTTAACTAGCGAGTCGACAACCAACAGCCAAACATCAACCAGGTCACCAGCAGCAGACACAGCAGCAGCTAATATTACTGACTAGTCCAACAGCAGTCAGCCCAGCTCGGCGTCTGTCTTTCAGCCTTTTATTTCACCAAGCTCTCACCAACCACTAAAAGTCAGTCCCAGATTTACTCTTGTCCGGCGCACACACACACACACACACACACACACTCCTATAAACACACACACACACACCTTCGTTGCTCTCTGTGGTTCTGTTGTCCCGACCAAACACTTGCAGCATTATACCACGCAGCAGAAAAGACCTGTTGTTTTCAGGCCCAGTGACTGTGCCTCTGTTTTCATCTGACACACACACACACACACACACACACACACACACACACACACAGAGGATGGGGTTGCACACTCGGGGGTTGTTCAGCGTTCTGTTTTTATTCAGCCACATGAACACACGAGCAGGAAATGACTTAATCTGTGTGTGTGTGTGTGTGTGTGTGTGTGTGTGTGTGTGTGTGAGAGACACAGGTATGGATTAGAAAACAGTGATTTGTGCTTTGTCCTCTGCAGACTGGTCTCCTGTTGTTGCTCATGAATAGTTTCTTGTTCACACACACTCGCCTCTTTCTTCAGCTGAGGTGTGTTTTCAGGTGATGAATCTGTCCAATCAGTGATCGGCCTCCATCTCTCCAGACGTCGTCCGGCACCTTTGGGACGACGTCTGGAGAGGCGCTCAGTACGGAGCTGTGTTCTGTTTGGAGGCGATGTTGTGAACTTTTTATCGTCCCAGTGAAGCAGGAAACGTTCAGTTCCGTCAGCCTCTCCTCCTCCTCTTCTCTCCTCCTCACCTCCTCCTCCCGTCCAGCTCCAGCACAGCGCCACCTGCAGGTTGTAGTCTTTCAGGCTGAGTGGCAGGCGGGCAAAGCTGACCGCCTCATGCAGGAAGTGGCCGTGTGGGTCAACCTCTGCCAGCATGAAGACTGGACAGTGAGAAGAGCTGTTTTAAAGCTCTGCCTCTTATTTAAGACTTGAACTTCCTGTCTGAGTTCATCTGGAGAGCGTGCGCGTTAAGTCCATCCAATGAGCTCCAAGCAGCAAACCTCCATGTCTGTGAACTGATTGACAGGTGGGCGTCATTCAGGTGTCATTCAGCCCGCCTCCAGGTGATCACATGGTCATGTTCAGCAGAGACGTTTCTGTTGATCAAGTGTGGATGAACGAAGCACGACAACACAAACTGTGTTCTGAAACCAGTGTGAGCTGAACACACACACACACACACACACACACACACACACACACACACACACACACACACACACACACACACACACTCTCTCCATTGTTCCTGGTTGAATCGGGTATTTGCTGACTCTGATCTTCAAACAATGGAAACAGCTTCAGTGCAGAGAACTGCAGCACACACACGGCAGTCTGCTTCATCATCATCATCATCAGATGACGTGCACAGTTATCTGACAGTATCATCATCGGCTGATTAAGCTCCAGAAGTGTCTCCATAAGTCCCCATGTTAAAATGTCCGACATGTTCACAGTCTGGTAGATTAGCTGAGGGTGGAAGAGGAAGGACTACAAACATGGCGGAGACCAGAACCGCATATTTTCAGCCTCAGAATTATGAAACCTAAAATAAAACACAAAGTCACTGAAGTGTGTGTGTGTGTGTGTGTGTGTGTGTGTCCAGGTGAGCTGTCGCTGCCGGCCCATGTCAGCCCGTACACGAAGGTTCCTGAGGACTCGATGGAGAGCAGGGAGGACGCCTACATCCAGCTGGAGCTGCGAACGCTGGAGCAGGCTCTGCTCGCCACCGGTGTGGGCAGCATCGCAGAGCTCAGTAAGTGTGTGTGTGTGTGTGTGTGTGTCACCACACTCGGCTCCTGTGTTTTGTGTGTTTGTTTAAGCTGTGACCGGCGTCGGGCTCCTGGGACAGCTCGTTAGACGCCGCACGGCTCCCCCGTCGTTACATAACAACCCGTGGCTTGTATCCAGAAAACAAGGCGTCCCTCAGACCCTGCAGGCCACCGTAGCTCATTATCTGAGCGCTCGTTACACAGAAAGTCACAGAGCTGAGTGGAGTCAGTGTTCAGGGCCGTTTATGGACCGTCTGATGACCACGGAGCACTTTAACACAACACGTCTGTTTGTTCAGCTTTCTGCCGCGTCTGTGTGAGACACGACGAGGAGCTTTGATTCTGGTCCAAACACAAAGAAACTTTAAGTTTCTGAGTCATCAGTTACTTCTAGAAGTCGACAGCGTCCATCTCAACCAGGCTGGCTTCAGTTAAGACACACGAGGTCTCTACAGACATCTGAATCCAGAGTCAGAGGTCAGAGTTACTCATGAGGATGAATTATGGTGTCACAGCTAAACGTGAATCAAAGTTTCACCTGAGTTTATTTGAATTGTCATGTAGTGCTGTGAATATTCAGCAGTATGAACTGAAAATCAGATTTTGTCATGAAGGTTGTTTCAGGTCACCTTTCTTCAAAAAAACTGAAAAAATCACGACAGACTCATCTAATCAAATTTCCATGTAATCCATTATTAGTTCATTAAAGACGATGATGGTGATGGTGCTGATGGTGATGATGATGATGATGGTGCTGATGGTGATGATGGTGATGGTGCTGATGGTGGTGATGATGGTGGTGATGGTGATGATGGTGATGATGATGGTGATGGTGATGATGGTGATGATGGTGGTGATGGTGCTGATGGTGATGATGATGGTGGTGATGGTGATGATGGTGATGATGATGGTGATGGTGATGATGGTGATGATGGTGATGATGGTGATGATGATGGTGATGGTGATGATGATGGTGATGATGGTGATGATGGTGATGGTGATGATGGTGATGATGGTGATGATGGTGATGGTGATGATGGTGATGATGGTGGTGATGGTGATGATGGTGATGATGGTGGTGATGGTGCTGATGGTGATGGTGTCATCCTGCAGGTGATCTGGTGTCCCGGGCGATGCACCACATGCAGCGTCTGCGCAGCTCGAGTCCTTCCATCAGCGCGGCTCGCTCAGCCAATCAGCCGTCAGTATCGTGGGCCGCGGACGCTCTACGAACGCTGTACTACTTCCTGTCCAGCCCACAGATGGAGTCACTGGAAAACCCCAACCTGGAGCCTCCGACCACGACGCTGAGCAGAGAGAGGTGTGTGTCCTCATGATGAGCCTGTAATCTGTCCAACATCACATCAAATAAATCAGCTGATCCGAGACGACGAGCTGCTTTAAAAACTTTAAATTTAATTTCAAGAATAAAAATAAAACCTAAATAAACGAGTCTAAAGATGACGGAGTCTCGTGTGAACGTCCTCAGGCCCTTCCTGCTCCTCCCTCCTCTCATGGAGTGGATCCGAGTCACCGTGGTGCACGCCGAACATCGCCGCAGCCTATTGGTGGACAGTGATGATGTCAGACAGACGGCCCGGCAGCTCCTCCCGGGATTGGACTGCGAGCCCCGACAGCTGAAGTGAGCAGCCAATCAGCTTCGTCTTAAAAACTCGTTTAAAACGGTCTGTGTAGAACCGGGTTCATGGTTCTGTCCCCGCAGGTCCGAGTGCTGCTTCCAGTCCTTCAGGAGTCTGAACGCTGAAGCTGCCTCCAGGAAGTTCACGCTGGATCTCGGCTTCAGGATGATCTCATGCGGCCGAGCCGACCTGGTCCATCAGGCCACGAGGATGCTGGGAGCTGAGGGGGTGAACGCCATGGACGACCAGGTGAGGGGGGGAGGGGCGCCATGACGACCAGGTGAGGGGGAGTCGGCAGTATTCATTTTTAAAATAATGACCAAATCATCAGCGAGTCTTTTTCTTTTTTCTTTTGTCCTGACATAAACAGACGTTTCTGTTTGACATTTTATGGACCAAATAACTGATCAATAATATCAATGAATCCAGAAAACGATCGACAGATTAACAAACTCTCCTGATTTTGCTCTCAGATCACAGTTCTGCTAATTTATGACACATTTTCACCTTTTTTCACAAACTGAAAATGAGTTGATGTCAGAGATCCACACAGCAGAGAGAAGGCGTCGAGGTCGAGATCAGTGGTTAATGAAACGGACTGTTAGGTGTGTGTAGCCTGAGGTGTGTGTAGTCTGAGGTGTGTGTGTAGTCTGAGGTGTGTGTGTAGCCTGAGGTGTGTGTAGTCTGAGGTGTGTGTTGTGTGTGTTCATGCAGGGCATGACTCCTCTGATGTACGCGGCTGCAGCTGGAGATGAAGCTCTGGTTCAGACACTCATCGAGGCCGGAGCTCACCTGGACCTGCAGGTAAACATCTGCTGACTCAGCAAAGCTCTGCCTGCAACACAGCTGGCTCATGACTGACTGTGTGTGTGTGTGTGTGTGTGTGTGTGTGTGTGTGTGTGTGTGTGTGTGTGTGTGTGTGTGTGTGTGTGTAGGTCCCGGGCTCTTCAGTCCGACACCCTTCGGTTCACCCCAGCAGTCGGCGCTGGGTCGCTCTGACGTTCGCTGTGCTGCACAGTCACCTGTCTGTGGCTCAGGTGAGGCAAACAAACTGACTCCAGACCAGCTGATTGAAGTCAGAGAGCAGTGATGTCACAGTGTACTGCAGGGTGTGCAGTACACTGTGACATCACTGTTGGGTGTGGTCAGACTCTTTAAACTTGTTGTGTCATCAGCTGTTGTTGGAGGGCGGAGCCGACGTGGAGGGCGGAGCCCTGCTGGACGGTCAGGAGAGCTCAGCTGAGACGCCGCTACAGCTCGCCGCCGCTGCAGGTACGTTAGCGAAGAAGTGTTTAATATTTCATGTACGTACAAACAACACAGGTGAGTTCAGGTACAGACCACGCCTCTCTCTGTCTTCAGGTGACTATGAGATGGTGAGTTTGCTGCTCGCCCACGGAGCCGACCCTTTGCTCAGAGTGCATCATGGGAACTCGCTGATGTCACCGCTGTACGAGGAAATGAACTGCTTCAGCTACGCTGCAGCGCACGGACACAGGTGAGACAGATCAGATCAGGTGAACGGTCTGGAGAAGTCTTCGGTGGATGAACCTTTGCTCAGGATCTCGGTTCCCCTCGTTAAACCCGGAGTGAGCTAACGAAGCTTCCTGTCGCCTGCTCTCTTCTTCTGCAGGAACGTCCTGAGGAGGTTACTGCTGCAGCCTCCGCACAGGAAGGAGGACATCCTCTCACTGGAGGAGATCCTGGCTGAAGGAGTGGAGGAGGAGGATTCAAAGCCTCCATCTCCTGACTCCTCGAGTCCTGTTCCCCGGCTCTGTAAGGCCCGGATGAAAGCTCTGCAGCAGGCGGCGTATTACAGCGCCGAGCACGGTTACCTGGACGTCACCATGGAGCTCAGAGAGATGGGTGAGCTCATCACGTCCGAGTGTGTGACGAGTGTTTTAACATGTCGGCTTCAGTCTCAACCGTCTCCTCTCTGCTCCACCTTCTCACCTGGTCCAGGTGTTCCCTGGAGGCTTCACATCTGGCTGGAGTCTCTCCACAGAGCTCAGCAACTGAGCCGGGACAAAGCCATCGTCTGTCTCCTCACTGAGTTCCCCTCCATCAGGACGGAGGACTACACCCCCGAGCTGCTGTCCACAGGCGTCCCGCTCATGTTCAGCATGCTGGAGACCAGCAAGGTACCTGAACGCCTCGCTGATGACCTCATCAGTACACCTGAACATCTGAGACATGTCCTCTGACTTCCTGTCATCTTCCCTCTGCAGGACTACGTGATCGCCAAGCGGCTGGCGTCAGTGTTCTCTCACTGCTACGGCTCCTCTCCGGTTCCTCCCGTCCCGCCGCTGGACGTCACTCTGTCGACGCAGCTCGGTAACTCGTCACCACCGTCACGTGACCACCGCCGTCACGTGACCACCGCCGACTGTTTAAACGTAACGAACACGAAGGGTTAACGTTTTTGTCTCCGTCCTCAGATATTCACTTCCTGAATAACCAGGAGATGTCCGACGTGACGTTCATGGTGGACGGGCGTCCGTTCTTCGCTCACCGCGTGCTGCTGATGTCGGCGTCTGAACGGTCTGTACCCGCCAAATTAAATCACAGATGCTCTGCTTTTCAAAATAAAACTCACGTGTTGTCTGTTTTTGTTTTTTTTGTCTCGTCAGGTTTCGACGGCTGCTCTGCGACTCCCACGATGACGTCATTCACATCAGTCACATGACCTACAGCACCTTCCAGGTAGGAAACCTCCTGATCTCTGGCATCAACGTGACGGCTCGTCGTCAGCTGAGACTGAAGTGTGTTTCTTTGCAGATGATGATGAAGTCTTTGTACTGTGGAGGAACTGAAGGACTGATGGTGTCACACTCTGAAGCCTTGAAGGTAAAATCACTCACCTGTCTGTCGTCCATCACTCTGTGGTGAATGTGAGATGAGCTCCATTGGACCAAATCAAGATATTTGTTTGCTCCCTTCGGGCCTTTAAATTGAAATTACCTGGCACAGTGATGATGAAGACAATCATGGTACTTACACTGGTCCAAACAACAGCTGTCTTTCTTGTCCTGATCTAATCTGAAGCTCTAAACGTCTTTGGACTGACTGTTTGACTGTTTGTTGTGTTTGTCCTCGTAGCTGCTGCCGGTGGCGTCGTTCTTCGGGCTCAGAGGTCTGCAGAGAAGCTGTGAGATGAAGCTGTCGCAGAGTTTAACTCTGGACTCTGCCGTCAACATCTACCAGACCGCCAAGGTACGACAACACGACGGACCACGACAAAGAAACCGAACATCATTCAAACTGAACTCAACTTTACCATGTTTTATTTCCAGCACCACGGAGGAGCTGAACTCTGCAGGTTCTGTGAAGGATTCTTCCTCCAGAACATGGACCGGCTGCTGGACCGGGAGGACTTCCACCGCCTGCTGCTGGGCGGCGTCAGTCAGGAGCTGCTCTGCCCGGACATGGGCACCAAAGAGCGGGATCCACCGGTCCTCCTGAAGGTTCTGGAGGACACACTCATACACAGACTTTACAGCCTCCACTCTGCATGTCGAGAGTAGAAGGCAGCCTCCAGGAGCTGGACCAAGGTCAGCCACACTGGTACTGGTACGAGTGTCTGAAGGGAACGGGAGCCATAAACTGTTTTTTTACCGTAATCTTTAGAGAAACGTTAGAGAAGAAGAGAAACTTTGAAGTTATGAAACTTATTTATTAATCTTAACACAAGTAAACATTTCTACAGCTGATCCGGATCGATGAAGAAAATTAATCAGTTTTGATAATCGAAGTGAAATAAAAAACTGAAATTGACTGTTGGTCGGATAAATTTCATTATTTCATTATCATTTATTTTTAATCATCGCTGTGAAGTGCCAAAAACTGCAGTTCCTCTAGCGTCCACTTGAGGCTGGTTCCAGAAGTGAGTCAGTCTCCATAAGTCCCCATGTTCAAATGTCCAACTTCACAGCAGAAATAAACATGTTTACAGCCTGGTACAAAAAACAGTTTTGGTCTCTATAGCTAATTTCCCCGTTCATGACAACTGTACTGAGGGTGAATTTATATACAACTCACCTGTTCACATTATATTAAGGCTTAAAGTTATGCAGGATTAAGAGCGTGGACGCTTTGATTGACAGGTGGGTGTCGTTCAGCGCAGTGACTCATTTCTGGAGCCGGCCTCAGGTGGACGTTTGAGGAACTGCAGTTTTTGGCACTTCCTCAAGTTTTAAGGTTTAAACTTCAAACTGATGATGAGAACTGATAGAAGTCACGGTGTCTTCAATTTTCACGACTGCGGAAGGTGTTAAGATTTATTATCTCATATGGCACATGAATAACAAACAGATGTCTCTTAGTTTTTACTACAATAAGTTTCTTTATTGTTGTAAAACCAGGCCGTCGCTCATCCTGCCCACTGGTGGAAAAATCCAAAGCTTGACCCACCGACTGTGCCGAGTCATGGTTGCTCAGCTCTAACTGGACTATCACTGTTCAGGGAACGCTCAGAGTTTGGCTCAGCTAACGTTTGTGGCTGACATTAGAATATGCTGAGTAACGTCTGAGCACTTTTTCCAAGCCTTTGCCAAACATCTGTTAGTACAGCGACAGCGAGGGCCACGACTCTGCACTGATCTGCGTCCGTCTTTAAGCTTTTATATCATCATGTACATGCAGTGCTTAACAAATGTATTAGACCGCCACTCAATGTAAAGTTAGTCAATAAACATTATGACTAAGATGTCAAATTATAATTATTTATTTACATTCCTGAACAGAATAATTAGTGTCAGTGTTGAACGTTGTGCTTCTCAGAGGAGTTCAGTGAGCCGGCTCAGATTCGGGTGTAAAAGGTGAATTCCTGTTTTAAAATGAGTCTGCATTAAAGCACGTCATGATGCTGGATGGTCTCTGATGGGTGGTCGAATGAATTTGTTAAGCACTGTATATTAAACCTCTTAATAACTCCCCCAACACGTGCACACAGCTCCAAAGTCAACAGATTTATTTCCTTTAGCACTGAAGTTGTTCACAGTAACATCACAAGGGAATACATTGCCAGTGGTTATCCTGCTCAGTAGTAGCGCTCCGTGCTCCGAGTCCGTTCTGTGTGCTCTGGATTCCCCCAGTAGAAAAAGAGGAAAGCGAACAATGAAAGGTATTGCTTTAAATTTTTCTCTCTGATAACCCAACACCCACCCGAGCCGGTGAGCAAACCCGATCGCCAGAGAGGTCCCTCTTTGAGAGAATGAGTAAGGAGGATGCATTGCACGGTTACTGTGTGGACACAGTAATCAAAAAGACGGCGAAAGAAATAAAATTTACCCCAAAAAAATCAGAAGGCAAATTAAAACAAAAGCACGTGAAGAACATAAATAAATACATAAATAAGTGTGGAGAGAAAAAGGTAACAGGAGAACAAGTCCAACGACGACATGCAAAGAAAAGACGAATGCTGAACATGCAAACAACCGTACGAGGTCAAAGCTAAGAGTAGGAATCCCCTCGGTTTTTTAAATAAGCGTGTCAGTAAACTCGGCTTATTTACAGAATGAGTGTTTGGTGAGATCTGAGTCATCATACGCACGGCGGGCAGGGAAGAAGGAGCCGACAATTATCAACAAAGGGTTTGTCCCTCTCAGAGAGAGGCTAAGTCTACATTCTTAAATTACGGTAAATCATTTTCCAAACGTATATTACAAGGTTTCTTTCGTCAAAAAAACAAAAAAAAGGCCAGGGAAAAAAGAATGCAACGCTCACGCAAACATTTCGAGATTTCTCGGTGATCAAATAACTTAAAAACACGACAAAAATATCCTTAAATAATTTGACGTTAAGAAACATTCTCTACATCTTTCATATAAATAACAGAGAATAAATTAACAACAAAAAATGACAAAGTACAAAAATATACACAGCAGTTCAATATCGTAAAAAATAATTTTAACGGAAATTAAAAACGCGCTGACGTGAACAAACCGAACCCGAATCTGATTCACTCATCAAAAGTGCAAAAAAAGGAAAAGACATTTCGTAGACGAGGCCCGATCACACCAGAAACAAAAAGTTCATTGTGCGTCTCGTTTGCGAAACTTCGGAAGCGTCTTCTCGGGAGTTAGCTGGTGAGATAACACGTTACCTAGCCGGAACATGCTAACGTTATTCAGTCAGAATATCTCTGAGCGTCGTTAACTCTGTCCGGTATTTTGAGCTAACGAGAGCTAGCTGTTCACGGTTTATCCAAATGACTCCTGTCCTCGAGTTTAACAAGCTACGATAGCTTGCTCATTTTAAGCACCACAGTCAACAACGCGAATCCATGTCTGAGTTTGCTGCAGATGAAACGTTCGAAATATTTGCAGATTTAAAGCCTCACATGTGAATCCACTCATCGCAGCGATTCCATTGGAACGAGTTCATTTCACTGTGAAATTTCGCCTTTTGTTAAACGCTGGTGCGACCTGGCCTTTAGGAGACGTTTCATAGACGAGGCCTGGACACACCAGAACAAAATTCATCTGCGCGTCTTCGAGAAATCGTTGGCGGCGTTCTCTCGGGAGTTAGCTGGTGCGATAACACGTTAGCTAGCTGGAACATGCTAACGTTATTCAGTGAAAATATCTCAGAGCTTCTTTGTTTTCTCCGTACTTAAATGTTTATTCCCTCCGACATTTTGGGGACTAACGGAAATTTATCCGGGACACTGAGTTCACTTATGTCTCGTAACAAATATAAACTACGCTAGCTTGAGTAGCACTGCCAACGATGTAAATTTGCAGGTCTGAATATTTACACAGGTTTTCTTCAGCCCTGCGAACGAATTCAGTGAAAATATCTCAGAGCTTCTTTTTGTTTTGTCCGTAGTTGGATGTTCACGTTCTCTGGTATTTAGGGGTCGAGTTTAACAGGCTACGATAGCTTGCTCATTTTCAGCACCGCTGTCAACGACGCAAATTCGTGTCCGATTTTCCCGCAGATGAAACTTTCACGAAACATTTGCACGTTTTTTTTTAAACGCTGGTGTGACCGAGCCTTTACAGGAATACAAAACAAAATATGGCAAACACAACTCTAAAACATAAATGTCACAACTACACTTTTTTTGTACATACGGAACATTATTTAATCTGTACAACAGAATAGATCATTCATTTATGTAATCATCACCCCGTTATCGTACTTTAATGGGCAGAAACGTCACAGAGCGAGCTCGAAAAAATCCTGCCATTCACAACGAAAGACGACATTTAAAAGAATTACAATCCAGCCAGCGTCCGTCCGTCTTCTTCCACAGTTTGTCAGCGTGTGCAAGTCATTACATCCCGCAAAGAAGTCATGTCTGTGTTGAGTACATACAGTATGTGTGTTTTTATGTACATGTGGGAGAAATCGAAGAGAAAAGAGGAGAGGAGAGGGGATGATGTGCAGATTGACAAACATCACTGTCTTAAGGCTTTTTTTTCTTTTTACAACTCTTCTGAGATGTGGGTTTGTCTGGCGGGGCGAGGTGGACTGGTGCTGCTGGAGGAAGGACTCGGAAGAAGAGGGGAGTGAAGTGAAGTGGGGGAGGTGGGAAGGGGAAGGGGTCCTCTTGTCTTCACTTTCGGACTCTCTTGGTGGTTGGTGGTGGGCCGCGAGCGGGCCGCTGTCGGCCGGTCTCGAAGAGCCGCCGAGGTTAATAGTTATTATGGATGATCCCTGGTGGCAGAGACAAGTCAAGCCATCATCACACATGTGAGGAGGACACCCACCCATCGAAAGACCCCCGAGGACACAGAGAGGGACACAAGGGAGGGACGACAAAGCTACATTTGCTACTTATTGTAAAATACTGATCAACTTTTAAACTGAAATAGCCATTCCCATTATACATTATACAGTAGAAAATTTATAGGCAAAAGTAGATTTCCTTTCTTGTTTTGTTTCTCTCCTAACTAAAGGGCAAAGTTAGCAGCTCTCCTCTGTCTTCTCTGGGTTAATGACCTGATAACTGCCTGTTCGTCTAGTCATGCACAGCTACCGCTCCTTAAGGTTGTTCCTGTGTCCTGTTGCTGGCGGCCGTCTTTGTTTTGTCTTTGCCGGGGGGGCATTTAGAGTCATTGGGCGGGGGCTGGTTGGGCTTGCTGCTGGGGGCATGCTTGGCGGGGGAGCTAGGCGTGGCGGGGGCGCCGGGGGAGTGGGACGCTTGGATGTTCTTCTCGTCTGAAAAAAGCTGTTTAATTACGTCAAAGAAGTTACTCAACGGGCTGCCTACACAGACGGGAAGAAAAGAAAAAACAGAGAGAGAGAGAGAGAACAAACAACAGATGAGCAATGAGGTTAACGTGACGAGAGGAGGAGGAGGTGATGGAGGGATGAGAGGAGGAGTGGAGCTGGAGGAAAGGAGACTCTTCAGCCGTCAGGGGTGGAGCGGTTGGAGGAAGGAGAGGTGGCACCAGAAGGAGCCGATACAGGTGAAGTTATGTCACATTGTAAACAGATAAAGATCCGTACGTCGGCTTCAGAGTCTCAGTTTCCTCTGCTGGGTGGAGAGCTGCTGGGAGCGCTGGAAGACGGTTCAGGTTCAGTGAGACGTCAGCGGTGATGAAGGTCGAGGCATCGTGAAGAAGATCAGATTATTATTGGATAATTGTCTTTAAATCAGCAGACTGGGTTCAGTATTTACTTTAAAAGTTAAAAGATAAATTGTAAAGTGTGAAGCCGGTCGTTTGATGGCCGTCGTTACTTTACCTCCTGAACTTAATCTAGAAACGTGCATGTACGTGTTCGTGGTGTTTTCTCCGTCTTCCAAAGCTCCCGTTAACTCTCCATCTTAACATCCATCACAACAACATCCAACATCCAACATCCATCCGTTAAGACAAAAATTATTTGTGCTTCCAAACAACCACTAATGAGTATGCAGCATGCAGCAGTGCACGTTAACACAGTCATTGCATTGTTAGTCTTCAAACGGTGCGTCCTGTCAGTGCTACACATCCCATCCTGTCTCCTGATGATGACTTACCATTATTCCTCTTCAGTCACAGTGACGTGAGCATTTCTCATTTTTGTTCCAGTGATTTCAAATATGGAAAGTTGATGGACACAACCCAACATCAAGCTTCACCATGCAAAGGGTTATCAGGTCAGTTAGCTTCACACACACATTCACACCATGGAAGATAGAAATATATTCATCTTATCGAGTCATTTCAGCTTTAAAACAACAAATCTCACTTCAGATTAATGATTTCTGATCGAGCAGCCTCTCAGATGTGACAGTTTATCTGGAGTTCGGTCCTCTGATTTGAAAAATGAGTTCAAGAGGTCAGGCTTTGGATTTTAAAGAAGAATGAGCATTATTCATTATTTGACTCTGCAGTGCACAGACGTGGGCGTGTATCAGTGTCCCTCCCTATCTGACTGTAGAGAACTGACGTTTCCTGTATAAACAGCGTGATATTTTTTCTATACAAATTTCAGATTGTTTCTCATGTAAATGACTTTTTAAGTTGAATTTTTGCAGCTCACACACACACACACACACACACACACACACACACACACGCGCGTTAGTGCAAAAAGGGTGTCTGTGTGCTGGTGATCGGCCTCCAGGCCGTTTGCCAGTGTGTGTGTTAAAAGCCAGAGTTAAGGTGTTTTTTTTAATTTGCCGGGAGCTCCCGGCCGCTCTGGGTCTTACCACGCTTGGAGGGTTTGGGCAAAGAAGGCGAGCGCTGAGAGCCATCTGAGAGCAGAGGACAGCGTCAGAAACACCAACCGACTCACCAAAGCCCAGCGCTTCATCATCGGTCGGCTGACGTCAAACATCAGCAACACACTGACTAATACATTGGACTTCTCCTCAGGGTGAGTTTAAAGGGTAACTCCAGACACGGTGAACGTAAATCAACATGTTGACTCTCATTCGTGCAGGTAAATGTGGGACTGACTTTTAGTGGTTGGTGAAGTAACATCAGTTTGTATCTGAGCTCGTCTTTCTGCATCGAAAGACGAGCTCAGAAAGACGCTGAAGTTTTTGTTTATTCAGTGGTTCAGTGATCTGATTGGTTAGAGTTCGCCTGTGATGGACAGATGGTTCCTCCAATCACCGAGCCTGTATTTTTTGGACGTTCCCGCCCTTTTCCAGACTAGCAGTCAGCAGCATCTGGGCTCAGTCTGGGCCAGAATCAGCTCATGGTATCACATCAGTTACCAGTCCAGCAGACAGCAGTGTTGGACATCAGAGCTATCGTAGGAACTGGTCAGGTCTTCCACAGGAGACTCTGAACATTCACCGTGGCAGACGTTACCCTTTAAAATCCATCTGCTGCGACATCCACACAGATATAATCTTACACAACTGTATGAGCTAACACACACACACACACACACACACACACACACACAGACCATCAGGTTCATCTGTCTGTGGAGCTGTTCAGTGTTTCAGTAAGTTTCATCAAACACATGCAGAGTGTCTGCTTGCAGAGAGTTCAGCAAACACAAACTGTGTTTGTTCGCTCGTCATGCGTTCGAGTTTAGTACATCAGTCCCAGAAGTGTGTGAACGAATGGCAGCTCGCCCAGAACCATCAGCACATCAAAGAGTTCGGTGCCGACAAACCCGCCGACCGGTTTTTAGCCAGAACTGAGCCCAGAGGCCAGACGGGGTGTGCGCATGGTTCTGGGTTGGCGTCATTCAGCATGCGAGTTCATTCAGTCCATCCAAGAGGCATTAGAGTAAAGCTGTGGATGATGAGAAGCAGGGTGGCATCATGAGAGGCAGGCCAGATAGACAGAGAGAGCGATGTGGGTTATCAGCACATCTACACGGTGGAGGTGATGAACTGTGCGTACAGAGCCTGATAACAGTTCCCATCTGTGGCGGTGACTGGTCAGACCGGTTCTTACTGGTTCTTTGTGTTTATGTGATAGTTTGGATTTTTCTTCCAGCCCAGCAGAGGCTGACAAAACAACACGGACAGCAGCTGCTGGAGCTGCTCAAACAACGCATTCAGGTTAACGTGAACAGACCAGGAGAGTGTGTGTGTGTGTGTGTGTGTGTGTGTGTGTATCATCTTTAGCTGCTTTACAGCCACACGGTCGTTCTAGTCGATGTTTCAAACCTCGACGGGAGCTCAGCGTGCAAAACCAGACGTACACGTGATGTTTCCCACTGTCAGTCTGCCGCTGTTTAAAATGGAGCGAGTGTTTACACACACACACACACACACAGACACACACACCAGTCTGAATGTGACGATAGTGTGAATCTGATACGAGTCGTTCAAACTGCTCATTCCTGATCAGGAAGTGTTCACGGAGTCAGGCAGACAGTGAAACTAACACAAACAACAGCTGAACGTTACAGGCGTCATAAAAGTTGGATTGGAGCTGATAAATCTTGTGTCGTTGTTTTTTTATGACTAATGAACTCAGTGAAGTCGTCGGTGAATCCACCATCCGACACAAACAAAGACTTTTGCTGCTGTTTGTTGTTTTGGAGCCGCAGAGGTCAAAAATCCAAACTATCCTCTGACATTCAGTCGTGGAGGCGACGTGTCTGTGAAGTGTGCAGCTGTGTGTGTGTGTGTGTGTGTGTGTGTGTGTGTGTGTGAGGGTGTGTTGTAGTTACTCTGCTTCACCACCAGAGGGGACCATTATCAAGTAAATAACCACAGATACAAAAACAAGAAGACTACAGCGTCACACTGACACAACATCGACCAGAGAACACACAGTCACGTTCTTTTCTTCCATATTTGTATGATCCGTCCGTCTATAGGCAGCCCAAAACATCCAATCACATCAGGAGGACTTGTGTGTTTGTGACCTCACACTACGCTCACACTAACAGCTAACCACGTGTGTGTGTGTGCAGCTGTAAACATCTGTTCTGCTGACCGACTGGCGTTTTTCTGCTGAGTCAGACGTCGGTGAGAGCCGAGGATCAATTACAGTGTGATGTACAGCTCCTGAGCAGCCATGATCAGCCTGTGAATGCAGCTCACTGAATCACTTTACCACGTCCTGTGTGTGTGTGTGTGTGTGTGTGTGTGTGTGTGTGCACGCCATGGTATGTGGCAGGGTCATGCACGTGGAGATGCCGTGTGCTAGAAGCAGTGTGCCGAGCCGAGCTGAGGCTGAGCGGGTCCGAGCCGAGGTGGGCGGGGCGTAGCTGTGCTGTGAGGAGTGCCAGGATGCCGGGAGGGGGGAGGAGGGAGGCTGTGAGGAGGAGGAGGAGGAGGAGGAGGAGGAGGAGGAGGGTTAGGGGACCGGTGGCGAGGGTCTCCACTTACCAGATATCTGGGGCTGGATGCCGGGCTGGTCGTTGGTGCTGAGCAGCTGGGCCTGGATGGTCTCCACCACACGCTTGAAACGTCGGCTGGGACCTGACGAGGAAACAACGGAGCTTCATCAGGTTACGTGACGACTGCAGGACGTTAGCAGGTAATGACACGTATGTACGGCATCAGTGTTCAGTTAACCGCATGTGAAGTGACTGTATGCACCGTGTGCTGTGTTTACCTGAGAGCAGGGTGAAGGTGACGGAGTAGATGCCGTTGTCCTTGGTGGCGCCGGTGCTCTCGGTGTAGGTGATGTCCACCTGGAACTTCACCGGTTTCTGGAAAACCGTCGGACCGGCCGTGGACTTGTACTCCGCTCGGAAACTGGTCTGAGAGATGACGCTGTGGCTCAGACTGGGGATCTGACGGAGGAGACAGACGCAGCGTCAGCAACGACGACAGACGACGGCGCGGACGTAAAGAGGAAGAGACGGGAGCAGAGGACGCCCCGCGTCACGTGACGAACGTGTCAGCGCTGACAGACAGCAGCCTGATGCTCAACGTGAACACACACCAGAGTCACAACACACAATCTGCTGATAGCTGAAGACAGAAAACAGATAAACAGGACGAGGACTCATCAGGCGGACGGACTGAAGACTCACGGAGAGGAAGGCGTGGACGATGTCGGCCTTTATGGAGCTCAGAGGTTTGTCTCTGATCACGATGAAGATCTGCTCCTCCTTCTCCAGGTTGATGAAGTTACCGAACCACGACTTCTTAGCCAGCCTGCGGAGGACAGAGCGAGACCAGACATGATCCACACGACCGATGAATAGTCAGACTTTAACGCTGTTCCTCCAACAAACGTGAGGACTACTCTCCTCTCCACATGATACTTTAATGTATTAAAGACATAAGTGTGAATGAACGTACCGTTAACTGACTGAGTGATTTAAATGGTTTGATAAATGTTCAGCAGGAAACTAAACGAGTGTTTCATCTTCCAGACCTGCAGGTAGTCCTGACCAGGTGATGTGAGAGCAAACCTTAAATAAACCTTTCAGCAACGTTGTTTCTACCATCAAATGAGAGATTTTAAACACGTTTCTAACAGATCTGACGTAAACTGGTGGACTTCTAACGATGCTAACCTGCTAACAAAACCTGCAAAAAAACGTATGGAACGTATACGAAGCGTTCTGTGTTTACGTTAAAACAACGTTTCTACAGCCTTCTGCTGAGGCGTGCTGCCTGCTCGCTGTACTCACTCTGGAGACGAGTCTGGAGTCAGGCTGGACATGTCTTCCTGGGTGGGAACTGTGCGGGAAAAAAAGAGGTCAGAGGTCACAGAGTTATTAAGTGTGCGGGCTGTGATGTCATCAACACTGACTTCCTGTTTGTCTTTTTTAATCTGAGATCATCTGGAGCCGCCGAGGCTGCGTTCAGTTTGTCTGCAGGGATCTATGAAGGAAAACTGAGGCAGAAAAATGGGGAATTTTCCACTTTCCGTAATGAGATAGTTATCTGGAGTCTGCCTCGGCCGGCGGCGGCTGTTTGTGGTGACGAGGCAGCAGGTGAACCGTTAAATACCTCCATTAAGAGCAAAGATCTCATTTGTTGCCCCAGGACTGCAGTTTGAAGCACAAACACTCGATAAGATCTGATCTGCATAAATCAAACACCTCCCACCCGCCCCGCCCTGAACCCCCTCCCCACCTTGCATTTTCCTGCGGTGGAAGCGCGGCGAGCCCAGGAAGCTGTTCTTGATGGAGTTGAGGCGTGTCCTCCACGGCATGCCCCCGATGGAGGGGCTGGGCGGCGGCGTCGGGCTCGGCGTGCCGGTCGGGCTGTCCTTGGGCGTGTGCACCGGGGTGCCTTTAGGGGTGGGGAGAGGGCTCCCTCTGGGGGAGGGGTGGGGGGTCACCTGCGTGATGGGGACAGATTTGCCGTTGTGGTCAGGGTGGAGGTGGTGCCGACGGCGGGGCGACATAGGAGGCACGGGGGAGAGGGGGATGGAGAGTTTGGGGGGGACCGTGAGGGGAGGGTGGCGCCTCACCCGGGGGCTGTTGGGGATGCACGGCGCCAGAGGCTGGCACGGCGTGGAGGGCTCAGATTTGGGTGTGGTGGGGGTCTGGGCGGTGTTTGGAAGCGGGTTGGACCTGGTGGTCTGCAGGGGCTTCTCTGACACTTTGGGCTTGGCGGGGAGGGTCTGAGTGCGGGGGTGCATGAGGGGAGACCCCATCTTTGGCTGGTAGGAGTTGGGCGTGCGAGGCCCCACCCCGTTAAGGCGGACCTCGTGGGAGTGGGTGGGGCTGCAGTTGGGGGACTGACACAAGTCTGGGGACTGGGGCGGGATGAAAAACCGCCGGTTGGGCTGCGATTGGTCATGCACCGTTATACATGACGGCAGCCAATGAGAGAGCAGCAGCAGCAGCGCGGCCGATAAAGGTTCATTCCCAAAATTTAAAAAACAAAAACAACAGCAGGAAATTAAAAAAAAGGAGCGTGGTGGAGGTGGTGGTGGCGGTTGGATGGGTTGAGAGGTGGAGCAGGCAGGAAGTGGTGAGAGTGCAAGAAAGAAAGAAGAAGAACATGCGATTAGCAACAAGTGATTAGCCAATCAGGAGGCAGCAGTGGAGCATTCATGACGCAGTAACAAGTAGGGATGCACCGACGTCAGAGAGACGTCTGACTCTGAGAAAATCACATTTTATGACGACATGAAACAAAAATCACAGAAACCTGTTTTTAAGTTTTAACGAGCTCCGACACACGTGATCTGTCTGAGGCTGATAATTAAAACTAACTAAAGAACAAAAGTCATTTAATACTTTCTAGAATTCGGTGAATCATTTTCAGATAAATCAGCGACTAAAGAGCAAAAACAAATATTGACTTTTTATTTTTGGTTTGTTTACTTCAGGTTGATAAATCTATTAAAACATTATCAGTGATTTGTTTGTTGATTTGAGTCACCAGCTCGTCTGTCACGTCTGTTTTGACGCTTCGTGTTTTTCCCTCCAGACTTGCTCACATTTGCTTCTACTCCTGAACAACGTTTTATTTTGAAAATCTCTGCATCCTCTATGCAGTTCCTGTGTCCGTCTAACATGAGCTGGTGTGTCAGACTGTCCTTTCAAAGTAAAATATTTTAAAAATATTTAAATATATATAATGACGACTTTAATTTTAGATACTTGTCATGATTTGTGTTCTGTGGTCCGATCCGTCGGTGCATCCCTAATTAGCAGCAAGTGAAACCAGCTTAAAGCTAACGGGTTTAGCTTCACCCTCCACCTGGGAAAGCGGCCAGAGTGCATGCACAGTGCCGATGCACAATGCTGTGGGATGAATGAGGACGGGTCAGGACAGCTGTGGAGCCACAGCTGGGCCGACCGGAGCCGACCCGTCGGTCTCTTCAGCGTCACAGAGCACGAGTGAAGACTTCACATGAAGTGAAACTCTCAGTGTTATCTCAGTGGACAGAATGTGTGTGTGTGTGTGTGTGTGTGTGTGTGTGTGTGTGTGTGTGTTAAACTGAAGTCAGAGAAGTCATGATCTTAACATCAGGGCTGCAAAGAGGTGAAAAATTTCTAGTAATTTTCCAGAAACTTTGCATGGGAAGTTAAGCTGGGGAATTCTGGAAATTTCTGTGAATTAACTGTAAATTAGTGAATTTAAACAAACTATCAAATCCAAACATGCAAAATAAAACAATTAAAAACAGACGCTGAAGGTAAGAAGTCATTACTCATCATGATATAACCTGTGATCCTAATAATGATCCTAATAATCTAATAATAAGAGAAATGTACATAAACTTTGACCTCTGCTCTGCTGACACCAATCAGAGCCTGTCAGACGAACTTCATTTGTTTGCTGCATGTTTTCAGATCTGACTGTGACTGAATGTTTTTACTGTGCCGATCGTTGGACGGTCAGTTTGCACGGCGGTCTGTGAGCTGACGTTCTGGTTCTGTCGGTGGACGTTTGGTCCGAGCTGCTGAGCAGAACATTCAAACATTCACACACTCTGTGCTGACGTCCTCAGTCTGTGCTTCAAACATCATGAAGTCATGTTGGTGTGTATGAGCTGCTGATGATGAGAGGCTGAGCGTGAATGGATCTGTGTGTGTGTGTGTGAGTGTAACAACGTACCAGCAAAGAGCAGCCGGTGAGGTGCATTGTGGGAAACCAATGAGTGCATGAGAAGGACAGAGACTTACCCTGGGACTGCTGAGAGGACTGGTGGACAGACCGGAGGACGCTCCGCTGATCGACCGCGATCTACACAGACACACACAGAGTCAGATCAACACACTAAGAACTACACAATGCACAATAACACACACACACACACACACACACCCTGCGAACCTCTTTGTGAAACTGAACAGACTGAAGGTTCACACGGGACGGAGACTCTTCAACAAACACAAACCGTCCTGACGAACCAATCAGGATGAACCTCGTTAACATTCAACCTAACGACGTGTCGGAGGTCACCAGATACAAACATCAGCCTCTGTGGCACAATCACAGTTTGAGTCAGGTGTTACAGTAATAGATTACTTTTAATGGGCTAGATACAGTGTGTGTCGCCCTCCAGTGGATTTGTAATGAACTGTTTCGACGGATTTCTGCGATTATTTCAGTGAAAATGTAAAAGTAGACACGAACGACTCTGCACAGAGTAACCTGATGAAAGTAACTCTCAGGTGAAGTCAGAGTCCATCATGTCTGTCAGACAGTAAAAGCCACTGTTATTATTATTATTATTATTATTATTATTATTATTATTATTATTATTAATGTGACTTCAGTCTGAGCTCAGCATGCCGTCGTCATCGACGCACATCAGACGCCTGTTAGCGCGTTAGCATTTACCAACATCAAACATGAGCAGCATCCTGGGTGAAAATCAATATCTATACATCGTTCAGACGTGTCAGCATTATACACGCACACACACACACGCACACACACTCACACACACACACACAGTAAAATTCATTAGCAGCGTTTCTCTTCTCTTCATGAGCTTTTCCATTTTTCATTTACGAATCATTAACTTTTCATATCTCCTCCTTCTCTTTCTCTTTTACTCAAATGGCATCTCTCACACACACACACACACACACACAGGCCTGCAGACGTCTTTGAAGACTTTCGGATTTAATTGCCCGAAGACAATTTGGCTTTGTTGGAAGTGAAAAATGAAAACAGTAAATCATAATTAAACGTGCTCGAAGACACACACACACACACACACACACACAGGAGGGATGACATCACTCTCTCAGTTTCGTGTCGTCGTGTTGTGAAACATCTTGTTTCATTTTTATAATTGTCGCCTCGTTTCTTTGTTTCTCACATCACGTCGTGTTTTTATCTTAACGAACGTACAAACGATGTTTGTGCAACAGAAAAACTGAAGAAGGATCAGCTCGTTCAGGTTCAGCTCGTTCAGGTTCAGCTCTTTCAGGTTCAGCTCGTTCAGGTTCAGCTCGTTCAGGTTCCGCTCGTTCAGGTTCAGCTCGTTCAGGTTCAGCTCGTTCAGGTTCCGCTCGTTCAGGTTCCGCTCGTTCAGGTTCAGCTCTTTCAGGTTCAGCTCATTCAGGTTCCGCTCTCTGGACGTTTTGTTTAGAATCAGCTGTTCGATCCACAGCAGGCTCATTTATGTCCATCTAATATCTGATCTAATATTTAAATACTCCTGATGACATGCGGCACAACACGTCATGTTTAAACCTGAACAAATACAAACATGATGAATCCAGACTTGGAGCTCTGACTGTGTGTTCACGTGTCTCTAACAGTTTTTGGAGGATCGGGTTTGGTTTGTTCAGACGACGCGCTCAGCATTTCCGAGTCGCTGTTTGCTGATCTCACACTAACATCGAGGACGAGGACGTCACGCCGTCACACACTTCAGAGAGACGAGCTCACATTAACATGCCACTCATTAACTGTGACACCCGTCCACTCCACCAACAGGCTCGTCTTTGAAACGTGAAAATGAATTCACGGTGTGTGATGTGTGTTAAGAGAGGCGGCGACGGACGAGCGAGATAAAGGGCCATTCAGGCAGTGAGAGGCTGATCTCCACCTCCTGTCTGCGCTCCATCTGCAGGCCTGCAGCCAATTAATTTATGCTAATCTCCATCAGGACGGCGACAAACGACGCAAGGTCAGGATGGATGTACGGAGGATGCCCATGCAAGTAACACACTGACACAAACACACACATATTAACACACACTGATGTGATGACTGAAGATGGATGGATGGAGGAGCGAGAGCTGACGGTGTGTGTGTGTGTGTGTGTGTGTGTGTGTTTCTGATGTTTCTTCTGTCTCTCAGTTTAGTTTCATTTCCTCCAATGTGAACTCGACAGTGTGTGTGTGTGTGTGTTTGTATGTTTGTGTGTTTGTTTGTATGTTTGTGTGTTTGTTTGTATGTTTGTGTGTTTGTTTGTATGTTTGTGTGTTTGTGTGTTTGTGTGTTTGGATCTGAATCAGCGCTGACACTCGATTATCACGATGACGTCACGATGTCTGCTGACTGCTACACGTCAAACTTTTGTTTCATCTCTGTGTGTGTGTGTTACAGCCACTTCTGAAAACACATTTTTATATATAGATTTATTTATTCAGTTATTTTTCATGTTGTTTTATTATCTTGCATTTGTCATGTTCATTAAATGTATCTTTTATTGTTTATTCCACAGACCATCTTCTTCATCTTCCTGTTTTGTTTCCTGTTTGTGCTCGGCGGTCAAATCACGTCATGAACTCTGCACGTTTAAATAAAGTTATTATGAACGATTACACTGAACCACAAAGACACAACGGAAATGATTCTGAATTATGCTGAACATCGTACGATAAAGAATATCTCAGGATGAAGGCCTCAAATGATTATTATTGATTCACAGGAATGAAAAAGTTTCTTTGGTTGAACATTTATGTTTATAAAGTTGAATTAAACAGCTGATAATCTGTTTTCAGAGCAGTGCCGTCACGTTAAAACACACACTCATGTATTACATCTTAATGTTGTTATGGCTGTTTACACCCATCAGACACACAGTAACATTATGGATGATTTTTTTAGTTTACTTTTATTTTCAGGTTTAGTTTTTGTTGAAGTTGAACATTGACAGATTTCTACAGGTCAGCATGCTCCACTTAAAAATGAAAGACATTAAACTGAAGTTAGCAAGCCGTGAACTGAACTGAAGAAAACTGAAGGAACAAAATGGATCTGACACTACAGACAGACGACGGGCGGAGCCGACCAATACCTTTCCTCCTTGCTGCAGTTAGCGTTTGTGATATCCAAGCTTTTACTGAAAACAGATTTGCTACAGAGGGGCAGACAGAAAACCAAGAGACAGACAAAGGCGGTCACATAAGGGGAATCCTAACACAACATGCAGAACTGCACAAATGAAACAAACAGCAACACAAAAACTGTGAGCATGCACAGACTGAAACCAGAAGACAGGAAGGAGAAACATTCATGGGTCATGCTCGAGTCATTCAACACACAAACCATCTCCGCCTCCGCCTCCTGGAGCTCGTTTACACGCTGTAATGTTCACATTTATTACCTCGGCTGACTCATTCATCAGCGAGGACAGACCGGACACGTAATAACAGCACAGCAGCTGAACAGACTCAATCAGAAATCTGCTGGGCGACTACGAGAGCAGAGGAATCAAACTAAACACTCAAGGTGTGTTTGTGATAACCAGGAAGCTGATGATGATTCACTGCTGGCCTAAAACATGCCGCACTGAAGCATAACGGAGCGGCTCTCTGCATGTGTGACAAGTCAGGAAAGCTCCAGTCTCTCATCATGGTGTCAGTGCCCGACAGTGGCTGAGTCACAGAAAAGTTCAACATTCAACTGTTGCTTGCTGCTCGACCTTCAACACGTCCCTACAACCACACCTGATCCACACCAGCTCTGTAGTCGCACGCGAGCGTTCAGCGGCTGGTTTAAACGTTTTACTTGCTGCGTGTCTATCGAGGGTTTTCTTTGTGTAAAGTTTCAATGTGAGCAGAAGTCTAATTAACCAGAACAAGTGAAAACAGCTGTGTGGGAGTTCTGGGCCTTTGAGGGACGTTTGTCTCCGTCTATAAACATCACAGCTGCTGTTTCTGCCTCTGCGGGATGAATCCTGCCAACATGTTGACTTTATGTGTATTTAGCTAAAACAAAACTCTTCCAACGACATAAATCCACCTGAATCAGGTCCAGACGAGCGTTTTCACTGTGAAACTGACTGATCGTACAAACTGTTTGTGCAGTCTGTCCGGTCCACGTTAAAGTCTTAAAGACTGTCATGAGTTCATCGCTCCGCTTGTGGCCCTGAAATTAAACTGATGTGAATGGACTGGTCTCATTTTGAGGGCTGTAAACGGTGACGGATGTCAGAGCAGATTTCTCGCTCTGCTTTTGGACTGTTGACCTTAAAATGAGTTAAATAAATTCATATAGTTAATGTAAGTTCTGTGCTTTATTAGTTTATAAATGTTCCAGTTACACGTCGACCTCAAACTGAACTTCTTCTTCTTCTTCGTCGTATTTCTGGGATGGACGCAGCTCCTGGAGGTTTGTCTGTTCGCTGTCTGACTGTCCTCCTCAGATTCAGAAACGTGACATCATCCTTTTATATTTTCATTTAATATTTGATGTTTTATCTTTTATTTAGTGTTTACTCATTACTCTCTACTTCATGAGTTGTTTCAGCTGCCTGATGGTCGGCTGTCTTCACCGTCTGTAAATCTCACGCTGTCATTCAGTGAAAATAATCGCTGAGGAGCTGCATGATGGATAGAAGATGAAGCCGCTCATGTTTCAGTCGTGACTTTAGATATTTACATGTAGAAACACGTCGAACACAAACTGCAGGAACTGTTTTATATGCTACTGAAGGAAAAGTCATTATAAACTTTATTTTTAATGTTTTAAACTTCTTTCTTCTGATCACGAAGCCATCCATCACATGCACACATGATCAGACCGCTCTGTCTGATGGGAAGCTGAAGCAGAAACCACCAGGCTTCACCGACAGAAACATGAGAGCTGCTCTACAACACAAACAAACTGACTGAGCTAAAATTACTGTTCTGTGGTGTCTGGTGACTTTGGAGAGAGCGCAGATCGATTTCATGTTACAAAGAGCAAGCCTAATAAAATCACTATCAGTCAGTGTACGCTGGCATTTTTCACCTTTTTGACAAACTTCATGGACAAAAACTGCAATTTTGCATTTGTCTTGATCAAATGTTACAAACCTGAAGTCAAAGTAACACAAACTTTTAGTTTTAGTCGATGAAGTCTGAACACAGCGCACACTTTGACTGATTTTTTTTTAGGTCTTAATCTTGTTGTCTCCTCGTTCACAGCAGAACATCGCTCAGCTTCATGCTGGACCTACAAACTGAGCGCCGTCTACTGTGAGTGATACACTGACTGATGATCATCCAGTCACACCTGAAATAACCTGAACTACACCTTCACGGTACCGTTAACGTGCTTCAGGATTGTACCCAAAGGTCGAACGTAGTTTGTTTTGTTTGTGCAAATAATCATGAAAAATGAAGGTTTGACATGCAAGATGCACAAAACGTGACACATTCAGTCTGATGGAGTTCATCGATTGTGTAAAGTTAGAATTTGTTAGCGAGTCCAGGCTCCTCGAGTCTCGTTCAAACCTCCGACATTCGTCCCGACAGCACAAACATCGACAGTCACTTTATGCACCAACTTGCCAAACACGTGTCCGGTACACAGTCGTCTCTGACTGCATGCTCCATGCACACTTTACACACAGACACACAAACCTCAGAGTCCAGTTCATGCATGTTAACAGCTGTGATCAGAGCTCGCCGGCTCCAACAGGAGATTACGTCACGCATCATGTGACATGTACTGCACGTCTCGAACCGACAGAGCGATGCGTCATGTATTTAACCAGAGTTCAGTGAAGGAGGACGAGGAGGTGACTCCTCTTACCTCCATGAACTGGGATTAGATACATTATTTATCAGGACTGTTAACCGTCCTCAGTAACACTCTGAACAGCAGCACATCTCCTCCACTGACCCGTGTGTGCGTGTCAAACATGTTCGTCCATGCTCATCAACGCGCCACGTGCAGACCTCCACCTCTTACCTCTGACCGTGGGTCGCCATGTCGATGGCTCGCCGCACCGGTACGGGCGACCCTCCCTCCGTGACGCTCAGCACCTCCATGGACTTCCTCTCCGGTCTCCGTTTACCGTGGCGGCTCAGCATGGGCGAGTCCACGCGCTTCCTGGGAGGGTCTGCTGAGCGGGGTCAGGGGTCAAAGGTCAACGAAGGGAGAGCACAAGGACAGAAAACCAGGTCACCAAAGAACAGGGAGCTTGTTGACGGCCGCGATGGTCACGAGCTGAAGAAACGTTACAGCGCTCTCTCGTTCAGCCTACCGATCTCGTTGCGTGGCGGCAGGTTCTGGTCCTCGTGGCTCGGATACCTCTCCTTACGGTCCAGCAGCAGGAAGTAGATCATCTTTTCCTGGTTGTCACTGGAGAGAGAAGACAGTGAGAGAGCTCGCGTAAGCCGAGAGCTCATTGGTTGAGACGAAAATGACAATTTATCATCTCCCTCCCTCCTTCCTTCCTTCCTTCCTCCCTCCTCTTCCTCACTCACTCCTCAGACAGCAGGTCTTTGGTCAGTTTGTCCTTGTCTCTGAAGCAGCCCAGAGAGTGCATGCTCTCCAGGACGTCGGGGTCGATCTCCTCGGCTGCAGCCAGCATCCTGATGGCCACCTTCCTCGGGACGGGCTGCTCGGGCTCCGGCTCGTTCTTTCCAGCTCTGCAACAAAACACAGGCAGCTAACAGAGAGACCACGACTGGTACTGGACTGGTACTGGACCAGGTTTACACCAACAGAGGCAGTCAGACAAGCTGTTTTTTAGCGTCACAAATCAGCGTTTCTCAGCCGCTTCGGCTCTAGTAAGAAGCAGCGGTGATCAGATTTGATGTGAACCGATCAACAGCATGTTTAAAATGTTTTTCTCAGAGAAGTCAGCTGCCTCTGAAGGTCATAACATGCTGTGTGATGGTGTGTCCACATCTGTCTCCTGCTCCTCCAAACTGGAGGACGGCCATCTACTGCAGGTAATACACCGACTGTGGATCAGTACCTCATACAGCCGCCCTTTAAAACCTGAACTATCCCTTTAACTGCTTCGATCTGGCGCTGAAAAGACGTCTGATGGGTCAGAAATGAGCTGTCAGACTTTACTGGAGTTTTGGGATTATTACCATCTCACACGTGCTGACTTTCAGTTTTACCTCGGGACAAATGACAGCTTATGTTTCTGGACTTCTTTGTAGCAACGTCGTTGAGTGACGCCACATTTAATTAAACTCTAAGTATCAGTTTGAAAAACAGAATTCAGCTTTTTGAAGCCATCAGACATCAGAGGTCCATTAGGAGCGGCGCCGGATCCTGATGTTTCACTCTGAGGACTAATGGACCGGCTTCTTCTCTGAGAGGCTTCATGCAGAGATTTGGCAGACTGGCGTTGATGAGAATGTGGACACACCGTGCATACCGACACTGAACAGAGAGGAAAGCACCGACAGGTGGATACTCACAGGTACCATGTATGCTTCTGGATCTGCTCTAACTGTAACAGGAAGCAGAGAGAGCAGAACGTTAACATGAACGACTGAAACAAGCTGCACTTTGCTGTAACTCTGATTAATAACTCGACACTGCTCATCGATCAACTTTAAAACATTCATTCATATCTATGATTTACTCATTTATAAAGATTTAGCAGCTATAACTCAGTGAAACGTCATCTGAATAATATTCTGATGTTTGTTTCCTCGTCGTGATGAAGAGCTGCAGGCTGAGTCGATCTAAATTTATCCTGAACGAGTCCTGAAGCGACAAACTGAGCTCGAGTCCACTGATGGAAGATTCCAGCAGCTCTCTGAGCCGCCGGCTGATGAGACGATGTGAAGCGAGGTGAAGCGTGAAGTGCTCACCGTGAGCCTCTTGGTGGCGTCCACTTC
This sequence comes from Protonibea diacanthus, assembly GCA_028641955.1. Classification (NCBI taxonomy): domain Eukaryota; kingdom Metazoa; phylum Chordata; class Actinopteri; family Sciaenidae; genus Protonibea; species Protonibea diacanthus. Next base: position 9,530,230 of record CM053976.1, on the reverse strand, counting down.
AATCATGCCGCGCAGCAGGTTCTGACAGTCCGGAGGGATGAAGTGAGGCATGTGGAAAACTCCCAGCTTCACCTTCTCCAGGAGATTCCTCAGGTTGTCGTCGTCGAACGGCAGAGCGCCCTGAGAGGAAGAGACGCCGCGACATGTCGGTCAGCGTTATCTCAGTCTGAGTACAAACAAAGTCTTTGATTCACGTTAATTATTATTCATAATTTCTCTTTTTTCTGCTTTATTTTTTTATAGAAACAGTTATGAGTCTAATAGATGAAGATAATTAAACACTTCATTACATTCTTTTATTTTGAAATCCAGATATAAGTTGTTGTTGTTGTTGTAATTCGAGCTCACAGATTTAAACCAATATTAAGACCTCCAGGGGCATTATGGGAACATGTGCAGCTGGTTGTAATTTATAAAAAAAACAACATTATCGTCTGAATGTGCCCAGAAAATAAATTATGTTCCGTCAGTTTCTATATTTGTTGTGTAAAATCAAAAGTTCCCAGGACGCCTCACAGATTCTCAGCTAATTAAAGATGCAGATTCTGTTCTTGCAGGTCAAAAATCTAAAGAACAGAACCGAGGCATCGAGCTGCCGTCCAGCTGATCCTCCTCCTGCTGTCCTGTCAGGTGCAGACATCCTGTGGACAGGAAGCAGGCAGTGTTAGGCATCAGTCATCGGAGTCAGCGATGATGAAGCCAGCCGGCTCCGCCTCTGCTCTCCAGCTGGGGAGCGCGCTCAGTGACGTGATGACTGATGCCGCTTCCTCCTCAGTGAAAACGCGGCAGGACGGAGGCAGATGGCCGCTGACACTGTGTGTGTAATCCAAACAACACGGGGAGAGATTTATCTTCCCGTGACGACTCTGTTCGAGCGCCGGGAGGAGAACGTGAACACGACACGCCAACAAACGTTTAGCTGCTTCAGCGAGTGAACACTTATCTCTGTCGCACCATGATGCTGCTGCTGTGGAAAACTGACCTGTGATCAGGTGAACGTGTCTCTGTGTGGGACTGACTTTTAGTGGTTGGTGAGAGCTTGGTGAAATAAAAGGCTGAAAGACAGACGCCGAGCTGGGCTGACTGCTGTTGGACTAGTCAGTAATATTAGCTGCTGCTGTGTCTGCTGCTGGTGACCTGGTTGATGTTCGGCTGTAATCAGAACAAATCCTCGAGCTGGTCGTCTCATTCTTGGTGGTTTAAATATTTTATCAGTGCACTGTGTTTCCAGCATCTGCAGCAGCTGTTGTATAAGCACAGACACACTGATGAGGAAGATGAGCACATGTTCTGACCTTCAGTCTCAGCAACACAAAGATTTGTACGTTAACCTTTAAATCCCAGGACGAGCGCCAGCGTCAGGTACTTTATTCTGTGTCGAAACATTTCAGCGACCTTTCTCTTCACCTTGGATATTCAGCTGGGAACGAGTGCTTCACAAATGAAGAGTTCATTCAGCATAAATATTTGCCTCGGGAAGAAACTAAATCAACTTCTCTTTCCTCTGCAGCGTGCAGCGAGCCAGGAGAGCGAGCAGAGTTTTTCTGTAACAGCGTTTTTCTGACGTACAAAAACACTTGAAGGGGAAAAGAAGTCAAACAGTTTCACTGTACGTCCTGCAGCTGTGGCAAAATATCACTTCTAATTTCATTCTCTAATGGAAAGTTTATATGAACGAGTCGATGCGAAGAATCCAGAACATAAACTGTCGGCTGACATTTTAAACTCCAGGTAAGCTGAAAAATGTAGCCTGGGCAGCTAAATCTGAGCTAATCAGTCAGCTATCCCTTCTTTTTCTTCTTATCGAAACATTTAGAAAGGTTCGTAAAGATTTGGGTAAAGACACTCGTGATGAATGTACTGAACCAGTTTAGAGTGCTGCACAGAGAGTGTACTTTGCACTCCACCAGGATGCTGCAGCAATGCAGGTAAACTGGATTTCTATTTATAGATCAGAAATCCTCACGTCTGTGGACGGACACAATGGCAGAGGAGAAGAGGCCGAAGAGGACGCTGAGGGAGGAAGCTGGTTTGTTGTCAGGAGGAAGACTCAGATTCAGGAGAGCGCGTGAACTCTAATAATCTGAATATCAGTGAGTCGACTAATTCAGTAATCCAGCGTGAAGTTTCAGCTCGCAGACGTCGTGGACAAAAATCATTAAAAGCGCAACGTGAAGTTTACAGTCTGTTTACAGGCGGCCGACACTCACCACTAACAGTGCAAACAGGATGACTCCACAGCTCCACGCATCAGCTTTCCTCCCATCGTACTTCTCCCCCTGTTACAGACAGACAGACAGACAGACAGACAGACAGACAGACAGACAGACAGACAGACAGACAGACAGACAGACAGACAGACAGACAGACAGACATTTCATGTTCCTCTCATATATGAAGCTTCCTTCAGTGTATCATCAGTGATTTGTGATGCCGGCTGCTCTGAGGTTACAAAATAAAAAGTAAAATATCTGTTTGAAATCAGAGAAAAAGTCACGATGGAGTTCTGTTTGAAGCTAATTATGTAACTGAATAATGAACAAACCTGAGGTGTGTGTGTGTGTGTGTGTGTGTGTGTGAATATATGAAAAGAGAAGGCTGAGTAATAAAAACACTGTGAGCATATTGATCCAATAAAGTTAAAACCAAACAAATAAACTGTGTTTCTTTATGACGTTACAAAGTGCTTCACACAAAGATGAAATATTTCTCTCAGGCACATAAAAAGATTCAGCAGCAGATTTATCCTCTTCAGTATTACGGCTGCTGTGACACCCTCAGCTGTGTGTTTGTTGTGTGTGTAAAGATTGGTGTGCGGTCACCGCCTGCAGACCTGAAGGGTCACGACTGGAGCGCCACCTGGTCGGAGATTACTTAAACTACACGACAGTCGTGGCGGACTGTGTTTTGTGATGAGCTCGCCTCTGTGTTGCATCGCGGTGACTCATATTTGAGTGTTCTGGTTGGTACCTGTGGACCGGGCTGGATTTAGTGGATTTACTGCTTGCACAGTCAGATTTATTGTTGCTGGAGTTTGTTTCTGTTTGTTGGTTCTCGATGATCTACATGTTTCTTTCTCACGTTAGACTTTCAAGTTTTGGTTTTATTTATTCTGTTGACCAGGAAGCCGCCAGCAGCTGATCTAAGAGCGCTCCCAGCCTCATACCACGTTAGTGGATCTTTTATATAAGCATGATGGAGGGGGAAGGGGTGGAGTGGACGGAGCAGTGATGTAAGAGTCATTGTGTTCGTGCTTCTGTTAATGCATGAAAGAAAGGAAGAGGCCGAGAGAGAGCGAGCACTTACCCTGATAACCTCTGGGCAGGCGTAGTGCGGAGATCTGAAAGAGACGGAAAGAACACGACGTTACACAACACTACACACAGGAAACAGCTGATCCACCACAGAAGAAGAGAGCAGGAGAACCTCTGCACAACCTTGCAATTGCTGATTGCAACCCACTCGGCCACCGTCGCCGTCACAGTGTGAGCGAGAAACACGCACACACACATCTGGATCTAGATCCTGTTCAGCGTGTCTGTTCTGAGTTAACGCGGTGATTTCTGACGCAGCACTGATCGCTGTAAAGTTGTAAAGTTTACATGATTTGTAGTCGGGCGGCTGAAAGCAAACAAACTTTATTCATAGCACTTTTCAAAAGTTAGTTTTCTGTTTGAGAAAGAGGCGATAAAAGAGGCCGAGTCTTAAAACAAAGAGATGAAGTGTGCAAACGACAGAACATAAAGTCAGAAAAGAAGAAGCCAAAGAAACAGACGAGTTTTAAGACACTCATAAAAAGATCTGGCAAGAAGAAGAAGAAGAAGAAGTCTTTGCAGAGGCGGCCTTGAGTGAAACTTTTAAAATCGATCTGAAAAGTGACGAATGGAGCCAAAGAAGAAAACCGTGATGTCCGATCGATGAGCGGAGAGCTCAGAGGAGAAATGCACCACACAAGGAGAACTATTACTGATGGTGACGACTTCAAGTTCATTAACGTTAGCAGCTTCACAAATCAACAATGAACAGCAGCTCAGATTTGTTCAGAGTTCAGAGGAGACTGTGTGAATCACACCTTCATGGTCTGAGTGACCGAGGGACACCAGCAGACACATGAAGGGACATTAGACCAGAGGACATCTAGACTCTGGTCCAAATCTGAGAGTTCTGGTTCAGACCGCCGTGTCTTTGTGAACGGATGGTATCTGCATGTGTGGTTCCCACCCTGAAGCATGCAGGAGGATGTGTGATGGTGACAGTGTTCGAGATTTATTCAAAATTCAACCAAAAATTAACCAAAAAAAAAAAAAAGAAAACAAACAAAAAATATATAAAAAAAACTGAAAAACAAAAAAATATATATAATATATATATTTTCATATAAAGGCAGATAACTAATCAAATCCATCTAATTCCTCATAACGTGTTTTCTCCTGAACTCGTCGTGCAGACCTGGAGATCTCTCTGAGGTCAACGTGTTGAATAATCGAATAATCTCGCAGTGAGAACGTTCGTCTGATCTTCTTCTTCTTCTTCTGTGAAGATTAATGACCACAAACGAAGCAGAGCGACTCGTTCTTCTAACATCGTCAACGATCTACACAAACAGCTCGTAGAGTAAACACACACTCCATCAGTGCCAGCATCGTGTTTAATTATGCTAATGTATGTAAAAAGCAGTCGATGTGAACTCCTCAAACGCGTCGTGTCAGGATACACTCATCTAATTACAGCAGAGCAAATGTTCGTGTTCCTGCGTGAAGCGACTCGTCCTGGATTCACTGTGATGTTTCATGAACTCCATTAACGTCACGTGAAGTCGCAGACTTGTTACTCATGCGAGATGTTCACAGCATCCATCAGAGCTTCATGAAGACTGTCTCCATCGCTGAAGCATAGAAGACCAACGTTACGGATGGATGCAGCTTTCTTTGTCTCTGTGATTAAGCCAAGGTGATGCTTCAGGTCTAAAGGAGTCTGACATTACGGTGAAATTGGACTGAATCCAGATGAACCCACCAGGGGCCACAACGCTTCACAAACTGTTTGATGTCTTCAGATGTACTCACCCACAGCTGGTCTCCAGCAGACTGTCCCCGACCTGCAGAGACGCCATGCCAAAGTCTGCTATCCTGATGTTGTTCTTCTCGTCTAACAACAAGTTCTCCGGCTTCAAATCTCTGTGGCTGCAGGACGACAGGACAGGAGACACAAGACAGACACTGAAATGATAAAACTGATTAAACAAGTCAGATTGTTTTTGTTAACACAGAGACTACGTCCAGGTTTTAGACAGTCTGCGGGACGTCTCAAAGACTATGTTCAGGTTTTAGACAGTCTGCAGGGACGTCACAGAGACTACGTCCAGGTTTTAGACAGTCTGCGGGGACGTCACAGAGACTACATCCAGGTTTTAGACAGTCTGCGGGGACGTCGCAGAGACTACGTTCAGGTTTTAGACAGTCTGCGGGGACGTCGCAGAGACTACGTCCAGGTCTTAGACAGTCTGCGGGGACGTCACAGAGACTACGTCCAGGTTTCAGACAGTCTGCGGGGACATCACAGAGACTACGTCCAGGTTTTAGACAGTCTGCGGGGACGTCACAGAGACTACGTCCAGGTTTTAGACAGTCTGCAGGGACGTCTCAGAGACAACGTCCAGGTTTTAGACAGTCTGTGGGGACGTCTCAGAGACAACGTTCAGGTTTTAGACAGTCTGCGGGGACGTCACAGAGACTATGTCCAGGTTTTAGACAGTCTGCAGGGACGTCACAGAGACTATGTCCAGGTTTTAGACAGTCTGCAGGGACGTCACGGAGACTACGTCCAGGTTTTAGACAGTCTGAACTTATCAACAGCTGACACACTGCAGTATACACTTTTACTCATAACGAAATCAGCCGACGAGAGCTCGACTGTCGCCATCCGGAAAACGCCGCACAGAATAAATCAGCGTCTTCAAAGAAACACTCGACGTCTGATGCCGAGAGTCAGAACTTCTTTGATGTGCAATTTCGGCATTGCAGCCGTGTGTCGAGGAACTAAAGGTGATCTCAGAGATGAAAAGAGATGAGGAGCTGGACCGTTGAAAGTCGACCTCCACATCAGGCCACAGCTGAAGAGGAAGAAACCCGCTGATCAATTTAAGAAACTCTAAAGTTACTCTGGGTGATTTTTATTGAACTAAATTAGCGTTAAATCTTTGTTAATTCAGTGGAAATTCATTTAGGATCTGTCTGTGTTCTCTCTCTCTGTGTCTCATTAAATCGTGCTGCAGACTTCACACGTTTGAATCCACATGCAGCGGTCGGTCAGCGGCGATAAATCAGGTGCAGCAGCTATTTGTGTAAATCTCCACCTCCCACCTCCACCCACCCCCACTCATATTTTGTGCCTCCAAGCAGGAATACCATGAAATACATATTTTATGAACTCACAATCAGCCAGGACATTTTTTTCATTTTACCTGCATAAAATTTACAAACCCGCCCTACTGACGAGTGTAAAGGTAACAAACCATATGGAGTGGCTGTGGCAGAAGTCCAGGGCTGAGATGATCTGTCTGAAGAACTTTCGGGCCTCTTTAGGTGTTAACCGGCCTTTTTTCACCAGGTAGTCAAACAGCTCGCCACCTGACACGTGCTCTAACACCAGATACCTGCAGGAAGAGACAGGAAACAGGAGTGTTAGTGTTTGGACCACTGGGAAGAACAGGAGGAGGGTTACAGGCCCGGGGCGCAGGGGAATGGAGCCAGTGTTGTGCCAGAACAGGAGCTGGGCATGTGACAGTATGTGTGACATGTTTTGCAGTAACGTTAGCTTTGACTTTGAACTCTGTGTTGCAGTGTGTGTCGGACATTTGTAGCGGACTATATAAGAGGGAAAAGTCTAAAATGGAAATACCCCCGTAAAGTGAGAGCCTCCTTCGGTTTCATCCTTTGAGCTAACATCCTCAAATCCTCTGCTTAATTTCTCCTCAGATTGAAGGAGGCATTAATGAAATAACCGAGTCATAAACTTCAGAGTATTTGGCTTCACCGTGCTGAAGTTACTGTACGTCGATGCAGGATGTAAATCCTGGAGAAAATCCTCATCCCGTGTCGGTGTGTGTGCCGCCGGTTTAAAATGTTTTATCTCCGTCCTGCGTTCATTTGTCTCGGAGACATCTCTGATCCTCGGCCCGCGCTCGGAGCCGCCTCCTCCCGCCGCCGCCTGATTTATTAGCAGATTAAAAGATCCGCTCAAGCGTTCACCTGTCAGAGCTATTTAAATTAGAAACGTGTCCGCCTGTGATTTGTGAGCCGGAGATTTTTTTTTCTACCGCAAACTGTTTGCATCCGCGATGACCGTCCGTCGACGGCCTCGCAACATTAAGAAAACAAATTCTTGTTCCATGTGACAGCAGAGCCTTTATCAATTATTGAACAGCGCATTAAGCCGTGCCGCTGGAGCACGGCCGCTACATTCAGCTGATTAATGTATGCAACAAAACACGGATATATGTTAAAGCTGCAGAGTCTCAGGGGGCCGCTTACAGTGAGGGGGGCCGATAAAACATGTCAGGCTTTAATACAATCTGAACAGAGTTCTGCTGGACGGAAACGTTAACCCGGTCTGCGGTGCTGTCGACAGGACGGAGTGTCATTCAGGTTTTTGGTTTCTTATTTTATCTCCTCTATCCTCTATCTATCATCTATGAAAACATTCAAACTGTAACACTGCAGATTTTTCTACTAAATCAGTTTTTGGACATCTCAGACTAATGCTAACGATTAGCGTGGTGACTACAGACTGACTGAAACTTTTAGTTTTTTAGTCTTACATGAGTCTTGACATGACATTTAAAACACAAAATGACGTTAACGAGCTCATCTTCACTTTTATTTAATCCTGTCCATCATCACAGCTCGTCATGAAGTCAGAGATGTTCAGTGAAGTTTCAAATCAACAGAATTTGACTTGAAGAATTTAAATTACATATTCATAAATTATATTTGAACTGAAGATGGACAACAACAACAGATGTCACTGCTCTTTATACATCAACAATTTAATGTCTCAGGGTTCACACTGCGTTGACGTGGCCGCTCACCGTGTGAGGACTCGTGTACTTACAGGTATTTCTTATTTTCGTAGACGTCGTGCAGCTTTAAAACGTGAGGATGCTCGATGAGTTTCAGGATGGCGATCTCTCGCTCCACCTGCAGAGAAACACGAGACGAAGATTAATGACAGAGTTCATCTTCATTCACAGCCAACGTTTGTTAATGTCAGTTTTACTGGACTCGAGCCAGAACCTGAAGCCTGGACCACAGACATGACACACACACACACACACACACACACACACACACACACACACACACACACACACACACACATTATATCATATTGATCACGTCCCTCATGTACTCCTCCTGGCTTCATCACCATCAACACACTGCAGTTTCTTTACACTCCGTCCTGCTGCCACAAATATTCACTAAATGTGGATTAATCCGCCGCTGAAAATAGTCCCCAGTAAATGCTCTGTTTCCTCCAGGTTGCCTCAGTTCAGACCTTCGAATCTGCTCCCTCCGCTGAGCTCGCTGATGCTGGTTTGGTTCCAGTTTCGCAGTTGAAAGAGTTTCGATCCGCTGAGCACCGCAGGAGGGCTAACGCTGCCGTCAGCCATAACAACCACAGCGCCATGGAGGCTGTTCATAATATCAATAATAATAGTAACACGTTCTCAACATCGCCTCAGCATCGTAGTTTGTTTTTACTTCTTTCTGCTCCAAAGTCCAGCGAGCAGCGGGAAGAGTCAGGAAATGTTGAGCGACATCGTGAATAAAACCACCTGACGACAACACATCCTGATTTCCTGTCAAATAACAGAGTTACATCATCTCTGGCCGCAGGCGGTCCGGCTGAGATGATCTTATGAAGACTAAAACGTCCTGACATACAGACGATACCTGCCCGCTGTGCTCTGGATTTACAGCCGCTTGGCACCTCAGCAGGCCGCGGGGTGAACAGAGTTCAGACCTGTGAGAGTTTCTGCACAGACGTGTTACTGAGGCTCATTCTGGCTGCTGGGTTTGTTATTTTTGTGGATAAACGTTCAGAAAAGACACAGAGATGACGTCAACTCAGGATATTTCAGGCTGTGAATCAGAGACAGACGAGGAGACGTTTATGAACCCCACAAGCTTTAAAATGGACCAGAATGCAATGCAGCTTCAGAATACGTTTTATGCTCGTACGCCCACCATCAACTCATCAAAGGAAGTAATTCAAGCCTCGACTCTGGAGGACAACGGAGAGCATGCTGGGAAAAAAACTGAGACTGAGAATAAGTACAGCGAGCTGACGGAGAAACGTGAAGATCAGAGTCTTTGTTTAGTTTTTGTAATCAGCCTGAAGAGAACGTGCAAATCCACAATGATACATTTCCTTTAAATATCTGGGTTAGGCTACATTCAGAGAGGATCAGGTGGTGCAGCGTGTGTGACGGTCTGCTGGTGGTGTGTTTGTTTGTGTTGAACGTAACCTCTACGAAACCATCAGGAAAGAACTTTTTATTTCTCTGATTAATGACTTCACTGTATATCTCTCGACCACTGCTCTCTCTTTCAATCCAAATTAAACTTCATGTTTTTATCTTGCAGCGTAGATTTCAGTCAGACTCAGATTTAGAAGCTGCTTCATGAAATAAACATGTTGCTGAGGTCTTGTTGAGGTCTTGCTGTTGAGGTTCTGCTGTTGAGGTCTTGTTGTCGAGGTCTTGTTGAGGTCTAATTGTTGAGGTCTTGTTGTCGAGGTCTTGTTGAGGTCTTGCTGTTGAGGTCTTGTTGTTGAGGTGTTGTTGTCAAGGTCTTGTTGTTGAGGTCTTGCTGTTGAGGTCTTGTCGTTGAGGTGTTGTTGTCGAGGTCTTGTTGTTGAGGTCTTGCTGTTGAGGTCTTGTCGTTGAGGTCTTGTTGTCGAGGTCTTGTTGTTGAGGTCTTGTTGGCTCCTGTAAATGAAACCTACCCCGGAGGCCGTACAGACTGATGTTCCCACCACAGATCTACTTCATCGATGTGAGCTTGTTGAAAATGCCAGATCGGTTTCACACGTTTGTGTCGAGGGAATCAATGAGGGAGACACAGTGTTAGCATCAGAGGAGGTAATCAAACTGATCCTTCGCTGATACGTCCTATTGATTTCAGATTCTCATCACTGCTCGGCTTTAAGCTGAGGGACACACATACGTTATCAGTCATCTGTCAGTCTTCGCTCAGTTTCACTCTTCTCTTGACCCTTCATTGACTGGCCGGCCCGAGAGTCTGACTTGTTCTCCGGCGTCCCTGTTCAGGGGAGATGTGACGGGTCTGAGAGGCCAAACACAGGACAGGAAATGAAGTTTCATTTCCATCAAAGCCGCTATGTCTTCAAAGGTCTGTCATGGCGAGCGACAGCGGCTGACAGCAAATAAATAATAAAAGAGGTCCCTTTAATCTTCAGACTGTCACACCGACTCCTCCGACATCTCTCTCATCTTCTCCCAAAACTGAAGAGGAAGCAAGTCGAGAGAAGTTTCCAAAGATCTTCAAGACACACTAGAACTAAAAAAGTTAATTACAAAGACTGAAGACTTCCAATATGCTAACATTAGCTTCAATATGATAACATTAGCTTCAATATCACTGATTTTGTATTTACAGTCAACAAACAATCTCACCTGCTGACCTCCAACACTTTAACTATTTATCTGGTCGGGTTTTTGTTACATTTCCCTGATCGTCTAAATTTACAGGAAACATTCAGGGTTTTTGATCTGCGTCGCATCATCATGAAACCTCACGCCGAAGAAAGTCCAGAAGTTCACAAGAGAATACATCACAAACTGTTGTGATGTTCAGAAATCCTTGGAGAACTCATCAGTTCTTTCTTCACTTCACACACTTTTTAACAAGCCAACAAACAGAACCACAAACAGAACCTCTGTGACAGACGTCGATGAAACATCTCCATCATCAGCTGCTCATTGCTAACTTCACACTGACACTACAGCCATCCTGCAAACCAACAATAATCCTCAATTTTCTCTAAATTAATACCAGAGCCGACAAACTGCTGCCCGATCCGAACCTGTGATAAAACAGGCGAATCAAACCAACACAGATTTTAAATCATGTTGATGCTACACTGATGGTACCAAGCCCGGAGTCAGACCCAGATCAGACTGGATTATAAACCCGTCTCTGAGGACGTGATGGATTTATGGATCCACAGTAAACCTCAGGTGAACATGTTTCCAGTCTGCAGGCCACAAACTAAAATCTTGTGGTGACAGAGGAACCAGATAATGAAGATGGTGTGTGTGTGTGTGTGTGTGTGTGTGAGTGTGAGAGAGAGAGAGAGAGAGCGAGGCAGAGAGGAGAAGGTGAACAAAAGTTTAATCAACTCATTTACACCTCTGAGACCCAAATTAAGTCACCACAGGAACTCGACCTCGGGTCGGACCTGAACCAGTTCTGAACCGCAGCACACTGACCGAACATTAAACTGTCACATACTGTAGGCTGACAGTGAGACGGATACATCGCCTCAACATCGAGTTACTTTCACTAACGAGTCAGGCACCAGTTAACCTTCCATGCACAGATTTCTGTCATTTTCCAACATTTCCTCTCGATGTGACTGATGTCAACCTGCAGACGGCTCTCTGAGACAAAAACTCTATGATTTTTGGTGTGACATGTTTAAATGGTTTTCTGATCTGGAGACGGCATCATTTGGGATTTCTCCTTCTCTAGTAAAACACAGTTTCAGTACGGCATGATGAACGATCTGATCCTAGCTCAGCAATTAAATTCATAAAGCAACATCCATCTTTCATCATCTCATTGAGAAACATTCTAATAAAAAAGATTTAAAAAAAAAAAATAATAACAATAAATAAAATAAAACCTTTTTGTTGTTGAAATTTTGCTTTTTTAGAGGAAAGAAAAAACCCAAATTCAACATTTCTGTTTGTCTGATTTTATCTTCACCAAAAGTTACATAATGTCTCATTTACATCAAATGTTGGTGATATGAGTTTAATTTGTCTGACTCTACTTTAACTTAATTGAAGTCCAGCTCATTAACATATTCTTCAGCAGTAATTGTCTTATGTTAATGAATCGTACATTAATGTGTTTTAACGTCTGCATTCTGCCTGATTTATCTCATTAATATCTTTTTAATGACGTGAACGCAGCAGAAATGTTTCTGTTAACTCAGCAGAGAGGATGAGCCCGAGATGAGGTCACGGTAACCCGGACAACAGGACCGGTCGGTGCTGGTGGATCCAGTGACCTCGAGGCGGGTCGTACCTGAGCTCGCCTGAGGCTACGCTGCTGGAGTCTAAAGGTGGAGGGACGTTACAGCTCCATCCTTTCCTCCTCTTTATTACCACACATTAAAAAACCATATGGGTCATAATGGAGCTTAATAAACGTCGGCGTCAGCGCTCATGTGTGAAGGGCGGCGGGGCTGAATGTCTGTTTACCTTGTACATGTGTTTAATTAGCCTCTGCCATGCTACGCCGTGTGTGCACGATGGGTTCTCACTGATGTGAGGAGATGAAGATGACGGTAATTAGACCTGATAGATGGTGGATGGATGGAGGAGGGGATGAAGCTGCACCTGCATCCAACCCAGACATGAGGCACTGTGTGTTGGCCGGCCGGTGGGAACGTTTGACACCTGGAAGTGTTCGTTGTTGTTACGAGGACAACCTGTGTGGGTGGGCACAACCACATCACCTACACTCACCACCAACACCGGAGTGCAGCAGGGTCGTGTGTTGAGCCCTTTACTGTTCACACTCTACACCAACAACTGCACCATCTGTCACACACCACTACCTACCTCAACAACCGAAGACTATCAGTCATCTACAAGCTTAAAGGAGTCTGTTCCCCCAGCTCGTCCTCTCCACCTGCGTCTTTAACACGTTATCTGTTACTAATCTGACCAACCTCACATGCATAACTAACACCTCTGCCAGCTTAATTCGTCTCCCCGCGTCATCCAACCTCGCGGAGCTGAACAGTAAGGCCGTGCACACACTGTGACCTTGATATCACAGGACATCACACACCCACTCCATCACCGGCTCACCCTGCTGCCCTCCAGGTGCAGCTGCAGAGCACCGAGGTGCAGAGCGGCTCGCACCGGGTGAAGTTTAATCCCTGCAGCCACAGACGCCTGAAATAATGAGTCTGTACTGCTGTCTGTCTGTCTGTCTGTGGGTATGAAGTCTGGAGCTCCGTCGTGCAGAAGAAACTCATGTGAGCTGTTTGTATTGTTGACGTCATCCGAAGGTTCATGATCAGAAGTGAAGGTTGAATCTTGACCATGACAGTCTGATAAAACAACATCGTCACTGCAGCACGGACTCACCTCTGGATTATTACCCAACGCTTGATTACAACAATAATTAATGAGCGTGCCGTGCCTGGAGCACAAGAGATAATCGTGCTGCAATCAGCTCAAACCGTGGCCGTACTGTGGTATCTGTGTTTGCTCTCTCCAGCCCTGAGACATGTTAGATGGCATACAGCATGGACGGCACAGTAAGCCATTTTTTTAATGACTGATGGTTGAGAAGCGTGGCAGTCATTGTGTGGTAGACCTGCATTAAATAAAAAGACGTCGCTCTCTACAGCAACCGATCACGCCGAGCTCCGTCAGCAGTCTGTCCGGCGAGGTGGTCGGCGTGCTCAGGTGTGTTTCTTTCTTCTGTTCACTGTCGGTTTTTCAGACACGTAAGCAGCGATGACACGAAGCCGAGTGTGAAGTCAGACAGCTGGGTGGAGACTGATGGTGACCTATCCGAGAGGATCGGCCATATGAACAGTGACTCAGGCCTCGCTCACAGTGACTCAATTCTGCAACACACCTTCAAAAAAAACACACAGACCGACTGACTCATTCAGCCAAAAACACTCCTTCAGTCCACAGTCCAGCACAGACAGTCACACTGACAATGCAGCATCGTTAAATCACTAATTAACTGCTGCTAACTGAATCAGAAGCTCTTTCAGCTGATTATACAATGTCAGTTAAAGTGGGGACAAAGTCTGAAGCGACCCTTTTCACAGCGTTTAGCCCCCGGTGGACAGGTGTCATGTTCACACCTTGTTGATGCCAGTTTTCCCTCCAGTCCGATGACGGCCTCAGAGCTCGGAGCTTCTACTCACGCCAGCGCCGTCCTCCAGTCAACGCCTCCATGCGTGATGGCTTCTCTTAATGAATTATCAGGATCGACTCGAGTTACGGCGCGCAACGCTTCCAAATCCCTCTTTAATTGAAACATGATACAGAGCCGAGGCAGCAAGGGGTGATAAATTGGAACATCCGCTCGGTAATCAAACTGCCATCTGTTGCTGTGACGTCCTGTGAGGAGAGCTGAGGAGGAGAGCCCGGCCCACTCACGGTATCCAATCACAGTTCAGACGGCAGGCGGCGGCGCAATCAAGCGGCTGCCGTCGGCCGCCCGCCTCGTGTGATTTGACAGACGAGACAGAACATCCAGACGATTCATGAGGAGACACGAATCCATTCAGAGGAACGACGGGAAGGCCTGTGACAGGAAAGGGAAGGAAAGCCAAGATGGAAGGACAGCACAGGTCAGGACGTCTGAATTTCAGCCAATCAGCAGGGAGTGTCTCCTCCGCCCATGCTGCGGCTGCTGCCGCCGCTGCTGGTGCTGCTGGGTAATGACCAGGCGGCATGCCCAGTTTTTTCCGCCCAGACGTCTGGTGATGAGTGTGGCGGAGCCAGCAGCCTCCTCAGCGTGCGGCCGCATCAGACAGAATACATTAACCATCATGCAGAAGGACGGACGGCTGACGTGACGGCAGGCAGATTAAGGTCAGTGGTGAATCATGGGAAAAAGGGGCAGATGCTGTCTTCAGCGGTGGATCGCAATCAGTATCCTTTCACTCATCTGTCATCTGCTCCATCACCGCTCCGTCGCTCAGAAGGGCGTCCAGAAAAAGACGACAAGTTGAAGATCCACTTCCTGTTTGATGCGTGAGTGGGCTGCTGCAGTCATCTGTGTCCGGGCCTCACTGATCACTGTGCAAAAGCAACTTTAGAACTTCAGCTTCAACTCTCTGTGATTCAGCAGCCGGGCTGGACCGGGTTTGAGCACAGCCTCACGCTAACACTAGCTCATAGTGCTAGCTGCAATGCATAGCGGCGAAAAGTGTGTGGACTGTAAACACCCGTCAAGTCCCTGCGTATCGGACTGTTTTTACAAGGAGGAAGCTTCCTGTTTCATGGAGGCTTTTGGACAGGTGGCGCTCTCTGGTGGTCATAGTTATAATTATGGAGCAAAGGTGGAAGTCATAAAGAGCCAAAGTGGGAGGCAGTACCTGTGGATCCATATTATGATGATGACAGGCAGTATTTTCGAATTAAAAGCTTTTTAAGAAATAATTATGTTTTCAATGCATCACTGACATGAAAACTGTCGACTTATTGAATTAAAATCAAACAGTGAAGTGCTGAAAATCTAATTATGGCTCACTGCAGGCTGCATGCTGATATATTCTGATTTACAGACGACAAAGTTCAGTTTAAATATTCTCCTACAAAGCTGCGAAGAACAGCTGCTCCTGTTAGCAGAGCTGATCATCAAGTATCAGGTGTGAAACCAAACATGCTGTTATCAACAGACACACTGAGGGCACACACACACACACACACACACACACACACACACACACACACACACACACACACACACACTGTGCACTGGGTAGAATGAACACAGTATTGACACCATTAACACAACCAGCCAGTCGTTGAGGAGATGAAATGAGTCCGGTCAGGCATGAGAGGGCCGGCGTCGACCTCTGAAGAGCTCAGACACACAATCAGCTGCACTTCAACTGGAAAAAGAGATTTAATCACACACACACACACACACACACACACACACACACACAGGAGGCAGGCCGACACCCTCTGTAGCTACATGCTGTTTCCGTTGGACCTGATGTAGAACCGATGACTGTATGATGAATGGACAGAGCCTGAGCGACGTCACCCACAGGTTTCTGAAGCGCTGATTTAGAGCTGAAAATATGCAGCCACCATGTTGGATGTACCGCTTCTTCCACCTCCCATAGAGTGAATTTCCCCGTTTGTGGGATAAATAAAGTATAATGTAAAGACACACATCAGCACCGGCGGACCTGAGGCGGGTCGAAGAATTCACATTTTAGCACTTCAGCATTGGCTTCATTTCATGTCTAAACGTGGCGACGCGCCTGGTCTTCGATCTGTGCTGCCCATTCTTTGATTAGCCAGGAGACTGTTTCCTGTCAATCCTTCATGTGCCAATTAGAACGCAGCACGAGTGGCAGACTCCACCACTAATTATGAAAACTATTATATAGTGATCTTACTAATCTTACAGGAAAACATAAAAATTCATGTTTCATGTCCTCCTGTAAGTTTATTATCTTTATTTTTAGAGGTCCGGTGTGTACGATTTAGTGACATCCTCCAAAACAAATGGTGACCTGATAATTTGATCAAATGTAATTAAATTTATCAGAACGTCGAGACGAGAAACAGACTGATGTTTCCACCAAGGACGTCAACAGACTGGGGTGGACCTGTGCTAACGTGTAGACCGACACAAAGTAACTAACAACCTAGCACACAGGAAATGTTTATTTATTTATATGTTTTATATAAATGTTTTATATTATTGGTAACGGTGCAGTCAAAGTCCAGTAATTAATAATTACTGAAAATAAATTAATTACTGGAAATAATTAATATAATAAAATACACAAACATCATAATCTGTTGAACTTTAAACTTTAGTTTTTAAACTGGAGAACTTTCTTTAATTTTTATATGAAACTATTCAAGCTGCATTTTATGGTTTGAAGTTAACATGAGAATTAAGTTTATTTTTATTATTTTAACAGTTGTAACAAAACAAGGCTGGCCTACACATTTATATATACCGTGATAGAAAATACAAAGTTTGAACTGCACTTGATAATGAGTCCTCTGACTGTTAGCTGCTAATGCTAGCAGCCCAGGCTCCTCCACCTGCGGTTCCTCTAATGAGACTCTCCATTAGCCGCTCGGGTGAAGCTCGGGTGTAAATGCCAAGTTTGACATCTGGGTGCCAGGCGAGGTGACGCCTATGTAAGGTGCTGATCTCTGAAGTAGCACTGTAAATGTCAGGCTGCTCATCACAACACACACACACAGATGGTAGATAGACCGTAGGAGGCTTGTACAAGGCCGGACACATAATAGCATGTTCGCATAATTATGTGCCGCATTAGCACATGACAGAGGTAGACACCACAGAGGGACGTGAAGTGGAGACAGGACTAAGTTAATGATGTTAACACATATGAGAGACGACACCTGCAGCAGGGAGACTCTCAGATCAGCTACCACCTACCAACCACCAGCTACCAACCACTAGCTACCACCTACCAACCACCAGCTACCAACCACCAGCTACCACCTACCAACCACCAGCTACCACCTACCAACCACCACCTACCAACCACCAGCTACCAACCACCAGCTACCACCTACCAACCACCAGCTACCAACCACCACCTACCACCTACCAACCACCAGCTACCAACCACCAGCTACCAACCACCAGCTACCAACCACCAACTACCACCCACCAGCTACCAACCACCAACTACCACCTACCAACCACCACCTACCAACCACCAGCTACCAACCACCAACTACCACCCACCAGCTACCAACCACCAACTACCACCTACCAACCACCACCTACCAACCACCAGCTACCAACCACCACCTACCAACCACCAACTACCAACCACCAACTACCACCTACCAACCACCAACTACCAACCACCAACTACCAACCACCAACTACCACCTACCAACCACCACCTACCACCTACCAACCAATTGGCTACCAACCACCAACTACCACCCACCAGCTACTCAACCACCAACTACCAACCACCAACTACCACCTACCAACCACCACCTACCAACCACCACCTACCAACCACCAGCTACCAACCACCAACTACCACCCACCAGCTACCAACCACCAACTACCACCTACCAACCACCACCTACCAACCACCAGCTACCAACCACCAACTACCACCCATACCAACCACCAATCACCACCTACCAACACCACCTACCAAACCACCTGTAGCTACCAACCACCACCTACCAACCACCAACTACCAACCACCAACTACCACCTACCAACCACCAACTACTAACCACCAACCACTAACCACCAACTACTCACCTACCAACCAATTAACTACCAACCACCAACTACCACCTACCAACCACCACCTCACCAACCCCACCAGCTACCAACCACCACCTACCAACCACCAGCTACCAACCACCAACCACCACCTACCAACCACCAACCACCAGCTACCACCTACCAACCACCACCTACCAACCACCACCTACCAACCACCAGCTACCACCTACCAACCACCACCTACCAACCACCAACCACCTACCAACCACCACCTACCACCTACCAACCACCAGCTACCACCTACCAACCACCACCTACCAACCACCAGCTACCAACCACCAACTACCACCGACAACCACCAGCTACCAACCACCAACTACCACCGACAACCACCAGCTACCAACCACCAACTACCACCTACCAGCCACAAGCAAACCACCAAAATGCATATTCGTGTTATAAAAAATATTTGTATGATGATGTTTTATGATCTGTCAATATTACTGTTGAAGTTTCTTTAAATTTAGGAACAAAAAACACTTTAAAGATCCTACAGACGGTTTTATTTTATTTACGGAAATATTTGATTAAATAAATAGAAACCTACAGGTGACTAGCTCCATAAAATACTGAATATTCATTATAGAAAGTTTAAATTTGAAATTCAGATGGATTACTTCATTAAAAGTTGACTTCCAGTGGAAGAGTCAGAATCCACGTGGTAACGAGAAGAGTGGTTTTAGGAACAGCAACATTTTGTCATTTTTCTGAGGATGGTCTCACTTTCCTTCAACGCAAAACATAAAACACAGTTTGTCGTGTTTCTACACGATGAGAGCTTAGTGCAGCCGATGGACAAGCTTTAAAAACTTTCTCTAAAGTGTATCAGTCAGGGATAAAGAAATGTATTTATATGGAAATGGTTTCTTTAAAAGGTTCCATGTGTAACAATGAACAAGGGAAATGTAAATGTGTCTTGTTTTGTGTGAACAGAGGATACATTCATATGCAAAACCTGGAAAGAATACATGCAACGCTACACAAAGTTCACGATAAAAGCAGAAAAAGAAGAAAGAAGTAAACCTGCAGCACTCTGAAAATGTCAAACAAAATGGGACAAAATGGGGTCTCTTCAAAATGCCAGCTGAAGCAGGGTGAATGTCATGTTTTAAACATGCTACGCCACCAAAGCCCCTCTGGTTTTTCTGGTTATATATATATACATACACACACATACACACACACACACACACACACACACAGAGGATGGTTGGTTAGACTTCATTCTGTGAGAACAACAAGGCCGTAATAACTCAAGCCAATTGCTGCCTGCTGCCATGACAACAGGGCCTCAGCATCTTCTAAAATAAGACCGAGGCGGGAAAGATTAGAGGAAGCTGCTGGGGCAACCCCCCCAAAAAAAACAGACAGAGGAGAGGAAGGACTGGCATCGAACACGGCGACTACACCAACGGACGGAGGAAAACTGAGCTGAGGTACGAGAGAGCCGAGCAGGAAAACATAAAAAGACGATCGCTTGAGCTGAGAGGCAAACAGAAGCATCTGCTACCTTCATCTACTCCATTCACATCTAATTAGAAACACAACAAGCCGACGGGAGATTATCTGATGGAAACCAGAGTGAGAAAATAACAATGCACCAGTGGGCTGTGCTGTCAGGACACGAGACGTTTAATGCTAGAAAAAGCTGAGTGAAATCACAGAATAAACTGAACATGGAGGCTCGACACTGTTCGTCAACAGCCAATCATCAACCAGGTCACCAGCAGCAGCTAATATTACTGACTAGTCCAACAGCAGTCAGCCCAGCTCGGCGTCTGTCTTTCAGCCTTTTCTTTCACCAAGCTCTTAGTGCCGTAAAGCGTTACGTACTTCTCCCGACCCGGAGCCCAAAGTTACATAGTGTGAGAACAGACGTACGAACCTGATCACAGGTCAGTGTGGATCAACAGGAGGTAGCGTACGAATGACATGTACCTGTGTTACTGTTATCACAGATGGACAAAACTGTTAGCTTTCTCTCATCTTTGGACAGGAAGTGCTGTGATGTTTCTGTGAAGCTTTAAACTCTGTGGCTCGCAGTGAGGAGAGAGTTTTCATGTAATCTGTGTGAGCAGGCGATTTAAACCCAAACACCATGTTTAAAGTCGGAGCTGCAGTATTGGTGATAACTCTCTGTGGACTATCTTAGCTCTTTTTACATTACACAGTCATTTGATGCTGTGTGAATATAGAAAACATAGATCTGTGCAGCTGTAAACAGCCACATGAACACGCTCAGCAGACGCAGACTCATGTTGGACTCCTTTAAGGCCTCCAGACTGAACTGTACTTCTCTCTTTCATAACATCTACAAAGGCGTCATGAGTCTCTGAGTGCTGATTTGACAGCCTCCATTACAAGTTTCAGCTTAATTACACACACACACACACACACACACACACACACACACACACACACTATAACTTCATGGTGTCAGAACATGTCTGTGTGTGTAATCAGCAGTGTTTCAGACTGGATTACTGACGTGTAAAGACATTTAAGACAAGAACATGACTGGTTTATTGAACAGCAGACGACACACACACACACACACACAAAGAGGACAGACAAACTGTGTGTATTTGTGCGTGTGTGTGTGTTTATAAAGGTAGCTTGGACCAGTTGTAACGAATCAGCTGATTTTCTGATGAGAAAGGCTGAGCGTCACACCTCTTTTGTCTTAACTACTTGGCAATTACATGTCTGTGTGTGTGTGTGTGTGTTTGTGTGTGTGTGTGTGTGTGTGTGTGTGTGTGTGTGTGTGTGTGTGTGTGTGTGCTGTAATCTCTGCTTTCTGCTGATATCTGTCCGTTCATCCTAATGAGTAAAGTGAGTGACGAGCACACAGACCTCTCTCTCTCCTCACCTAATGCTGCCGGCTAATTGCTCGTTAACACGATGTTGCGGTGCGTGTGCGAGTCGTTTGATCGTCTAGTGCCGTAACGTCCATAACATCTCATGTCGTCACGGTAAGTCAGTCTGGAGGCAGCGAGAGGTCAGCAGGTGAATCTGAGCCTCGTTACTGACACTGACGATGAGCGATGCTGTTCTTATCTGAAACTGCTTTAACTGAACAACCTTTTAATTTCTTCACGTTAGAAACGACGTGTGTTGAACAAAAGGAAGATATTACACACACACACACACACACACACACACACACTTCCAGCATAATTATTAAACATGAACTGAACGTGAGTCAACCCCGCTGGAAGCTGACACACTTCACGTGTGACTCATCCCGCCTGATTTAGCTTCATCCAGCTGTTTGATGGAGGTGTAGGCGGACGGAGAAGTGGTGACAGTAATAATGTCCACCGATACCAGACGGACCAGCTGCTCTGTGCCGCACTGCATTCTGGTCTATTTCCTGCTCCTGTGGGTTCATTTTGGCTCCAGAAAAAGAAGTCTGTGCTTCTTCTATCAAACAAATGAATGGAAATATTCTGGATTATTGTTCTTCACTGGAAGAGGAACCAAACATCAAACTACACGGAGACAGAACAGCACGTCTTCAAAAACAGCGGCTCGGTCAGCGGCCGACACTTCGACCTGTGACGCTGCTCCGGTTAGACTTTCAAAATAAATAAAGCTTCCTGAGAAACAGGTGAGGAACAAACGTACTGTGAAGTTTGAAGTAACAAACGTCACTGCTGACCTTTGGTGTCACACAAGTTCTCAACCTGTCACCTGACTTAAGGACAATGTAATAACGAACACACACACACACACACACACACACACACACAGTCTTACCTTCATGAGAACAGACTCGCTGAGCTTTTCTCTGTTGACAATCTTGATGGCGACTTTCTGACATGTGACACAGTGGATGCCGAGCTTCACCAGACCTGAAACACAAACACGAGAAGTCATTTTATTCAAAGTCTGTGTGATCGACGCTGACGGGACATTTCCTGACATGCACGAAAACAAAAAAGGAGAGCGATGATCTGAATTAATGACGTCACGTTCAAGGTTTCCTGTCTGACAGCTGGAGCACAGAAATGACCTGGACACCTTAGACGTATGTAGAGACAGTACGTAGAGACAGTATGTAGAGACAGTATGTAGAGACAGTATGTAGAGACAGTATGTAGAGACAGTATGTAGAGACAGTATGTAGAGACAGTATGTAGAGACAGTATGTAGCTGGTGGCTGTCAGCAGCTGTAGCTCTGTCAGCTGTCTGTTGTCTGTCAGTTGGGGAGGATAAAACACTCTGTAACTGCTGAGTCTCTTTTTCATTGTGTACTTCTGAGAACTCTTGTGCCGTAACAGAAATGTCAACACGCAGTACCTTTATCTTATTAAAGCCACAATGGCTCCATCTATCTCTATCAAAGCTCTGACACCAGGGAGGGCGTTTCACTTTGTACTGAAGGTCTGCAGACGCCGGTGGAAATGCCACAGCGCATATGCACCTCTTCATTACCTCGCGCTGCATATATATTTCACGGGAGATGAGCGTCTCACTGTTTGAAAGGTGATTTCCCTGCGGGGGTCTCGGCTGAAACGAGCAGAGCCGTAAGCAGTGGGGGTGTTTGGGCCAGCACGGCAGCCTGGGGGCTCTTTCATGTCTCCAGTTAGAAATGAAATGGGATCCTGG
Organism: Protonibea diacanthus; assembly: GCA_028641955.1. Classification (NCBI taxonomy): domain Eukaryota; kingdom Metazoa; phylum Chordata; class Actinopteri; family Sciaenidae; genus Protonibea; species Protonibea diacanthus. The sequence goes on along the minus strand of CM053976.1, from coordinate 9,507,281 downwards.
GCGACATTCACTGGATCTCATTGATCTTGTTGTCAGAGCAGCTCGAGGACGGCTACAAGTGCTTACCACAACACAGGGCTGTAAAGACTGCTGTGTTTGAGGCTCGCACACACACTCGTCCGACATGTTATGAGAGGAAGTGTGGAGGTGTGCAGAAGGAGTGAATCATCCTGTGAGAAAACCCACAGAGGGTTTCTAAGTGGAGAGCGAGAAGGTGAGCAGAAAGACGGAAAATTAAAGGTTATATACGTCAAATTAACCGTCACTACGATCGGGCGATACGGCCCACCAGACCCCACTGACAAAACTAGCAATTTTATCCAGCACACTTCAAAGTGGACAGAAACAAACTGAAACCATCTTTGTTTGTCTTTCCTCAGACTTTCTAACGTTTGGTCAAAATAAATCCTTCATTCAGTTTATAGTTTCTGTAAGTTTGTGAAAATGTTTGTGTCCACACTCTTAATCCTGCATAACTTTAAGCCTTAATATAATGTGAACAGGTGAGTTGTATATAAATTCACCCTCAGTACAGTTGTCATGAACGGGGAAATTAGCTATAGAGAACTGTTTTTTGTAAATTAGGCCAAACATGTTTATTTCAAGGTGAAGTTGACATTTGAACATGGGGGACTTATGGAGACTGACTCACTTCTGGAGCCAGCCCTGCATGCTAGAGGACCAGTTTTTGGGCCATTTGGGACGGTCATGAGGAAAACATTAGTGACTGCAGACGAGTTCAAAAATTCAAACTCTGCAAACAAAGAAGAGACTAACTGCTTTATGAGTGACGTTAAATTACATTCATGTTTCCAAACACGGTTCCTCTGGGGATGAAAAGCTATTTAAAGTCTATGTTACATCGACATGAGCCCAGTGAGGGCTGTAAGAATGACTTATCCCCACTAAAAAACACATTTGTGCTCCCATAACGTTTGTGTAGCTTTCTCGTAATCACTCCTCTGACACCTAAATGTGAGAGCGCTTCGTCTGAACAAACTGCTGTATGGTTTTAATCCAGCCTGCATGAAAATCAAGTACAAGCACTTTATGTTTGACATTTTTCATTGCCTCAGTTATCTGAATCATTATAATGCAACGAGGCGCTGAAGTAATAATTCTGACATTTTCACATCCAGAATCACCTACTCTTGGTTCTCTCTGTCTCATTTAAAAGAACTTCAGATGATGAGTCAATGTGTACCTTGAATCGACTCAGTCGGTGTTTTATACATCTGACAGACAAAATACATAAATAAAATAAAAAGAAGATGAACTGGTAATACAGATGTTGGAAATTCACCCAAAGGGTAGTTGGCAGCTTCAAACCAACATCCTGTAACTCTCCTCTGGATAATCTGACGTTCAGACCTCCTGATCCACACTGACCTGTGATCAGGTGAACGGTGTCTCTGTCATTCGCATAGCTGTTCCTCACACTATGTAACTTCTTTGGGCTCGGGTCGGGGAGAAGTACGTAAACGCTCATTTGGTACTAAGTCACACACCACCAACTATTTCACTGATTTTTGGTGAAACTGATCATATTTTATGGAGAAAATGTTTTCTGGTTTTCCCTCTGATGTCCTCCGGCTGCTCCGCCTCAAACTCTACATTCACCTTTACAGAGAGCATGAAGAGTCCGGATAACTCTCGTGAGGGAAAGAAGATTCTTTGCTTTGTGAGATCCGCGGGTGAATCCAGTTTTTGGATAAAATGAAGTTTGAGCACACTTCTGTCTTGTTTTCTGATTGAGATATTCTGGAATATTAAGAACTCATTTCATGGCTCTGGATGGAGCCATCTCCATAGCAACACACAACGAGTTCATGGGTACTGGTAGTATTAACAATCTGAGAAATAATGCTGAAACATTTAGGAAACAACAGCTGGTCCCATTAAATCACTGGGGAAACCTCGTCTGTGTTGAGTGACATAAATATTGCTGTTAATATTAAAACAAGTAAAAACTGAGCTTCCATTAATGACTTCAAAGAGATTTCCTGCCTCATTTGACCTTTTGACCTCGTTGAGTGTTTTTTGTAGTCATGACTAATTGGAATCAACACAGCGGCTGATAATTATGTTGAAGGACTGACCACAGGCACAACAGTTCCTGAACAGTTTAAAATGAATGAACAGAGCCAGCTGAAGGCACTACTAAGACAAGCATTAATGACAAACAAACACTGAATGAACGAAACTCGACAGGAAGTCGTCTTTCCCAAATTAAATAACAGCCAGACAAAAACTGGAACAGCTGAGACCAAACTTCAACCCATCCATCCATCCATCCATCCATCCATCCATCATCCATCATCCATCCATCCATCATCCATCCATCCATCCATCCATCCATCCATCCATCCATCCATCCATCCATCATCCATCCATCCATCCATCCATCCATCCATCATCCATCCATCCATCCATCCATCCATCCATCCATCCATCAGTGGTCAGAATCAATGCTGGTTACACTGAAGCTGTTCTGGCAGCTCCTGATGGTCCAACACCTGACTGAGACACTTGATGTTATAGATGAGCTGGACGAGCCTGATTTCAGCAAAGAAATGTCGTTCTCTCATATTTGTTTGGCTTTGTTGAAAGACTGGAATATAATATTACAAAAGTTCGCCCTGGACATTTTCTTTCCACTGCAGGAACTTCTTGAAATCTTCTGCTTTTCTTTCGTTCTCCGCCCACTTTGGGGAAGAACCGTGGAGCTGGGAATTTGGGCACCGCTGAGGAGAGAACACTGGGCTTCTTTAGAGGCAGGCTGTCAATGGTTGATTTGGTACAGCATATGTGCTGGGCTCGCACTGCAACAAGGACAAACTACAAATAAGTACAACAGCTGCTGTGTCTGGGCAGAAAAGGAGGAACAAAACTTGCACGCACAAACCTGGAAAAAGATAAAGTGGTTCTGCTTTGGGACCCATGAAGCCACAACAGATGGAACCTGGACCCTCTAAAACTCATCAACAACACCAGCGCCGCTTCACTGGGGTCCTGTGCCACCATCCTGATTTGTAAAGTCACACAGAAACACAAGAAAGAACTTGCACCGAGTCCTGCAAGTCCCCAAGCAGTTCTGTAACGTAAGCCTCGTGTTACAGGTTGTTAAGCTCCTGCTGCTGAAAAGCACTCTTGCTTCTTTACTGGGATAACATCCGTAGACAAACACATCCACACCTCGGGGTAATTCAGAGTTTCTATTTTCACCAAACCTACACGGAAACTGGAGCTTTCACAACAAATCCACACAGAGCCTGAGAGGAGGAAAAACATCCGAATCCCACAAAGAAGAGAGTTTGAAAGGAAGCACCCAAATCGGATTGGCTGTCAAAGGCTGATTTCCATAAAAAAAGGTTCAAACTTTCTTCGACTGACAGGCGGGACGGGTTCACACAGACTGTGCCCCTGGTCGCTCAGCTCTGCAGGACGTGACGTCCGGCGTCTGTTGAACGTTTTGTTCACATTATAAAAACGTTTGGAGCCGGTGGATGAGGACGTCTGGGGTCCGGCAGGAGTTAAAACTTCACCTTGACATTTCGGATTGTGTTCTTTAGAAACCTGATACTGAGGGGAACAGAAGGCTGAAAGTTTCCCGGAAACTCCCTGAAACTTTCTCCAATGATGTGACAAGGCTCGCAGAGACATTGAATGCCGGAAATACTGGAAGCTCTGAATGTTTAAGTGTTCCTCCCAGAGCAGCAGCAGCTGGCTGCCCATCGCACTACCGCGGAACCGCCATGACATGACACTCTAAAGAAAATACTGAACACGTCCCGCAGAGCTGTGTGCGGTGCAGTCAGCGGTAATTAATGTCGACAGGTCAGCTGTCGTCTGGTGACCTTCAGTCGTCACACTCCCACCCCCTAATGTGACAAACACGTTCTCACGTCAGCTCGCTCCACCTATCGCAGTATGCTGGAGTATGACCAGAGACGAGATGGATACAGAGCGCAGTGAAGTCCCACCCACACCGGAGGGGGAAACCGCTCATCGCTCTCCACAAAGTCTGTTAGCGTGAAGGTGCTCTCTCTGTCACGCCTGTCTGTAAGCAAACGACAGACAAACGCCTGAAAGCTGCCGTGTGGTGGGATGCACCGTCGACAGGGTCAAGAACACAAAACTGAGTTTTTATAAGCTGCACAGAGGCAATAAGACGTGAGACGGGACAAACTGTAGAGGATGAAACTGTCTGCTTCACAAAATGGCCTCACTGTGGCGTGATCTTCCAGTGAGTGAAGACATTCCACCAAACCGAAGAAAATAAAGTCTCTGAAGTCCAAACTAATCGCTGAGCACTTCAGAGCGAGGCATGAGATGCTCCTGAGTGGAGACATCTCTCAGGTTTTGGCACAGAAAAATCTTTTCAATCATGACGTGCTCGAGGCTCCTGGACCTGCAGGCCACAGTCAGCCGCCCACACACCAAGTGAAGCCGGGAGTCAAGAGGCTGGCCTCTGCACCACTCCAGGTAGAGATTTCTAACATCAGCCAGCTGCTTGCACTCAAGTGAAATTGAGCAGTCCTCTTCTTTCTTCAGGAGAACTCACTGATAATGAGCATGTTATAGCTGTTTCAGGGGAAGGAAAACTGGAAGCTCGACAGAAGGCACAATGGTGAACTTCCAGGTAATTGAACTATAAACAGAACCAAGTACTGAAACATCAGCTCACAGCAGAGGGGACTGGATGAAGTTTGAATGGTACGAATAGTCACAACAGCTTTGTTGATCAAGGATTACAATCCTCACGCCTACTACAACAGCTCAGGAATCCTCTCACGAGCCTTACCGGAGCCACACAAGTTGGTAAAGACAAAGACAGATACAGGAATCTAAACGGCTTACACACAAACAAACAAAGTTGGACAAGGTTTGCTCGAAGTTCGAAACCAAAGCAGCCGTCAGTTCTGCAAACACGATAAATGTCTTTCACAGCCTGCAGAGGAGCAAAAGTAGAACCTCATAGACGATAACTGGACAACTTACATCAGCTCAGACTCTGGGTCACATTTTAATGAACTCAGTGAATACGCTACAGTGTTTGTTCTTCTGTCATATGTTTACAGACTCCGGCCAAGGTAAGACAGCCAAAGTTGATTTCAACCATGACCGCAACTTTCCCTGACCTTAGTCGAGTAGTTTCAGGTCCCTAAACTTCACCAAACCTTTAACTGTGGTGATCGAGGGACATTGAGTTGAACTGTCTGACAGACCTGATCTGTTTGATCCAAACCATCTCCAGCTTACAGTGTTTCTCAGAACCAGCTGCTCTGACAGGGAGACAGGAGGAGGACAAACTGTCTCCACTCAGGCTGGGAGGGAACGTCACACATTTCCTGGACAGAAAGAGTTTTTCTGCTGCACGAGGAATAAACTGTTTTTATACACTGATCCATACATTTATTCTGCTGCACAGGTCAGAGTGAAACTAGAATGCTTGCAGTGCAAAGGGAGTTTGATGGATGAATGCTAAATTATTCACATTTGCCCCACAGTGAGCTGCCGTACTGGACAACCATCGGGACAAACTGAACTGGGTTCAGAGTCTTGCTCAAGGACACTCAACATGTTGTTGAGGAGCCGACTGGAACGTCCACCCTGCAGACAGCAGGAGATTTAGGACATGAAATGCTATTGAAAAGTCATGATTCATCAACCATCAAATTATCCAGGAAAACTTTAAAATGAATTTACAGGAGGGGAAACATTCCCGGACTGGACTCGATGTGCGCAGCGATGAAGAGCTCTGTCACCCAGCAGCAGACCGCCGTGGAGCTCCGCGGGGCTCTGATGGAGTTTCCCGGCTGTCAGCGAGCCATCTGTAGCTGTCCGACAAGATTGATGAGCCCCACTGTCTCTCACGTTTAAATCCCAGAGCCACCAAAACTGAGCTGTGGCCTATTTACATCTTATTAAGGAGCATCCGCCTATCCAGCTAAACGGAGACGCACTCAAACAGGATTTAGGAGCGTATACTTCCTCATTTTTTCTTGCTGGTTATTCCTCTTTCAGAGGCTGTGCTCGAACCTGGTCCAGTCCGGCTGCTGAGCCCGGTTCTGTTGCAAGCAGATAAAATTAGTTGCAGGTTATTAGCAGGTTAGCTACTTTAACCAGCGGTTAGGCTAAAGCTATCTGTCCACTGGAAACTCTAAAATACCACAAATAACACACCTGAAATACTGCAGCTGGTTCAGACACTGGAGGACAAAGCATATAAACTTCATGGAGACTTACATATTCACTATTATTAAAGATATCGATCGATCTCACTTCTGCCTTGTACTGCTCCGCCTTGCTGTCAGTCATCTAATACCGCCCTCCTCCGCTTCTAACCAATCATCTGAGTCCAGAGCTCGCTGCTCTGCATCGATTAGCCGCTGGTTTACAATGAGGTCGAGAGGTTTGCAGCCGCCCGACAGAGAGATGCTCTGGCTGTCGGGCTGCCCACCGAGACTAATGAGATCACGCAGACAGAAATGGCCTGAACATTGATTTCATACTACATGAATTAGGCATCACAGACGGTTCAGCTGTCCCGGGCCGTATTTCAGATCAGTGAAGGAATATTGGATTTGAAATGATCAAGGTTTGGTGGAGCTGTGGTTTTTAACAACATTTTCAAGGCATCTTTTATTGACGTGTGGAAGTAAATGAGCAGAGAGGTGCGCTGTGAAGATTAAAGTAAACAACACGGTTTGTGTACAGAGGCACTTCAGCCCCGTCGCAGGCCTTTCCGAGATCAGGTATGTGAAGGCACCAAAGCCACAAACTGCAGTCTTCTTAATGTCCACTTGAGGCTGGTTCCAGAAGTGAGTCAGTCTCCATAAGTCCCCATGTTCAAATGTCCAACTTCACAGCAGAAATAAACATGTTTACAGCCTGGTACAAAAAAACAGTTTTATTCTGTAAAGCACTTCCTGCTCATACAACTGTGCATAATAATGAGCTAAAACAAGATAACAACAAGCTAAAATTCAGGCTAACACATGCTAACAACAAGCTAAAATGATACCAAATAAGCTAAAACAAAATAACAGTGAGCTAAAACAGGCTATACAATAAGCCACAATGAGCTAACAACAAGCCAAAAGAGGTAACCACCTAAAAAGCTAACAACACAAGCAAACAAGGTAACAATGAGCTAAAACAAGTTAATAATGAGCTAAAACAAGCTAACAATGAGCTAAGACAAGCTAACCACAAGCTAACCAGCTAAAACAAGCTAACAACCATGCGGCAGCCTCTGAGGCTGGCAAATGAAAGGTATTTTTAAGTGCTAAAAACTGCAGTTCCTCTAACATCCACTTGAGGCTGGCTCCAGAAGTGAGTCAGTCTCCATAAGTCCCCATGTTCAAATGTCCACCACAGCAGAAATAAAACATGTTTACAGCCTGGTACAAAACAGTTTGGTCTCTATAGCTAATTTCTGCTCATGATTAACTGTACTGAGGGTGAATTTATATACAACCTACCTGTTCACATTATATTAAGGCTTACAGTTATAGATTGAGCATGGTTTAACTCTGTCCCTCCACTCACTGCCTCCGCTACAGTCTTCTTCTGTTTGTAGAATTGTGGTGCAAATGGCTTCATGTTGAGTCGCATAAAAGTGAAATCTGATGACTCAAATCAGAATGAATGAATCTGATGTTGCTGTTCACACTGTCTCAAACAGACGTGAGTGAAGCTGATGGACTAGTTCTGTCTGCAGAACGCGCTTAGTGTTACAGCTTTATGTTCGAACAGCTGTTCTGTATACGAAGATCAGCAAATGAAAGAGTAAAATAATACGTGCATGACTCCATGTGACAGAGAGCAGGAGCAGTGTGAAGCTCATGTTGACTGCTGGAGAGACGTGAAGGACACCAATGTGAGGCGAGAGGAGTTCACCAACACATCACCAACACAGGTGACTTGAAATGTGCTTACCTGTTTTCAGATCAGCACGTTGAGGGCAGGACGCAGCCGTCCAATCAGCGGAGAGCATGAGGAGAGAGCAAAGAAGAAGAGGACCCACTGGCAGTTCTCAGCACAGAAATCTACCTCTGGTAAAATAGATGATGGAGACGCTCAGCTGCGGCAGCCAATCAGCCGTCTGTTTGTGTTTTAACGGTTAATTCTATTTTACATGCAGAGAATGGAGACGATATCTGTGTCAAGGTTAGCCTCCTCCTCCCTCATCTGACTTCTCACCCCGGCTCGTTCTTCTGATGATATGAATCTATTGAATCTATTGAATATGATTTCCTCCTCCGTTCTACATTCTGGACAAAGCCCTCTTTTCCATTAATGAGGTAATCAGCTCCTCCTTTCTTCCCCGTCTTTTCCCTCCGTCAGCGTGGAGAGAGGCTGAGAGGGGGAGGAGGAGGAAGACGAGGGAGGCCAAGAAAGCAGGTCAAGCCTCGAGAGGGAGAGGAGGAGGAGAGCCAAAGGCTCCGTGCCGTGTTCAGGTCATATCAGAGGAGGCAGAGACGTCGAGCGGCATCACTAATAAACACAAAGACGTCGACACACGTGGTGAAAATATCTGAGATTCTGGTTTTAGTTTACTTTGATCGATTCTTCCGCCTGAGCTGACACACATCATCTTTTTGTAACATCTGAGCCAACAGAAACATCCCACGTGTCCTACTTACTGTAAAACAACCGCCGCTCAGCGCCGGAGGAACTCACATCAGTCATACAAGTCAGAGTATCTGCAGCAGGAAAGACTCCAACACAAGCCAAACTTTGGAAGTGCGACACAGCAGTGAAAAGTTTTTCAACCTGGACTCGCAAGTTTTCACGAGTTTCTGCCTCAAACCTGACGTACAAGACGAAGAGTCCGTCAACAGAGAAAGACTTCTTCATGTGAGCGCGGCTGTTATGTCATCGCTCACTGACACTGAAACATTTCAGAGTTCAGAGTTTGTCTTTCTTCTCACATCCTGAAACTCTTTATCACGATCACGCCACAAAATTCTGTTTATCTTGTTCATTTGACTTTTCAGCTCAGAGGATGATGTGAAGTCCATGAGGTTCAGGTAAAAGCTGCAGAGCTCTTTTTATTTAATACAGTTTTATTTCCCATCATGCTTCACTGCAGTAACAGCTACAAATAATGAAGAGGCAGACACAGCTGATGAATGCTCATTAGTTCATAATAATCAATAATTACAAAGTCTGCAGAGAAACACACGGTGTGTTCACACACACTCTGAGGTTAAACCACGACAGGTGAGCACTCGTGACCGCGCGAGCACATCTACGCCAACCACAAATACGCCACACTGACATGAAGTCCAGAGAGGAGCTGCAGGTGAGCTGCCCCATGCTGTGTGTGTGTGTGTCTTACCTCTGACAGCAACGTTTCCACAGCGTTCAAACAACATTCAGAGCCAGAACACAAAACAGACTGAATCCTACTGAGGTAAAAGTACACAAGTATTATCAGGAAAATAAACTTCATGTACCAGAGCATGCTTTCATCAGTCGAGAGGTACAAAATATTTAAATTTGTACAAAGACAGAAACAAACTAAAGATGATGATGATACATTCCACACTGAACCAACTGAACTGTGACAACCAGATCATCATCATCATCATCATCATCATCATCATCATCATCATCATCCAAAGTCCTGAACAGGAACGCCCACTGACTCCACTGTGCTCCGTCTGGTGCTGAAGAGCACACCGACCTTCTGACGGCTAAGGAAACATGTTTGATGAGGAACAGCTGATGTTTCCAGCAAAGAGACGCCATGAGACTTCACTGTCTACTACATGAGACAAAGCAGCTGGCTGTGCTAACATGGTGTTATTGTGTGATTATTATTTAAAAAGCTTCAGTCCATCACATGGACACAGTTTGGTCTGAAGCTGGATTCTTCCTCTGATTATCTTCAGATCTGGCCTCATCGGCCCTTCACAAAGACTCAGATTACTTCTGCCCCATCAACCTTTAATCGCTGATGCGCAGAAACATAATTAATTTATAAATTCAAGTGCTGTGAAAGTCCATCAGACAGCCGGTCCGTCCACATTGTTCTCCGAGAGCTGCTGCTCTCACCTCTCACACAGGAGACTCTAACGAGGATTTGCAGAGACACTGAGCTCTCAGGACACTTTAATGACCACGAGTCGCCTCGCCGCCATCAGAAGGAAATCTCATCGTGATCAGAGAACGGCAAAAACTTCAGCAGCTCTTCACTTTAATGAGTTCAGCTTTATGTAACGCAGGACTGAGGGGGAAGCAGCAACACGCAGTAATTAACCCACTGGAGAGAGAGAGAGCGAGAGCAAGAGGAGGGGAAGATCTGAATCTGAGTAGGATGAAGAAGAAGACGGAAAAGGAAACACATGATGAAAGGAGATAAAGAGAAGAGGAGGAGGGAAGAGAAGAAGAAGAGGAGGAAGAAGAGGAGGATAAACATTGCAAACGTGGTGCTGATGCTGAGAGTGTCCATTGAAGTCCCACTAACAACTCAGCATCAAGCAGACTGATCACCACACTAAACTCCTCCTCGTGTTTCGTGCTTTTACTCTGAAATCTGTCCTGCTGGACGTTCACGTGGAATAAGAGAGGAGCAGCGCTGCGTTCAGAGATCAGTACTTGTTGAAGTTCCCAGCTGGTCTGCTGCGTCTGAAGATCCAGACGGTAAATTCATCAGAGGCAGCATGTTCACAACATCTGGCTGCTGAAGCCACATCCGGTTTGGAGGAAGGACAACAGAGTGTCTCAGGAAGCTGCTGGTTTATGTTGACATTAACATTTTTATTGCATTGTGAAAGAAAAACGTTTGTCACTTCATAACTTTGTCTTTAATCCCTAATATGAACATTTAAAATGTAAAACACTGATTATGTCTGTAAAATGTTCAATAATTATAGTTAATGAGCTAAAACATGCAAAAATGTTGCAAACTTTGTTGTGTTGAAGGACGTTTGTTTGTAGATTTAATGATTCTTTAATTAAAGGTTCGGATTTATTTGTAATATGTCCTCATAAATCTTCTGGTCCTCCACCACCGAGGTGTTTTCACACTACATATCTCATTCACACATTCACACACTGACATGAAAGGACCAAACTGCTCATTAGTTTTAGGAGCTAACCATTCATACACACTCATTCACACCCATGGTGCAGCCTTCAGGGTTGAACCTCTGATCTGACGGCCCGCTTTACCTCCTGAGCCACAACTAACTAAAACTAACGAAACTACAGCGTCCATAAAACAAGCAGAAAACAGGACCTGCATTCCAGTCACCGTCCAGCTCTGCAGCAGCTGATCTGAAGTCTGTCCAACCAAAGGTTCATTAACAAGCTCACCAATGGACCAAAGTACATAACTCTGTCTTTCACCTCGTGCTCCGGAGCATCTCTCAGCCTGATGAACCTCCAGCAGCAGCAGCTGGCCACAGTGTGATGAAGCACAGCGAGTACGGCCTGCTGACAGCACACTCTAATGAAGAAGACACACGGAGGAGACTCCCGAGTGGAAACCTTCCCTCCACAAACAGGTGAGCAGACGTCAGTTCGTCCTCTCAGCGTGAAGCCACTTGAACTGGAACAGCACCTAACGTAGCTGCTGATTTTCAATCTAAATCTTCACACCTCCTGGGCGGCGCTCATCTGCTGACGCCCACACGCTTGATCCTTTGCCATTAGCTCCTCCTGAATAATTCTCCGTCCAGTCGCCGCTCCGCGGAAATTATTTCCAGCAACTGCACCACCACCCACAGCCGATGACGTTTTAATTACCCTGCGTGGTAATGCTGCATGCGCTAACAGACAAACGGATCACATGAGAGATCTATCAACGAGAGTCAACGCGAAGACTGAAAACAGCGAGGAGACTGAGGCAGAGGCGAGATTTCAACCTGCACCAAATCACACTAAGTCCTCCAAACTGAAACTAAATCACAAAACACTCAAGGAGTCACTAATTTAACCTGATTATGATATTTAATTATTTTTAAATGGGGATCAAAATCAAAATCAAATCAAATACATTTATATCAAATTTGCTACATTTATTGCTAATGCCAATATTTATTTGGAATATTTCTTCTGGTTTATATTTCTAATCACTTTAATTCATTTATTGACTCCATTTATTTCTTTGTCAGTTTTCATAACGCAGCAGGCTGTAAGTAAATGTTGTTTTTTGAGCAGCGTCGAGTCACTTTCATGAAATTAGATTTTCTATCCAAACACGACTTACCTCTCTCTCCCTTTAATCAGAACTTAAACTGCAGCAGAAACGTCGACTGAAGTTGTTACAGATTTCATTTAATAAATCACAGAAACTCGATTATGTTCAAATAAAAGTCATTTAATCTGAGTGACGTCTGAGTCATTACTGCAGACAAGTTTTAATGAGGTCACTGTCATCAAGTAACTTGAATGATCTCCTCCTCTGATCGTCTCCCGGGTGACTCTCACAGGTGAGACCTCCCGGAGCTCTCTCATACCAGACAGAGGTGATAAAACGCTTTCACTCCACTGATTACGTGTCAAACTGAAACCTTTTATTCAGCACTCTGAATTTAGGCCCAGACAAGCGTTACACACTAAAGGTCGCACGGTGTCATCATATCGTGAATTAAAACATCAGATCTGAGCTGATTCACGAAAAAAATCGAGACTTGCTGTTTCATCTAACACACGGTACACTGTCATTCCAATTTCAACTTAATTGAGTTCTCGACCTTTGCTAACGTCGCCCCAGGAGTTCGTATCAGGTCTCGTTTCATTAGTGTCATCATTCAGCTGCAAAGAAACACACCAATCTGTATCGCCTCATAAATCCAACTGCTGTTCCTGAACGCCCTGAATCTGTCCAACAAATATTCAGAAATGTGGCGAAATCATCGACTGACGGACTCACAGAGCCGCGATCTGAACTCTGAGAGCTCACTTCATAGTGACAGAGTTAGAGCTGCACTCTTGGAACTTCTTAAACCTGAATCAAATAGTCGGTTCGAGATGGTGACCTCAGCGCCAGGCCCAGCTAAACTTTCTGTGAGCCTCGAGTCGAGCTTCATAATTAGTCTCTGACTGCTTTGTCACCTTCTCTGGAGAGCTCCTGGGTTTCCTCTCTCTCTATCTGCAGCTCGCTCTATCACACACACACACACACACACACACACACACCGATAACTCAACATTTCCTGTGCAAATTAATTTCCAACACGACCGACCTGACTCCTCGACTCGCCGTCAGACCGCCGGGCCGTTAATGAGCCCTGATGTCTTTCTGTAGCACGGCAATTACTAATATAGCTACGACACACGTTTAATTTCCACTTCCAACAACAACGCACACACACACACACACACACACACCCACACACACGGGGTGATGACGTTGAACATCACGGAGGCCTGAGGGGTCGGGTTAGTTAATGGGAGCTTTGCTTGAGGCTCTGCTGGAGGCTGCAGGAGACAAACTGCATCTCATCTGTCGCTCCATCCGTGTTCAACATGTAAGTCCAGATCATCACCTTCATCATCGCCTTCATCATCACCTTCATCATCGCTGCCTGTGAGGCCAAAAATACACCATTGCCCTCGCCCAGCTCTGGTTCTGGCACGACACTGGCTCTGCTCCCTGTGTATATCGCCTGTGGTACAAACACCAGCGCTCGGTGCTCTGAGCTCACAGTCCGGATAACAAACTGAGCTAACAGCAGCTACAGTCAGCAGTGCTTTACTTCACTGTCCATCAGGAAACTGTAAATCACGCCTTGTCTCACAGCTGCCTGCATGACACACCTGATCTTATACAGCAGGACAGGATTAAATGAAGAGGGGGCTGTTCAATGACAGGAAACATCAAAGATGAAGATTATCGGATAAACAGAAAAATTAGAAAGACTTGAATTTCAAACTGCAGAACTTTCGAATTCTGGCTTATTTTTCATGATTTGTGTTTACGCTTCTGCTTCTCTGACAGATTTCTTCAGTTTTGGATCTGCTCGAGAGAAGATCTAAGACGGACTGCAGGCTGTTGCGCGTATCTGAAACCTCATTTGACTGATATTAAACAAAAGTACAGATTATGCAATTTCACCATTTGGATCACATCTCCCTGATAACAGCAGCACTCCCTCCAGTCTCAGACCGTATGTCATCACCACACATTCCCGGCGATCTTCCCAGTTTCCTCCCAGTATCTGGACGTGTTTGACTCAATGAACGGTCTGCAATAGCGTTTCCACGAGCAGCTCCTGGCTCAGCAGCTGAGCAGCATCCTGCTGTTGTGACTCAAACACGCAGCTCAATTGCCAGCCGCGCCAGGATTGGCTGTGACGACATGAGAGAGAATGAGGGGGGCGGACAGACAGACGGAGTTTCATCTTAAAGATGTGTGTTCAGTTTGTCAGCAGGATGATTTAAATGTCGAATACACGTGGAGTGAAGATGCCTACGTATGTTGGTTTATTTATGCCGACAGACCTTCAGTCCACCAGCGCAGAGCGCTTCCTGTTCGCTCAGACGTGGAGCAGCAGACAGGAAGAAGACAGAGAGATTCTTGTGTTGGTGCCGGGCGTCTGGACACTTTTTGAAATCTGCAGGATGGTGTCACTGAAATCACGTCCAGATGAGAAGTCTGGCTAAACTCACAAAGATGAGAAATTCAACCAAGAGCCGATCCGTTTGAGCCAAACTGACTCTCAGCCTGATTTGAGTTGCTGTCGCTGAAGAACACAGCTTCCACGTTTTCCCAGAAGTCTCAGCTCGTGACTCGAGATTTAGAAAACGCATTAAGTTTGTCTGCCATGAAACATAATTCATTTGTTAAACATCATTCTTTGAATGTTCGTTCTTTCTTCTTATTATTCATCATCAGTTTTCTGCAGCAATGAATCCACAAATGTTACAGGTTGGTTGAAAAGCACGCATCAAGCTGACGTGACACAATCTGGCACTAAATCTATCAGCTGCATCTCCCACGAGCTGTACGGTTTTGTTTGAGGTCGAGTTTTTCAGTATCACTACGACCTGCACAGCTGCCCATCTCTCCACCAACACGTGCATGTCTTTAAGCCCTTTGAAAATCCCCCCGAGGGATGAATAAAATAATCTCCGTCTTTATGTTCAGCATTATGTTTTGTGACATGAACATCTCGCGTCATAATAAATCCGAGTGTGTCGAGTTTTGCAGCTTTCGAAAAGTTTCCATTCAACTTTAAAGTCATTCTGGAAGTTTGTGCTGCTCTCAAATTAAACTACATCAACAAGTGGCTGTTATTTTGTCCACTGGTCACACACATACATTATTAACACAATACAGACAAACAGCACACTCATGTGTCGACACTGTGCAGCTCCTGCGGACAAAAACAGCTGCTCAGAGTCCAGTCAGTCAGCCTGTGTGTGTGTAAGGAGTTGTCAATGACAAGCGAAGACACAACACCAGCTCTGCACCGCCTCTCTATAGCCACACACACACACACAGACAGCATGCCTGGTCGAAACTCAAAATCTCACAGAGCTTACAAACGAGTTGGATCGATATAATACAGGACTCACTTACATGCATGTATACTACTACTACACACACACACACACACAATACAGGAGCCAGGATCTGTAATGAAGCACCCGAGACTCTGGCCCAGCGCCGGCAGAGGATCAGTCCTGCCTGAGGGGAGGAGAGCCGAGATGAAAGACGGAGAATCTCGAGAGAATATTCAGACTCCAGATCAACTTAAAGTTTCAGATTTAACCCTCGAGAGCCCAAAACAAACATCAGATCAGATACCTGAGACAAAAATCGTCAGTTTATGAGTTAAAGTCACGTCGACCCGCTCAGTCCTCCCCGCCGACTCTTCATTGAAGCCCAGTAAACGGCCTCTGAGCCGGCCGTCCTCTAACACGCCGGAGATGATGATATGATGAACTCGCATCGCTGGGTCAGGATCTCCCTCAAACACAACCTGACCGGGTGGAAACCCGCCAAAATAAAATCATAGACATCAACGTGATGATGAATATTTCTGGTTCTGGTTGTTGATGACAACTTTAACTACAACACAAAGATCAGACTATTTTGAAATGTCGGGCGCCAGCGGTCTAAAGGGCAAAGCATTAAAAAGGCAGCATAGCTGGAATGTAAACGCACACACACACACCCTTTGGAGGTAAACACTTCCCATTCAGCAGTGCACACACACACACACACACACACACACACACACACACACACACACACACACACACACACACACACACACACACACACACACACACACACACACACACACACACACATCAGTCTTCCCTGCCCGGAGGCCGCAGAGGTGGGGATCTTCCATGATAGATGTCTCTCAGAGACACTCAGACTATTTTAGCCTCTTCATGAATACGCAGTTTCCGTCCTTCTCCTGACGGATCATCCTTTCAAAACGCTCAGCCTCCTCACTCCTCTCCACCTCTCCTCCTCTCCATCACCACATTTCCTCCTCTCCACCTCTCCTCCTCTCCATCACCACATTTCTCCTCTTCACCTCTCCTCCTCTCCATCACCACATTTCCTCCTCCCTCTCCACCTCTCCTCCTTCCATCACCACATCTCTCCTTCTCCACCTCTCCTCCTCCATCACCACATTTCCTCCTCTCCACCTCTCCCTCCTCTCCATCAACACATTTCCTCCTCTCCTCCTCCTTGTCTTCTTTTCTTTGACTACTGACACAAACCAAAAACCTTTTTCTGACTTCCATTTCTGCTTGCTCGACAAAGCGGTGACGATTTGTCAAGGTCAAGAAGGATTCAAGAAGGTAATCACGGCACATTTTTGGTTTTAATATTATTACGAGAAATAAAATAGCAGCCGTTTCCATGACACCAATAATAAACTTATAATAGTTAACAAAGTCTGGATGTCATTATGAGACAAATGATGGACCTCAAACTCGTTCAGCACCTCGTCACATCAAACTGACACTCTAAGTTTCTCTAGCTTCAGTTTTGCACGAACACGACTCGACGGTCGAGGTAACAATAAGAAATATGTGACACCTGGTCAGATTTTCAAAATAAAGCTTGTTTGTGGAGCCTGAACAACAGACTGAAACATCTGAACCACGACTGCGCGTTTCTACATCCTGAACAACTGCTAATGCATAATACAAGTTTAAATGAATTACAATGAGGACAAACATGTCTCCATTACAGGACAGTGACCCCGACCGCCTGAGGAAACTTCAGCTGGACTCATTCTTCAACACGAGGCGCTCAGGCCGACGATGATGCCGTCGAGGTCAGCAGACTTCACTTTGTGCGAGGAGAAAAACAGAAGCTCAGAGTCGCCGTCAGAGTCGCTGTTGTCTCCATGGTTTCGTCTGCGCTGTGAGGAATGTGCGGACTGAGACGGTGTGTAGGCGTTGTCACCACCATCACCACCACCCACCCCGACATACTGCAGCCTCACAATGACACCACTGTCAGCGGGACGTAAACACCAACCGAGCACAGCAGAGACACCATCAGCTCTTCTCAGGACACCGAGCAGCCGACGGTGAAGAAACAACCGGATCAAGGTCACAGCCGAGCCTGAACGCGCAGCAACAATACCTGGTTAATCAACGCTTCTCCTGTGTATACAGTTACATTATTACTGTGCTGTCATATTAGCCTGGCATGAATTAGTCTGGAACTCTGAAGAGACTGTGCCAGGAGGAAGTCAGAGCGCCTGTTAAGACGTCGTCACACTTTAAATCCATCGAGCAGGAACAAAACAACACACAGATGATGTAACATGTTAATGTGTGACCTGTCATCAGTCACAGAGGACGTCACTCGCCTCGTCACTCTCAAGAGATTCAACAGAAACATGAACACATGAACCGACCAGCTGATTTCTCAGCGCAATTGCAGACGAGCAGAGGCTGTGAGCGCCTCAGCTTCACGTAACAGAGCTGAGAGACGTGAAACAGGAAGTCACTGTTGAGATATTCCACCCTGCGAGCGTCAGGTTAGAGGGAAGGAGACGAGGATGAATGTGTAGGACAGAGAGACGAGATAAATGTGGTGGACAGAGGAGACGAGCTTTCTTCACTCGTCCATCTCTGAGCCGTCCATCGATCAGAATCTGATTGGTGGAGAAATTCCACAGCAGAGAATGAAGAGAGGAGCGCTGGCTACTTTAAGTGAATAAATACACTGTAAGAGAGATGAGAGGAAGGAAGGAAGGAAGGAAGGAAGGAAGGAAGGAAGGAAGGAATGAAGCTGCTTGTTTGAAGAAGGAGACGTGCTGTCAAGCATAATCGATTCATGTTTGATTGGAGAGGAGAGACACAATGCAAGGAGAAAAGGATAGGAAAGAAAGGATGAAAAAAGATGAGGAGAAAAAGATGAAAGAAAGGAAAGGTAAAGAAAAAAGGATGCAAAGAGTTCTTCTGTAGAAGAACAGAAAAGAAACGAGAGGAGAGGAAAGGAAAGGAAAGGAAAGGAAAGGAAAGGAAAGGAAAGGAAAGGAAAGGAAAGAGGACGTGAAGGGAAAGACATTGATCTCGGTTTCTTCCTGTAAATGTTTCAGTGTTTAATGATGCAGAAAAATCTTTTGCGTTTCATATCAAAGATATTTTTCCATCAGATTAACAGAGAGCTCTGCTCGGCTGTCACTGTGTCACCTGTCTGCAGCTCATGAGACCTGACGGAGGTTCTCTGTCTTTAAGTGTCTCTTATTAAAATTTTTCATTATTTGAATACTTGATTACTACAAATTAAGGTGTGAAATCATCGAACAGACAGTCAGTAAATATGCAGTATTTTAGTAAACCCTCCTCTCTGTAGTCAGGCAGAGCTCAGCAGCTCATTTTTCACTCTGTACTGTCACACTGCTCCACTTCTGGAAACTTTGGGATTAAAATGTGGATTTATCTTCACACTCATTAACTCCAGATCGGACATTGAACACAAACATCACTAAGGTTGCTTCAACGCATCTGCTTTTCTTTTTATGATTTCTCAGCAGATTTATGGATTTATACACGAGAACGACTGAATTTGTAAGTCTGACATTAATTGTGCATCTTTTGTTGCGTAACGCTTCAGGACAGGAAGCTGCTCTGTTGTCGCTGAGGGGAAGAACGGTCCTGTTTGGATCCGTGATTCAGTTTCTTTTCAGACGTTTGTGAAGTGACACAGAGTGACAGCAGACGTCTGTCTGAGTCCACGCGCCTCCTCTCAACGTGAAAACACAAAACACGGGAAACAAAAGCAGCTTTCCTCGAATCATCACCTCCCTCCCCTCTCACCAAATGAATGCATTAATTACCTCACTCCTCCCACCTCTCATTTCCTCTCTGCTCCTGTGAAGAGAGAGAAGGAGATGAGAGCGATAGAAAGAAAAGGATAAAGACTGAAAGAGAGAGAGAAGAGCTGATGATGCTGAGAAGAAGAGGAGGAGGATAGTCCTCTTCTTTACTTAATCCATACAAGCGTTCATAATCATAAAAGCTGATGAGTCGGGCGATCATCCCGCCTGAACTGATACTGAGACACAAAAAGAAAGTGACAAAGAGACAAAGGAGGAGAAGAAGAGGGATTTCCTGTCGAGACGACGACTTTACTGTTGGATGACGAAGAGGTGGTTAACGGATGAGACGAGGCTTCTACCGCCTTATGAACTCTGACTCTGATTCGAACACGAAGTTAACTTAAGAGAAAGTTGGCTGCATATGCTTGATCAGACTCGGAGGCATTACAGAGACACCGTTTAACCTCTTTGGACTGTCGGAGGAAGCTGGAGAGAGAGCGACGGAGACGGAGGGAGAACATGAACACTGAAAGGTCACGACCAGCTGCAGGCTTTGAACCAGGAACCTTCCTGCTGTGAGGCCACGGTGCACCACTAAAACCTCCCAGTCACCAGCAGACAAATATTCCTCAGAAATCACCCAGAATCTGAACACACACTCCTTCATGGCTAACTTAAAGAGACCTCCATGGTGCTTTGCTGGTGCACTGTATATTACATATTAAGATGCACCAACAGAGCTGCAGTTAAACTCTGGTTCTGGTTCTGGAGGCTCCCTCTCTACCTGAGTCGTCTCAGGTGATAGAGCTTGTTGTTAGAGCTCAGGTGAGTCCAGAACTATCTCACACTTGTGTTTGCCACAGCAGCTCAAGCTCGAGGTAACAAACTAGCCTTGAATCCTCATCCTCAAACACACCTGATACCACCACATCAAGCCTGAAGGACCGGCACACGCCACTTCCTCTCGGCTGGCAGAGACGATCTTGAGCCATCCTCAGACACGACGTGTGGAGCACTGAGCTGAAGAGACTCATCAAACACGTGAACTTTGGGGACCAACGATCAGCACGTTCAGACTGTTAGCACGGCGTCTATGCAGTTAGCCGCTAACATCACTAATCTGACCAACACGTGTGACTGTACATGAAATTTTCATGTGATAAATATGTAAAATTCAGACTTCAAAGCTTTGAGCTGAACACGTTAACAAACATTACAAACCCAGCAGATGAGTGGCTCAATGGGTCAAGGTTTGTGTTTTTTTGACAGTAACTCTGCCAGAAAAACAAAACTAGGAGTTAAGAGGCTGAAGAGCTCGATGGATTGAAGAACTGCGCTGCCCTCTGCAGATTCATTGCTGAGACGCCTTCAGAGAGATTTGTGTTTATTGTTAATAAAGAATGGGGCGACCATGCAGCTTAAAGACACAAATACTGATGAAACGTTTAAATATTTAAATATTGATGAGTTTTCACCCATCTGCCAGCTTCCTGAAAATACATCTCTAATCGCCTACAGCTGACGATATTTAACGAGGTTGCCGGCGCTTTTCAAAATAAAGCCGGCTCATGATTCGATGTCGCTTTTAATTATCGCGCTGTAGTCAAGCGTCGTCACAAACTCGGCTGCAGCAGCAGACAATAAAAATCCAGCAGTCAGACCAAAACGTGATCGTGTGCTCGTGTTCAGAGCGGTGAGCCTCCTCTCAGGCTGAACGGCAGCGCACGGCGTCCTGAACACTGTTAATGGGCATATTTGTAGGGGGGAAGAGGAGGAGGAGGAGGAGGAGGAGCAGGAGGAGCAGGAGGAGGAGGGATTTCTTTTTTTAGGACTAGATAATAAAGGTGGAGGGAGGAGGAGGAGCGGGGGGATGAGCTCATAGCTGCTGCAGACGTCAGGCTGGATGCTTTGCATGCTCTGCTGGTGGCACGATTGTCACTTTAAAGACAAACAGTGATGTCATTTCAGCTTCAGGCAGAATACTTCTGTCTGCTCGGCGCCACGCCTCCAAGCATCTTTTGTGAGGTTTTATTTAATCAGAGCTTTATGCATCGAGGCTGAACGATTAGGCTGTTCCTGAGGACTGAACCAGCAGGTATGCCCGATGTTCATCCCGCACCAGAAATGTAACATTATTTAACACTAACAGAGATAAAAGGGCCATACGGTCCAAAGTACACGGTGCAAGTGCATATGAGTTAAGCGATGCATAATCTCGATACAAAGTACGACACAAAGGTGCAATATTTCAAAAAATCTGAGTCATCGCTTGTTTCTCTATTTTAAGTGTTTTCTGGTCTGTTGATCTTCATTCATGGAGAAATCTCTCTGTGTACTATGTTGACCTTGTCAGACACGAACGTACCATCTTCACATTCCTGCAAGCATTCAGCAAGTTGGAGAAGTGAACAGTTTCCTGCAGAGGACGCAGGACAGTTCTCACACATCACATTAACATCCAGCAGGTGGAACAGTGAGAGGTGGAAGTGAAACATCTCGACAGTTCTGCTTTCATATCTTAAGGACTCAGCTGAACCAGTTTCTGGGCGTTTGGCCTACATCAGCGAGAAAACTCAGATATCCCACCTGCCGCCTTATCTCAGACACTAATCGAAAGGTCAGGAGGGGACGAGACAGACGCAGCGGCCTTCCAGTTCACGGATGAAATGACATTTAGAGAGACGATATTTAGAGATACACATCGCCACATCTTAGATTAAGTGTTTGTGTGTTTGTCTACTAAAAACACTTCCATTCTGCGGCTGGAAAAAAAAGCTTTGGAAAGGTCAGAGAGGTTTTTTTTTTCTGCTAAATGTCTCAATCAAATTTAATCTGGGCATGGCAGAGAGGCTGACATTTAAGGCCCGTGGCACCAGAAACAAGTTAAACAGCGCAGAGTTTATTGGATATCACGGAGCTAATAAATAAATGAAGACAATGAGGCGTGGCAGTAAACATGACGGCCAAGCAGCGGTGAACGTGAGTACATGAAGAAACAGCAGCTCACCCAAGGCCTGGGTCCAATTACAGCTTAGACTGGGAGAGTACAGCATTTAAAGGCCCATCCCCAACAAACAGCAGCACACAAACACAGCTCACAGCAGCTCACTGCACTGATTGGCCTCGAGAAAGTCTCCACTCAAGTCAGCGGCAGCAGCTAATGGTGCTCGTCCTGCTGCAGCTCCACAACATTCATCTTAACCTACTTTCCAGCAATAATCTGGCATAAATACTCCCAATCTCCGGAGGAGGGATAGCAGAAGACAAATTACAAGCCCCGAGGCTGAAGTGAAGTGTGTGTTTGTGTGTGTTGCTTCGTGACAGGCTGATGTGGAGTCGAGTACCCTGAGGCTCGGGTGGATCAAAGAAGTCCTGCCCATGGGGTTCTTAAACGCGGATGATTCTCCGGGTCGTCGTTTAGACTCGGATCAGTCCGGCTACTCTCAGAGGCTCGTTTGTCTTCAGACGCTGGAGGTGAAACCAAGAAGAAGAAGAAGAAGAAGAAGAAGAAGAAGAAAGTGTCTTCAGCACCACGGACAGCTCCTCCGTGGTCTCCATAAGTCCCCATGTTCAAATGTCCAACTTCAACTGCGCAGAAATAAACATAAGTATAGCCTGGTACAAAAAAACAGTTTGGTCTCTATAGCTAATTTCCTGTTCATGACAACTGTACTGAGTGTGAATTCTTATACAACTCGTTCACATTATATTAAGGCTTAAAGTTATGCAGGATTAAGCAGAGGCTGCTACAGTACTAATAATGCTAATACTTCTATTAATACTACTCATTCTACCACGCTGCGCTGCAGGTCCAGTACAGAACTAATGCTGATAATATTGTATACAGTACTTCTGTCTGGTCTAAAGTGGTGGATCGACCTGCCATGTCTCGACCTGTGTGTGGCAAACATCAACATGTCAGCAGGAAGGAGCAGAAGTAAAGAAATAACATGGTCTCTCCTTTTTCTTATCGCTATGCTCATCCAGCGATCCTGTCTTGTGTCTCAGTGTGACATGATGCTGCTGCGAGAGCTGAGCTGTGAGTCTCTGCAGGTCGCAGGCCGACTTCCACACGGTCTCGAGCGTAATCAAAGACTCACACGCCGTCACTACAAGCCGCCTGAGTGACGGAGAGGAGCCCGCTGACTGCAGCTCTCAGCCAGACAGACTGCTGCCATCCAGCCTGAATACACACTACAACACACTACAACACACTACAACGCACTACAAAGCACTACAACACACTTCAACACACTTCAACACACTTCAACACACTACACACCACCAGGACTACAGCATCACTGGCTGGCCTTACACCTTTAACGACTTTTCAAACTATTTCACTGCCGCAGACAAATCTTCAATTTCAATATACGATCTAAAAGTTTGTCTCGAGTTCCTGTCACCTCGATCATTTGGTGTCTGAGCTGTCTGAAGTCTTTTTGTCGTCTTGACAACATGTTTAATATTACTTACTTATTATTAAGTTTACGTTTTAAGTTTTAGTCTCGCTCTCATGTGAACAGTTCCAACAAAGGAATATCACGAGGCAGTGACACACTGAATATCTGCACGGCTGTGATTTGGTCGTAGGTACGAGACTGCAGGTGAGTTCACCTCACTTTTACGCTCATCTAACACTAAAATAACGCTGGTTTACGACACGTGACGGATATGTGACGGCCCTTATCTCGTGGTTGTTACGACACGCAAACAATTGTTCAGGTGTCATATATTTAGTTCACTTCAAACTCATGATATGTTTATTTTGGAACGTTCTGACAACGCTACAGAAACACTCTGTACCTGTTAAGTATGCCGAGGTTGTCTGATCAGCTGATCATATTCAGTTTCTAACAGCAGGAAATGTTTTTAAAATATGCTCATCTTTGTTACAGCTAAGATAGATGAGATAAACCTTAATGGAACGTTAATTGAACGTTAATTGAACGCTAATAGAACAGCTGTAGAGAAGAGTGACGTGACGGTCAACACATTCGCATGACGACTGGGCTGGAGAAGAAAACTCTGAAGTGCACACACAGGGATCTGCTGACTGTGATAAAACTTCCAAAGTTCTTGGCTGGTCGGCAGATTTGGCGTTTCATCAGTCAGTCGCGGCGGTCATCAGTCCTTCTTCTCTGACATCTGGGCCCTGACAATATGACGCTCAACTGGTACAAAACTGGGACGCAGCTCATCCACATTTAGTTTGTATTCTAAAAAGCGTGCTGTTCATTAGTCATCAACACGGTTTCTTTTGCCTTTGGGGAATGAATCTGCCATGAGCCTCCAAAACACACGACACTTTATGTCTTTGTTCTCATCAAATTTGTCATGTTGTAGCAGATAAATCTGTCTCTCTCCCCTTCGTGTTCTTGGGAATATCCTGCACTTCCACAACAAAGGGATTCCCCAAAGTCTGCGCGTGAGTTGATGGAAAAGTGGAGCACGAGTTCATCCGCAGAGTGATGAGGGGGTTTATGAGGATGGGGGTTTAGGGGGAGGCTGCTGCAGACATGCAGCTTCTGTGAGCGGTGCTGGTAGGCTGGGGTGGGTTAAGCTGCTGCTCTATATCCGACCACAACTGGAACCACGGGTGGAAGGAAGAGGGATGTGGAGGGGGGAGGTCACGTGAGAGAGGGCTTCAATCCGTGAAACCAAAGCAAATCCCCAAATAAACAAAAGATCCTCCTCTCTGGCCTCCATATTTGATCCCCAACACATACTGTACGTGTCTGCAGGCACCACATACGCCCCCCCATCCCCCCGAGGTGGGATCCTGCACCGGGTAATCCCAGGAAAAGCCGGCTCTGGGGCACAACGGCAGGAGAAATGACTCTTGATCCGTCTGTCTGAGACTGTTGTATCTTCAGGTATCACAGAGAGACGATTCACTTTGAGGTGTTAGCAAAAAAACAGGAGAAAAGATCGAATCATCCGCCTGGGCCTTTCTGAGACACCGAACATCTAATATATGTCTGGACAGATTAAACCCGTTTCATTAGGGCGGACGCTTTCAGTTGTAAAATAATCCACAATCTGAGGAACAACGTGCTGTCTGTTTATTGGCAGCGGTTAACTTATATTTTCTATCGTACAAAATGTAGATCTCCACCCGTCTCCTACCTTCAGTACAAATTTATGAAGCTTGAAGAAGCTAACCGCAGGCTGAAAGTCCAATCTTAACCTCATCATCATGGTTCATATTAAATACAAGACTGCACTGCTGGTAATGAGTAACGACCTCCTTTAATTCACGCTTACAGTTATTTTATCGCCACGGTAAGAGATTTATCGAACTGTCAAAAGTCTCAAAAGTTCTGCAGAAAGTGTGGGGGTCAGAACTGAACCAGGAAGAAGCTCTGCTCATCTGATGGATGTTCAAACAGGACAGACTGTTACGTTGTTTGAAATTCTTAAATTCTGGTGTTGACACAATGAAGTTGTCAAAATCCAGCGAGCCTCTCACAAACCAGTAAAACCGCTAAAGCATCTTTCAGGAGTGACGGAAGAGGCTCAGACTCTGCCGTGGATCGACTGTAATAGAGTGGTTTCAGCCTTTGACCGCAGCGGTGGGTCAGTAACGTCCAGCAGTGATCTGTACACCTACAAGGCGGGTACAGATCCCCAGCTGTGAGCTTATTAGCTCGAGGGCACTCCCCAGCAACTGCCGATCGACAGAGACCCTGGCAGACCTCTGTCATCCGAGCTCCTCTTGTGTGCTGTGAAGCTGTCGTGGCAAACCCAGATAACCTGGCCGAGAAACAAAGTCCACAACAGAGATCCATGTGTTCTGATCCACAGAGGCGGATTCATGAGACGGTGCAGTGATCAGAAACTTGTAGCGAGTTCTTGCAGGAGGCTGAGCTGTGCAGTTTTAGCATCTTTTGCAACTTGTTCGAGTCCAAGACACAAAGTAGGAAGAGAGATTTCCAGAAAACAGCAGAGCTGCACAAGTTCTTTGGCTCATCTGTAAGCAGTGTCGTCTCGTCTGCCGAGCTCTGATCAGCCGTGGCTCCATCTTCGCTTGTAACGCTGTAGCCGTTTTCAGGTCTTTGTTTTGTGCCTGACGCACACCTCTGTGACGGATCAGATCGTTTTAGAAGTCTGCTGTCTGACGTGTCAGCGACACTATAAGTTCAATGACTGTCTGACTGAAAGGCCAGAGACTACCACAGTCTTAATTTGGTGACTAAAATATGTTTGCTCTGAGACTTTGAGGTCAAAACTACAAACAGAGACTCAGGCTGAATTCACAGACCTCTGAGGAGCTTGTTTTGGTGACTTCAGCGACAGTCACACAAACCTCAGACTCCACAGTCTCGACTATTAATGAGTCTGTTTGTTCATCCGACGTCAAAACTGACAACAGAGCTTCAACTCACTCGCCTCCACGTCCGGGAACACGGCAGCACTCACCGCCACGTCCCAACGTTACGCCAGTGTTTAACGTCAGAGAAATATTCTGAGACAGATGAGGAGATTAAAATAGCGCCGTGCCGGTGTTCCTGTTTTGCTCTCTTTAATAAACTCTCCGGGGAGGGGGTGATGAAGGGGTGAGCGCTAGCTGCGAGCTACACGGCCTCCTCCGCACACAGACTGCTGCAGCCGTCCTCC
This sequence comes from Protonibea diacanthus, assembly GCA_028641955.1. Taxonomy (NCBI): domain Eukaryota; kingdom Metazoa; phylum Chordata; class Actinopteri; family Sciaenidae; genus Protonibea; species Protonibea diacanthus. The sequence continues at coordinate 9,480,390 of CM053976.1, read as the reverse complement.
TGCTGTGAGAGCCAACAGCCTGCAACCACGCTCCAACCGGCACCCGCCGGCAGCTCCCGAACACAGGAGGTACTGAGGTTTCATGAGTCAAAGCGCTTCACTCCATGAGCCAACAAACTACTGAAACCTCTGATTGTTTCCGAACCACGCGTGTCGGTTTGCATTAGGAAAAACAGAAGTGCAGAAACTGTGGAACTTTTTTATTCAGAGCACACGAGTGGTTCATCAGTCGCTTCAGCTTTGGAGCTAAAGAGGGAGGTTAATGTGGAACAACATGCACCGAACTCAGACTAAAATGAGTTATACGCCTCTAAATGAAAGTCTGACTGCTGAAGTTAACTATAAACCCTCGCCACCCGCTCTGACGAAAGCAATGACATGAGGCTGCTAAACATACAAAAGTCTCCACGCCCTGAACTGTTATGTAACTGCAAGACCAGACCACATCTGCCAAGACCAAGACCAGGACTAAGACCAGGACTAAGACCAAGACCAGGACTAAGACTAGGACCAAGACCAGGACTAAGACCAGGACCAAGAGACACTTTAAAGCACAATAGATCTAAACAATCACAGACTGAACACACAAACAAGCTCACAGCTAAATTTATACAAATATCATAATAATTCATTAAAGTGAATTAATAATTAAGCAATTATGGGAAGGTTTGTCTGTTCTGAGAGAGTGATGTTTGAGACTCTCCATATGATTTCAAAATAAAAAATAACATTAAAATAACATTCACATCCCTCTTCTTCAGTAACAACACTCTCAGTCCAATCCAGCCGGCAATGAAAGGGTCATTTATTGTTCTCATTAAAAGCCGCAGCTCTGATATCATTTTATTGGAACATCTCAGCCGAAAATCTCTTTATTGCTGCCTAAAGCACTCGGCAGTCTGGGCTGAGCCGCGATATGAGCGAGCAGAACCACAGGCGGCCGCGGCGTGACGAATATATATCTTTGAATATCTGAGCCGGTTTGAATGCTGCATTTGTGCATGTGCGGAGATTAAAATAAAAATAAACAGGAGCGGCTTTACGCCAGCTGCCTAGGCTTCCAAATCAGAGCACATGCGATGCGTGCAGCAGCTCCGAAACTCAGAAAATATGTTATCATTTATTCATTACAGATGACTGCAGGACGGCTGCTCGGCCTGGAGGGCGCTATCATAATGACGTATGGGGCTGACTGCACGAGACGAGCAACGCATGATGTGAAGAGACAAAGGATTTTCAATGAAACGCTGGGAAGGAGAACGCTGACATTTTGGTCGTTTGTTTGGCATCTCAAGAAAAATTAAGTAAGAAGATCGATGTCTGTTTGCTCTCTGTGGCCAAAAATATGTGGACACTCCAGACATTACCTCATAAATGAGCTGAACATGTCCTGTTGCCTCTAACACTCTTCGGGTTTCAGGCTTTCTGCCAACACATGCAGAGATTTGCTCCCATTCAGACACACGAGCATCAGCGAGGTCCAACGCTGACGCTGGGTGATCAGTCGGTGTAACCCTGAGCCACGTTAGCTCAGCTTGTTAGCCAGGCTACAGACTATCAGGGAAGTGTTTGTACCACACCGCCGGGAAGATGAGGAGGTTTTTAGGCCCAGCGGTCAGCAGCATCTGGGGACATAATGGAAGAGGGAGAACTGCCAGACAAGAGTAAATCTGGGACTGACTTTAAGTCAACACCAAACACGAAACATTCTGCAGAATTGACGCTGTGCTCTGTACTTCAGTCTCAGCTCTTCCTCTCCTCCAATCAGCCGATCCCTTCAAAGACCTCGACGATCCACGTCATCATTATTGTGACCAGCAGCCGATGAAGAGTGTGCAGGAACCCCGTCGACCTCACTGTATGTATTGACATATTTGCTATGAGAGCATCCAGCTGTGAGGAGATGAGGAAACTCACCAGGGAGGTAAACTCATCTCACCAGAAGCCTGCAGGCAACTAACTGCCAATTAGGTTCTTCCTACTTCCTCCAGCTCTGTCAGCAATTTCCTGTTGGCTGTAACATCGGCTGAGCACAGCTGACCTTCAGTACAACACATTAACACGTTCAACGCACACATTCACGGTCATCAGCCCACCGACCGAACAGTTTACGGGACGATCCAAAGATATTACAACAGTCAGACTGTCTGTGTGTGTTTCTGATGACGGTCAAACGGTTTTCAGTTTAAATTCAATTTCATAACAGAGGTTAGAGACATAGAGAGCAGGTCTAGACTGTACTCCTTATAATATTACAGACTAACAATTGCCAGTACCATGAGCAAACACCTGGTGACAGTCTCGGCGTTTCTTTCTGAATGTTTCACACTCGTACATTTAACCTAATCAACGACAACCCAACGACGACATCAGAATCACTCGTTACAGCCGGTAAAAATCAGTTCAAGCTCAAGAAACAAATCTGTTGAGCAGCCGTAGAAACAACGACAGGAACAATCGTCACTAAAGATGTCAGGTGATGTTGTACAGTCAATATAGAGTCGAGGTTCAGGTGGATGGATCGCCAAGATGAAGTGACTACTAACGCTTTGTGACATGGTTCTCCTCTAACGCTAACAAAACTTCAAATCCTAATAAAGTCTTGATTTTTCAGCTGCTGTTCATGTCAGCTTTGGGACTCTTCTGATGCACACCTGGTTTGGAAGGACTGGCATTAAATGATGGCAGCAGTGACGCTGTATATAAAACCTTCAGCTCGGTGAGGTCTGATCAGCTGATTTCAATAAGCACTGCTTCAGGATGGATCACATGGATCCACGTCAGCTTCTTCGTCGTCCTTTTGTTCTCTTCCACGCCGCCCAGTTCAGTTTTGCTGTGAAACATGCTGAACTCGCCCCCTCCGCCCGCTGACGGAGCTGTCTGATCGATGGCTTAATGAAACTTTTATCACTCTGGTCTGTCAGATGGATTAACGCTTGCCTCAATGGCTGCTCCTAAATCACTGCTATCAGAGAGGGCCAAGCCACGGGACAACCGAAAGGCCCGTGACACACACAAATACACACGCATAAATACATACACTGACTGTGCACAAACACACACTGACTCTGACACACAGCATCAGCCTCCTATTAGACAGATTTCTGCATCTAAATGCTGATGCAGCTCAAAAAGATTCCACACTCCTCAAGTTTCAGTCGTGGATAAAAGACAAAAGCTTCTGATGTCAGTGTTATACCTTATATAAAGAGTTATCCTGGATGTAATGCTTCAACACATGCATTTTGGACCACCAAGAAGAAGAAGAGGTGTTCAGGTCCAGCAGTCAGCAGTTTATGTGACATAATGTCAGAGGAGCAGAGAGTGAAGAGGACGCTGACGGAGGAAGCTAAGAAGAGAAAAGGAGAGAGTGAGCGAGCAAGAAGCCGCTGGACAAGAGCAACTGGGACTGACTTTTAGTGGCTGGTGAGAGCCAGAAATAAAAGGCTGAAAGACAGACGCCGAGCTGGGCTGACTGTTGACTAGTTCAGTAATATTAGCTGCTGCTGTGTCTGCTGCTGGTGACCTCAGTTTCGGTTCTGCTTTAACTTAACCAGACCTGAACCACAGAGGAGGTGAATCGGACAGTGTTGTTTCAGAATGAGGATGTGTTGATGCAAACTGTTGATGCTCATGAAGCCACTGTGGACATGAAGTCATTACGCTGTCACCCATCCGTCCCAAATAGAGCTTACATCAGCTGAAAACCAATAAATCTCCCAGTATCCGCCTGACGTGACAGCTGAGAACTGCTCTTGTTTACACTGCAGGGATTATGAATCTGTTACATTAAAAATAAAATGGCTCAAAAATGTAACTGTAAACAACAAGACAAATTTTCATCTCACACAGGTCAGCCGGGCTGCCAAACACATATCCTTACCTGACAGAGAGGTCAGACGGCAGGGAAGCCTGAGCACAGTTGAATGAGACACACAAACTTCTATTATGTCTGTGTGTGTGTGTGTGTGTGTGTGTGTGTGTGTGTGCTGTCAGAGACCCACTGTAACTGGCCTCGTTAGCAGGCAGAAAATCGCAAAGCCACAGCATAATCACATCCGGCATATAAACTTGTCTGACTATGACGGGCGCTCCATTGTGAGCACAGACTCAACAACAACAATCTAGTGAAAGGAAAAAGTAATAAATAGAGAATATAAAGGAAATATATATAAAAGATCAAAGGACTGAGACAAACAATGTGTGGGGACGTCACAGACTACGCCCAGGTTTTAGACAGTCTGCGGGAGCACAGAGACTAAGGGCCCAGGTTTTAGACAGTCTGGCGGGGTAGATGCCACAGAGATCTACGCTCAGGTTTTAGACAGCCTGGCGGACGCCATGGAGACTACGCCCAGGTTTTAGACAGTCTGCGGGACGCTACGGAGACTACGCCCAGGTTTTAGACAGTCTGCGGGGACGCCACAGAGACTACGCCCAGGTTTTAGATAGTTCGCGGACGCCACAGAGACTACGCCCAGGTTTTAGACAGTCCCACGGGACGCCACGAGACTACGCCCTGTGTTTTAGACAGTCTGGGCGGGACGCCAGAGACTACGCTCCAGGTTTTAGACAGTTCGCGGATGCCACAGAGACTACGTCCAGGTTTTAGACAGCCATGGGACGCTACAGAGACTACAGTCCAGGTTTTAGACAGTCTGCGGACGCCACAGAGACTACGTCCAGGTTTTAGACAGGTCTGGCGGGACGCCGCGGAGACTACGTCCAGGTTTTAGACAGTCTGCGGACGCCACGGAGACTACGCCCAGGTTTTGTACAGTTCGCGGGACGCCACGGAGACTACGCCCAGGTTTTAGACAGTCTGGGCGGGATGCCGCGGAGAATATGTCTCAGGTTTAGACAGTTCACGGACGCCACAGAGACTACGCCCAGGTTTTAGACAGCCCACGGGGCAGACGCCAGAGACCACGCCCAGGTTTCACAGTTCACGGGACGCTCAGAGACTACGTCCAGGTTTTAGATACAGTTCAGGGGATGTCACGGAGACTACGCTCCAGGTTTTAGACAGCGCCCACGGGACGCCAAGCAGAGACTACGCCCAGGTTTTGACAGTCTGTGGACGCCACGGAGACTACGCCCAGTTTTAGACAGTCTCATGTGCTTTCTACTGTAATAGTTCTCTTTAAATCCCAATGACAGCGCCTCTGTGCACGAAGCCAGTTTGGTGTGGGTGAACCACGTTCTTCATACTGCCAAAAGTAATTCTACTTTTAGCAGTCTAATGTGCAAAGTCTCTATTTTCAGTTGAGAAATGTCAAGAAAACAAACGTCCACCCTCCGTTCACAGGTCATGATTACAGATGACAGGTTCATTCTTTTCTGTAAGCCAATTTTCTGCATCTTTCAAATGTTTTGAACTGAACATTACTGCGAGTCCGACATCTCCAAGGTTTGTCATGAGGAGATGACCACTGCAGAAACACAGTGAAATCCTTGCACTCATAGTCCATTTGTTACGATGCCTGCAAGCCTCCCGGTTTCTGTAATATCTCAGCAAAAGAAGAAGAAGAAGAGGACGGCCGGAGAGCTGCGCTATTAAAATGATCCTACCTGTGAAACAACCCTGGCGAGCAGCCATCCAGTCTAACTTATTTCTTAAAGGGCTTCAGGCCACTCTGGGCTGAGGCTTGGTGTTAGTTACTTCCCAAATGGCCCTCTGTACTTAATATTTCCAACATGGTGACAAATCTATAGGATGTGACAGTCTCTATTTGTGAGACGGCCGTGCAGTCTGCTGGAGGCTGAGCTGGACTGAATCTTTCATCAGGCCTGACAGAGAGGACGGCGGTAGACCGAAGGACGGCTGTAGCCCTCATCCCTCAGACATTCACCGCTTTCATCCTCAGATCCATCGCCTCCTGTCCCGAATTTACCCTGACAAATATATGAGTCCCGATAAATTCCTCCATCTTTAACCTGCCGTCTTCTTATCAACTCTCAATCCTCCGCCTGCACTTCCTCGGCTTCCTCAATCTCTCACGCCCATCTATCTCTCTTTGCTGCATCTTCCTTCAGCTCAAGCCGCACAGTGAGGGGATAGAGACAGCTGTCCACGAGCAAACATGGACGACGCTGGAAACTTGAGAGGTCACATCAGGACAGAGTCCGCCTAGACATTTCCACTCGGAAAACCTGAAACATTTTCTTCTATAATCGACAAATAAAGACTCAAAGCAACAACCTGTTCATGCCACTCTGACCAAGCCCACTGGCTCCTACTGAAGGTGGTAAAATGGCCTAGTACACACCAACTCACTCATCAGGTACACTGTGTGTGTGTGTTAACACTGTCAGAGAGGTATACATTAAAAAAAACTCATCTTTAGACTCTTCAGAGGGAAATATTGACTTTAAATAATTTTTTTAGACTTTTACATGTTTGATTTCTTTTCACTTTGAGTAAATCCTTTGTAGAAGAACAAAACATACGACCAAGCATTGTATTTGATTACAGTTTACATCCAGCAACAGTAATAAAATTATACAATTACATTTTCCCATTTTTCTGTTAAACATCTTTTTTCACTCTTAATTTTTTCCCCATCACCAACACATGTTTAGCTCAAGGCTGGCGACTAACACAACAAAAGTTTGAATGTAGTTTTGCCGAGGTCAACCTAAAATACCTAAAGTACAGTAAAACAAGCTTGTGTGCTTCCTGAGCAGATGACAGAAATATTGCTGGTAGTTTCTTCTCTTCCTGGTTGATGTTGACAAAGATCGCAGAAATCATCAGAGCAAACAAAAGGGCTCTGAATCAAGGCTACTTGAGGCTATTGAGTACTTTGGAGAGTCGCCCTTTGTGTAAATCAAAACCAAACAGCCGCAACTTAATCACAGCTCAGCTTTCATGGTGAAAGGCCCATATTGTGTGACAGATAGGACGCTGGCCAATTAGTCCTGACCTCCCATCGAGGAGCATCACTGGGCCACAAGGAGCCGTCTCTTCTGGCTGCGAGTAATTGTGGCTGGACTGAATGTGGACGGCAGCTGGCAGAGCGCGAGCCTGGAAGACAGATGGGCAGCACCTACACAAATAAACAGTTGTTCAAGGACAACATGACGGCGATAATTTAATAAATGTTGTCAATGTCACTGAGCGCGATTACTTTTACTCAGCTGAGGTTGACAGAGCCAACAACAACAGGAAGTGCAGCAGTACCAAACTCTGATCTGCACAGGTGATGTTGGACTGAGTCTTAACTGAACACAACGAGACGCAGAGTAACATCAGAGCCTTTCTGTTCAGTAAGTCTGTTAAACATGCACTTCTGTTGACAAACCACAAAGTTAACTGGAGATGCAACGAAAGCACTGAGGCGAGCTGCTGAATGACGCTTGGTTGCTTTAACAGACCACCTGTAACCACACTCCACCTGTCAATCGCACCACGCCTTAATCCCAACTTTAAGCCTTAATATAATGTGAACAGGTGAGTTGTATATAAATTCACCCTCAGTACAGTTGTCATGAACGTGGGAAATTAGCTATAGAGACCAAAACTGTTTTTTGTACCAGGCTGTAAACATGTTTATTTCTGCTGTGAAGTTGGACATTTTAACATGCTGGGGACTTATGGAGACTGACTCACTTCTGGAGCCAGCCTCAAGTGATCTAGAGGAACTGCAGTTTGTGGGCTTCACGCTGCAGACACAGAGGTGGCCTTGTCAGACAGAAAGTGCTTTACTAGACAATAATTCACCTTTAAGGCTTGTAGCAGTGTGTGTACCACAGTTTGCACAGCAAACTTCAGATCGATCAATCTGAAAATGTTTTCATTTCTGCAGGAACGAGCGTCATGTGACTGGCCGATGATGTGTGTGATGCTTTTTTCCATCCGCGTTTCCTGTTGCTGGTTAAAGCAGATCTGTGGTGTGGCATCCCTGTCACGTTCCAGCATCTAATTGGCTGTACCGCAGTGCCAATCAAGCCTTAATGAATAATTGGGACCAATTACAAACGATTACATCATCGGCTGACTGAAGCCAGACTTGACGGCGGCCATATGTCATCACAGCTCATCACAGAGCTCGTTGTCTCTCTCTTCTCTCTTGACTTTCTGTTTTTCTCTCCGATCATCATCCTCCCTCTCTTTATTCTGATTCATTTTTGCAAGCTTGTTTCTTACATTCTCCCTCTCCTCCCTCCTCCTCCTCCTCTTCTCCTCCCTCTCCTCCTCCCTCCTCCTCCCCTCCTCTCCTCCATCCTCCCCCCTTTGGCTTTTATTCATCCTCCACTCATGAGTGCACCTCCTCACTCTCTCTTCACTCCATCCTCCTCGCCCCGCCCACCTGGGCCTCTAGATCCAGTTTTGCTCGCAGCGTTGTCTTCGGTCTCGCTGCCTCGAGGTGTGTGTGTGTGTGTGTGTGTGTGTGTGTGTGTGTGTGTGTGTGTGTGTGTGTGTGTGATGAGCAGTGTTGGCAGGCGTCCAAAGCTGATGAAGGCTGTGACTCTCTGAGGAGGAAGCTGGAGAGGAGAGCTAAAAATACAGAAAGTCTCAGAGAGTCCAGAGGAGCTGACCTGCTCCTGGTAACCCCGCCCCCGACGCCATCAGCCTCCCACCCACCCACCACAACCGAGCACTGCCATTGGTCTGAACGTAGGCGGCGTTCTGCTGACTCTGTTCAAATTATGAGTGAATGAGAAATGCTCAGAGACGGCAACACACTGTCATTATCACAACGTTCAAAGCGACTCTCGCCCTCGCTGGTGCAGACCTCAGTTCAGTTTATAACCTCATGTTTGGCTGGTTGGAGATCAGCTCCCTGAGGAAGATCTCCCTTTGTTGGAATAGAAGTGTTGATAATCAGCTGAGCCATCACTGCCTGGAGGGTCTCGCAGCCTTCCTCCTCTCGCTGCATCTCTTCAGGCATAAAATGCATCTCCACCCCCCCCGCCGCGCTCTCTGATGGCTGACGATCAAACCCGAACATGTCGTCATGATGGATTCATCTCAGGTTACTGAAAACATCTTAAATTCAGTGATTCAGGGCTGCTTTACCTCGACCATCATATAACTAGCAGAGTGTTACCATGACTCAGAGCTGTGTGTTTGATTATAGATCAGCATGTGGTGAGGTCTAATTTATTCACGTCTATCCTGTGCTCCACCTCCTCATTTGGCGTCTCCTGCTCTGCACTGATGACGATCAAAATCAATCGATTGGATCAGATCCCGGTCAGTTATCCTCCGCCTGCACACTCAAAGACGCTCTGCTGCTGAATCCTGACATACGGGGAGTGTTTTTGTTTGGCTGTCCATGTCCGACTGTGCGCTGAGCCCAGTTCACACGGTGGACCCAGCAGCCCTGCAGTGCTGCAGTCAGTGTCTCATTGAACCCCTGCAGCATTGTGGGAGTCTGTGGGGTTTTTTTTAGCCTGAAGGACGAAGGCTGCATCAGCAGGGTCAAGCAAGGCAACTTGACTTGGTTTGCCCCGTGATACTGTGCCCGAGGGCAGGGAGGACAGAGAGAGAGGACAGGAGGGGCTGACGAGCTTTACTGACATATATATATATATATGAATATATGAAGTATACACAGGGGGATGTTTGAGTGAAGGAAAATGCACATCACACTGATCATGACTGCTAAAATAAATCCAGACATCAGCACGAAGCTCTCGTACGTCACACAGCTGCACGCCGAAGACATTCATCAGCCGCTGACAAATATTGATTCAACACGATTTCATTACAAGCTAATATAAATGACTCTGGAGGACTGCCTTTCATTTTGCATTGATCTGTGGCTTCACTGTTTTGTCTTTAAAATACCAGAAAATGATGAAAAGTCTCTGATAATAATAATTAAGCTGCTTACAGGAAAGCTGGAACCTGAAAACATTTTTAAAAAGATTTACAACATTCATCACTGACCAAAACTTCTTTGTTCTTCTCTTAAAACTGGAGTTTTCTGCTGAAAGTGAAATGACAGATTCTAGCTGTACCCTTTGTGTGTGTGCTCTCTCTGTCAGAGGGTCTCTACTGTGCGTCCCCCGGTGTGTACTCAAGTAAATGTCTGCGTTCATCCACGGTAACACACACACACACACACACACAGCGTGGTGTTGGGCCATCTGGCAGGTGGTGTAATGAGGGTCGTGACCTCCTGTCACCCCCCCTCCTCCTCCATTACCAAGCTAACATTTTCACAACAAAACCCGGGCTGTCGCAGCTCTTCACATGAAGCTCCACATTAACGCAGATTTAGTAAAAGAAAAAGGTGGAAATTAAAGAAGGATATTCTTCACGGCCCGTCCAAAGCTCAGCGTCTCATTTTGTTGTTTTAAAATCTCCTCCTTCACACTGCACGGTCGGATTAGAGGCAGATTAAGGCCAGTCCAACAGGGGTGGACCATCACCCGCCACCCACACTCCCATTGTCTTCACAGAGGACAGAAACATACAGGATCAGTGAGGACGCTCAGCAGCTAACACAGATCCCTCTTCATCATCTCAGAGGGTTTCTGTTCACTGTCACAGTCTACTGCTGGAAGAGGTCTTAAAAAAGAAGTTTAAAGAACAAAATCAGACGTGTAAAGTCGCCACGTCAGCGACTATTTAGTGACATTATTGATGACAAATGCAACGTGATTATCTTTGAGTGTTTCTGGCTGCCTCTGATGCAAAAGATGCTTCTTCTTCCACTGGAGATTATTATTAGCAAATGTTTAAAGGATTTTCTGCTACTCGAGTTAAAACTACAAAAATGGTGCAAAATGTGTCAGTGCTGGTGCTTCGGCTCCGAGCTGAACTGATTTCATCTGCACTGTCAGACAGAAATGTTGGCAAGCTGCTACCCAGAGCCACGAGACAGAAGCACAACCAATGAATCGACGGCAAACTTTTCTTGTCCCCGTTGGTGGAACGTCCAACAGTTCCTACCAGATCAGGGGCGTCCCTCTCTACCTTCACAAACCTCCTGAAGACCTCCAGCTCTTCAGAGAGGACCTCCTCTACAACACTACCAACAGCTGGACATGATTTTCATCTACGAAAAAGTAGCTGCTGAGAACTAAGGCTGTGCCAGCAGACGATGTGAGACGTTGCTTTTACCAATGTCAAGTCAGTCTTTGGCTTGTTTTCCCATTAATGTATTAAATTAGCATTAAATTGAATTTGCTCATAGTTTCAAGTCGACATCACCAAAATAAAACCGACATCTGTGACACGCGGCTGGCATGTATGCATCAAAGACTGTCATTAAAAGCCAGACCTGATCGTGGGACACTTTAGACGGCACTTCTGGGTTTTTCAGCCACTTCTTTCACAATAAAAGCTTCAGGAAAAAGTCTCTTTGAGCGAGTGTGCACCAGGCGACGGACACCATTACTGTCATTACATGATGTGGCCACCATGTCAAACTGGCTTCAAAGCCTGGCGCTCTTCCTCTGGGCCTGTATGCAAATTAAAACCACTGTATAAGTTCCTAACTTTGACAGCCTCAGTGATCGTACACACTGCACCAAGAAAATTAAAGCTCTGCACACACTGTATCATTTCTTGTGTATGAAGCTCCATGTTTGGCCTGATCCCCGTGCTACAGTAGAGGTCAGAGAGGTCACAGAAACCATTAGGCTTCATCCTCTGGCGACCATAAACATCCACGGCGTGCGTCACAGACGCGTTGCCAGTCGTTGCCGGCTGACGTTGCCTCGAGCTCCAAGTAATGTTTATCACCAAATAATTTAGCATGGTTTAATTAATTCATCTGCTCATCTGTAACCTCTGGGCATGCCCATGTAAGTCATTTACACCTCTCACACACACACACACACACACATACGTGTTCATACACACTGGTGTAACCATAGCTACGCCGTGCAACGCTGAAACAGTTTCACAAATAATGTATCACAGCCAAGGCCTCTTTTCTCCCTCCAACAACACCAGCAAGACACGAGTGTGTGTGTGTGTGTGTGTGTGTGTGTGTGTGTGTGTGTGTGTGTGTGATTACTGCAGAGAGGCTGCAGCCAGTCGTTGCTGTAATGCAGCACTGCAGCCTAACAGTACTCACACCACACTGCGCTCCCTGAAAATACTGCAACGTAGCACACACACACACACACACACACACACACACACACACACACACACACTCGTCCTTGTATACTTGTGAGGACCCACATTCACATGATGGATGTTCATTAAAACATCTTACTTCACGTCAGCCGTCACCTGAATCTAAACTTCATTTCAACTTCAGACTTAACCTTCAAAATGTCCTCACTACGTACACACACACATCCATGTGACTGTGTGTACTGCATGTGTCTTTCCATGTGTGTGTTCAGGAATGTTTGTTATGCACACACACACACACACACACCTGCCAGCACTACCAGTAAAGTGAGTATAATGGTGTTCCTCACGCCCCGTCCCCCGCCCCCTTAATCTGATTATGCCACATGATTGGATGTTTCACCGAGGCTGCGAGCTGCAGGCGACGCGGGTCATCTGCACGCGCCGCCGCTAACGGGGCCATCTGTGTGGACAGGACGCTTATTCTGAGGCAGGAAGTGATTCTTCTTCTCAAGCCTCGTGGCCCGCCGGAGCTAAAGGACATGAAACAGCAAAAGATGGGACGAGCGGCGCAGTGCCGCAGTCTGCAGCCTGTCGCCGGGCCTCGTGGGTAATGCTAATGAGCAAGCTCCGAAAAAGCTCATTAAGATTTTGTACCTAGCTGGACCGCGTCCTCAACGCCGTGAAATTCCAAAGTGGAATCGATGTTTGCCAAAAGCACTCAGCCATCCCATCATGCACCAGTCAGGGGTTTTTAGTGGACGCAGGAGGGACGGGGCGGGGGGGGGGGGTTATTTATCTAATATGAGATACCAGAAACTCCATATTCCTACAAAATGAAGCGAGGGTCGAGCGTGGGCACAGGGCATCAGAGAGAGAGAGGGAAGTCAAGCAGCTCTTCAAATGGTAATTTCCCCTGCTTCACTCCTGGACGCTGTAAGTGCTGACTCAGGGGGAAAGTCCAGATTGCTTTTGGAAAGGGATGAAAGTGACTTTTTGAGAGGGAGAGAGAGAGAAGGGGGATTTATGCTCAATTTCATTAAGATTTTGGCTGGTGGAAGAGGGCTGCGGGACCATGAGGGGCTTATCTGGAGCCATAACCCATTCCCGTTTTGATTACCGGCTATTGATTGAGGCATTAAATTGGTCTCTGTTGAATATGGCAGCATGTGAAAACGTGCTGGTCGGCCTATCAGACCTGACAGGAAGTGGGACTGGATTAAAGAAGAGATGGCTGATAGGAAGTGGAGCAGATCGTGCTGTGGCTCCCGTCGGCCACGGTGACTAAGCAGGTAAAGTGAACTGTAAGCGTTCATTCAGACGGGATCATCAGGCGCTACGGCGAAATGCTGCAGGGGCGTGCGGCGGTCGGGGTATGAGGTGGGTTGCTGGGGGTGTGTCTATATATGTTTGTATTGAACGTAACTGCTGTGAAACAATCAGGAAATAACTTTTTATTTCTCTCATTAACAAATTTATCAAGGCTGGCGCTCGCTCACCCTCATTAACTGTCTATGTTTCTCGACCACTGCTTGCTCTCTCAGTTTCAGACATTTCAGATGTCGGGCTGCATCTGCGGCGCCAACAAGCAATGCTGGAACGTGAGGTTGCTTTTACACCTAACCTGTTTAAAATGACCAATGTTCAACCTCCCCAAACTCATCAGTGGACTCCCACTCCTCAAAAATCTTAAATGCAACCCCTGAATATAAGCCCATCGATGTTTGGTTGGTTCTTTTTGCTGTAAAACAAAGAAAAACAAATACCTGATAAATCAGGTATCAAATAATACTCTGTCATTGTTTCAGTACTACCTTTCAATGGAAAGTTGCCAAAGCAATCCTTCGTTCTTAACCTAATAAATCAGCTTCTTTCCTCGCTGGTTTGAACCAGAGGTGCAGCAGTAAATCAGTAATAAAACAGCTGGACTTCTGTACTGGCAGCATCGTTGGATAGCTGACAGCACCTCTGCTACACCACCTTTCCTGCTGCTACACCACCTTTCCTGCTGCAGGGTAAGTGCCTTCAGCATCTCCACCTTAACAGGTGTTGCAATCAGGTCGATAAGTGTTGATGATGGGGACCGATGGAGCCTGGTGGCACTGCTGCGGCCCAGCAGGATCTTCAAACCTCATTTCCCTCTGGCTGATCCATACAGACGTCATCAATGCAGCATCACACACACTCGAGAACCAACACTGAAGGCAGTTGGAGCGATCGCAGCAGGTGGCAGCATGGTCCCAAATGTGCACGTGAACATATCGACTTCACTGGTGTACACACCTGTTACGTATTTACCTCTAATAACAAAACAATCACCAGCACTCACATGACAATTATCAAGCTGTGCATGCACACGGCAGGAGTTGATTAAAGCTCTACCTACCACATAATAAACATAATTGACTGAGGCTAAATTCAGGACACGCGTCTGTACGTACAAAAGAGGTAATGGAGCCGGGAGTGCAGAGCAGAGGAGTCTCGAGAGACCAGAGAAATCACTCCTCTACCTGCAGACAAATACAGAGAGATTCTGCCCACGGAGGGCAGAAAGGAGACAAAGAGGAGAGGAGGAGGTGGAGAAGGTAGAAAGAAAGACTTTGAGTGAAGCAGACAGAGAGATGACAGGAAGTAAGGGAAGAGAGAGGTGACGAATGACATCCATAAAGGCTTCTCTGGACGCTGCTGCTTTAACCTCCTCCACTGTGCAAACGGCAACATCCAGCATCCTGTCTGTAAGACTGAAGATGCTGGTACCACATGAAACTACACCTGAGACATCCATTGGTGCCCATCATCTCATGCTAGCTTGGGAAGGCCATGGCCATTTTCAAGGACGTCCCTTGACCTCTCACCTCAAGATATCTCAACGAAAATGTGTTCTTTGCTAACCCCACAACAGCTTTGGGCAAAAAACATGCAATATTTTGAATATTTGTCCATGAACAGTTTGGAATGTCATAAATTGGGTCTGACTGGAAAGCAGAGACTCTTGTGGATTCAGTGAGTCCATGTGTGTGTACATGTGTGATGATGGTAGTCCCCATTGTAGACATTTCATTTTCAAAACAACCTATTGTGACCTCCAGGATGATCACAGCTTCATGAAACTGCAAACTACAGACTGGGGGCGCTCAGAGGACAGTGCGTGACATTATATCGCAAAATCTGCGATTCTTCTACAAATCTCAACACAAGCATGAATTTTGTCCTTGAGGTTTTGCTGTCTTAATGTGATCTTGTGGAGGAAATTGGAGGAAAAATGGTAAAATCTTGTCACAAAAACTGCTGCAACACCTCATGAGACATAATACAGCATGGGTGTGATCATCAAATACTTCTATCATAATGTGCCGAGACCTTAAACACTCCAAACTTTCAATATTTGAACAAAATATTTCAGATTTATGACTGGAGACCGTTGAAACAGAGCTGAGCTGCATGTCAAATTAATGTTCTGGTTCTCAGCTTTCAGATGATGTCTCCCCCTAAAGATCCCCTGTACCGCCTGGAAAACACAAAGATACGTTCATTATAGGGAGAGGTGGAGTAAGAGAGGTTAAACGCTGAGGCCACCAAGGTGCCCCATTTTTTAAAACCCTCGTCTAACTCTACTTGAACACTGAGGAGCTGCGAGTCGACTTCCATGGCTTTTCATAGTAAACATGTATTCGGACATAAATTCTTGAAGAAGTAACCCCCCACCACACACACACACACACATACACACACACACACACACACACACACCCACACACACACACACACACACACACACCCCCTCAGAGATGCATCCCTGCACACTTCACCTACCTGAATATTTCAGCAGCAGTCTGCTGACTTGCACAGGGAGACTTGTTAATGACTGACAGCCACAGGCGAGATGACAGCAATCTAAACTAACTAAACACTAGGTGTCTGTACGCTCAAGGCGACCCGGGAACAAACGAGGACCGCATCCCGATCAGTGTGTGTGTGCGTGTGTGTGTGTGAGCCAGAGACGAGCATGACTCGAGTTAATTGAATCACACTAACAGCATCTCTCCGCCGAGCCGCAGACACGATAAACAGACTTTGTTCTTCCTGTTCCCACGCTATCAAAGATATTTCTTTATCTGATGTGAAAATTGTTTTTGCCTTTCTTTTCTTGCATCATTAATTCACTTAGCACTTCTAAGAGCAACGTGTAGCAGAGCCGGCTTTTATCCTCGCTGTGGCTACTCTTCACGCGCGCCTGCCTGCGCTGCAGCGTGGAAACATTAACGTTTAACAGGAATAAAAGCAGAGTTACACCAATCCAGAGCAGACACTGGATGAACATGATTCCCTCCACACTGTCAGAGCTTTGTTTACAATTTCTGCCATCGCTCGACTTTCTCCTGCTAAATGTTGAAGCATCTGTTTCAACAGAGGGGGGGTGTTAGGCTGGATGTGTCCTGTGAGGAGAAGCTGTGGATAATCTGGCAGACAGAGAAGCATTAGCCGAGTTCGGAGGATGAAAATTGCGAGCCTCCCCTCCAAAAAAAAAAAAAGACTAATTCAAGCGGCGGGGATTCAGAGGTAGTCTTTAGCTTCAGAGAGAGAGCGAGCGACAGAGAGGGGGGAGGTGGAGTGAAGCGAGCGATGTAAGGGAAGCATAAGAGCGATAGAGATGTAGAGACAGAGAGATGGGGGTAGTTTCCCAGTCATTGTTTAATGGCTCAGGCGAAACAACCACCACCACCACCATCACCACCCCCCCCTCAGGCTGAGCAGAGGGGGCCGTGGAGATGCGGAGCGAGCATACCTCCAACCAGTCACAGAAAAGAGAGGGAGAGAGAGCATTCCTCCGGTTGCCATGGTAACCGAGCCCTCAGCTGGGAAGGCGAGCAAAAGGGGAGGCAAGCCAAAGGGATGTACTGTATAGGAAAAAAGCAAAGGGGAGGAGGAGGAGGAGGAGGATGGGGGTGTTTGACACTACCCATAATTTTGATTACCCCACCCTCCTCCACCCTCCTCCACCCTCCTCCACCCTCCTGTCTGCAGAGAAGCTCTCCCTACAGACTTTTGTCTACAGGCAGTATTTCCTTTAACTCCACCCCCCCTCCTCGTCGTTCCTCACCAAATTTTGGAACACGCTTGTTGCTGCGACTCGAGTTTTTAAAAATGTTGTCTGAGAGGATGAACCGCCGCCGGCGGGTAGGCGGGAGAGCGGCGCGGGAAGAAAAGGAGAAAAATCTGCAAATAAATGCTACCAAAACAACTCACTGAGTGCTAAAGGACACTAAAACAGACAACCTGCAACTACAGCAACATGGATGACATCTGCTCTGATATCTGATACCACCTCAGAAAGTATTCGGCTCTACAGTACCACCATCATGACAGACGTTAAAATACAGTGGACCCAGTTCGACTGCAGAATCCTGAACAGAACTGCTTCAAGAACCAGCGCTGATGTGGTAGAAATGGTGTATTCGAGCGTAGTATTTTGATGTACTGTGTGTTTTTAAATTTGTTTGTTTCATTTTCAGAAATTATTTCAGAGATTCCTCCGAGTACCGTCACAAGAACGTCGTACCAGAGTTTGAGAACCAGTGAAACAGAGCAAAACTTTCAGACTGTTATATTATTTTTTCCACAATATGATTCAAAGGTTTCATAAAAAATAGTCAAATTATTCATGGAGGAGTTATTCTCTGTCTTGTACAGCTGAGAAAATAATGAAAACCTCTGATTTGATTTATAGAAAATAATCAGAATTTAGATCATAAAAACACAATTAAGCTCTGGTGTGTAATTGTGTTTTTATGACCTAAACTCTGATTAATTTCTATAAATCAAACCAGAGGTTTTCATTATATTTATATGTTTCATATGTATGTATATATGTCACACCCCCGACCTGCAACATCTCAAACTGATTATTCTGGTTTGAGGAGGACACACTGTTGAAAAGCTTGTTTTTTTCCCCCCATAAATATTTTAAAAAGTTTGTTTTATTCATCCTGAGGAGCCGCGGTGGAAATCTGTTTCCTCTGTGTGTAAACGAGGCAGCATGAATATTTTGTGTTGTTTTTAATTTAATGCAGCATAACGAAGCAAAACCAGGAAGTTCAATAAAACATGCCCAGAAAAAAACACTTAATGTAAATCCTCATAATATATCCACACACACACACACACACACACACACACACACACATCTGAGTGTATATATACATATGCAGTGAGAGTCCTGGGAGTGTTACCACCTGCAACCTGCTGATAATGAAGCTGTATTTCAGCCACCTAAAGGCAGCCATCTGTGCTGGGGCTCCCTGCTACCCACACTACCCCCACCACACACACACACACACACACACACACACACACACACACACACACACACACACACACACACATGCACACACACTGCAGCACTCCTCCGCTGGAGCCGAGGGACGACAGTCTTTAGGATGTTCCACGTCAATAACATGACACTTTCATTATAATACAACAGGGACACACACACACGTACAGTAAACACACACACACACACACACACACATATACAGTAAACACACACACATTCCCATTACAGGCTGTAGAAAAATAAAAGTGAATGATGTCTTCCTGGCGTCTGTGTTTAGTTATTTATATTTTATTTACTTTTGGCTGATTTATTTTTATTTTTCAAACAAGAAAAAACACTGCCATCATCGTCCATGCTGCATTTATACAGCCACACACACACACACTCACACACACACTGATGTCAGCGAGCTAGCATGCAGGGCGAACCATCAGGAGCAACTGGAGTTCAATGTTTTCCTCAAGGACACGCTGACATGTGGACAGGACCACAGAACCACGTGTCCAGCGGACGTCCTGCTCTGAGCGGGACCTCAACACATCACTTCATATGATGTCACCACAGTAACTGCAGACATGTCGTGGTTCTGTATTTTAAATATGCTCAGTAACCTGAAGGTGTTGCCAACATGTCCGCCTGCTCTTAGCTCCACTGGAGCTATTTTTAGTGCCGTAAGAAATTATCTCGATGAGTACGATATTCTATCACAACTGCTGGCCAGAGCAGTACATGTCGATCACGCTGGATCAGGATCGAGTGACTGGACAAAAATATTGGATCTGAGATCGTTGGGACGATGTTAGACATTAGATCCCAATTATAACCTTTCTTTAATGACATATTTAAAGGATCCCTATCAAATGTGTTCTCACTCTCAAATATCGGTACTTGTATCGACCTTAAATTCCAGGAACATTCGAGCTCTCAAGGTGGATGGTTGTCATGTGCGCAATCTAAAATGATTTCTTTCAGCTTCTCTGCACTTCAAACTGTCAAAAGTCGATTGAAAAGCAGATCTGAGAGGCTGAGAAATGAAAACAGAGAGAGGACAAGAGGAGGAAAAGATTGGCAGCTTGCAGTCTCGCAGCGATCACCGAGAAGGAAAAGAGTGGCCATTGTCGCAGGAGGAGAGATGAAACCATGACAACCATCCCACTGTTGGCCAACACTTAGAAAATGAGCGCTGTATGAAGCCTGGGAAACCAGTGTAAAAAGAGGAGTACTTCAACCCCCCCTCCACACACACACTCACATGGAGACACACTGACTAATTGTTCAGAGTCAGCACAGCCTCTCGCCATTCAGCTTCGACCACCAGACACACACCATGAAGGCATTGTTCCAACTGCCGTCTCATAACTGGGAACAGAAAAGAAAACCCATTTCTCAGAGTGGGAATTCCAAAAATGACAAAAAATGTCACAAATATCAAGCAGGGTAACCAAGAACACGAGGAACGTCACCCAAACACAGAACACAGAGGCAGAACTGGTGCAGAATAACGGTTTCATGGCTAAATTAAATGTACAAACGCTTACAGACTGTCACAGTTTAAAACCAGGAAAGGCAAAATATACGTAAAGGAGAAGGCTGAATCCAAAGTCCATGAAACAGCCGAGATCCAAGACTGATGCAAAGACGACCTGAAACCAAAAAACACAAAGACTAAACACGCAAGTGAAGACAGGTGAAAACTCACTTTGGTCACCAGTTTTGGAGTCCTCGATTTTCTGTCAATGAATAATAATGTTGTCTATTTAAGACTTTTCTTCATACTAGTGCTGAATATCAAATCCTAAATAAAAATGTGTCCTTTGCACAGAGAATCCACAGCTGACATCAAATGTCTGGTCAGATTTACTCTCAATAGGTTGATTAATAAGATAAAATATAGCTGGAACAGTCTTTCAATGAACCACCACAGATGGCCACAGAATATTTTGAAGTCTCAGACATTCAAACATAATTATAGTTCAAGCAAACTGACATTTAATGAGCTCTTTATTAGCTGGAATTACACTTGAAGCAATTGAGTCTTGACTGTAAATCTGGTTCATGTCTAACATCCCAAGAACAAGAAGCATTAGTCCACTCCCTCAGAGATGCTTCACACACACACACACACACACACACACACACACACACAGAGTAACAAAGAGCGTGGGCTTGCCCTACACTTGTGGAGGAGGTTTAATGATATACAGGCTTCCCTCGTCTGCCAGCTCAGACCGGAGAGCCTTCGATTCATAGCAGCAGCCATCAACGAGCAGAGTATCACTACAGCCGCCTCGCACATACACACCAAAACACAACCCTGCACACGAGTCCTACGTCTCTACATGCAAATGCACTTAGGCACATTCAACAGAGAAGACGCCGCAGACACAGACGACCTGTCGAGACGCTGAGCTTCATTCAGAGTCTGGATTCAGCAATTTCTTCACCTCAGTTGACTGTTAAATATGTTAAATTGCTAAATTTGTCTATCAAACAGTCACAAACCCCCCAAAATTATCCAGCTAACGATGATACTGTAACATCACGTCATTTATTTCACGATGGAGAAGCTGTAATGAGGCCTGCCGCCTGTTTTTAAACGATACGTCGGTTACCTTTCCACCTGACGCTCGTGTCATTTTGAGGTGAAGCTCGACAAGCCGTTCGAGGAAGCAGTCGGTAAATGTCGTGTCAATCGAGGAAATATCCGTACAACAACCTGTACAACTTCCTTTCAGTCAAGTCAAAGTATCTGTCCATCACGGGGGAGTTCACACTCGCTGCCATGTTTCCACGCTCAATCCCACCTACGACGCTCTGATTGGCTCAGTTCTTTCTCCATGTGAGCCATCAATGAGCACAACAACAATATGAAACTAAATAGTTGGTGACTCATTCAATAGTTAACAAGCTCATTAATCGACTAGTTGTGGCAGCTCTGGTGCATCTTGATGTGAGATAACTGCATCTTAAAGACTCTTCAGACTGAGAAGAGCCTCAGATGAAGGACTGTTGAGCTGGCATCATGCAGTCGTGTTGAGATGGAGCAGCGATGGACGGATCACTGTTACTCAAAATGATGCTTAGGCGAGCAGCGTAGTGGACTGTAAGATGTTTTACGGGACAGAAAGTTGAACTGCAAGCGCAGCAGAGTGCTGGATGCGTGGAAATGGACCTTTACTCCTCCTCTGACTCCGTTACTATAATTAATCCTGTTGAAGAACAAAGCAAATGATCCGTGTGTCTTTGTGTGCGTTAAATGCACACTACTGCAGCTTCATTCCATCTGCTAAATAGAAGTATTGTGTAATTAATACAGCAGCTGTTACAATCCGAGTCTACCGACCAGCTAATTGGTTGGTTATGAATTATTC
Source organism: Protonibea diacanthus (assembly GCA_028641955.1). Lineage (NCBI taxonomy): Eukaryota > Metazoa > Chordata > Actinopteri > Sciaenidae > Protonibea > Protonibea diacanthus. The sequence goes on along the minus strand of CM053976.1, from coordinate 9,458,642 downwards.
ACCCACCGAGGGAGCAGAGCAGCGGAGAGGAGAGAGCTCCTGCCTACTGGAACTGGAGGGAGACACCTTGATCATTTTGTGGATGCATGAGTCCACAGATGGTGGGGTATCCGAAAAACGGAGAACCTGACCTGAGCCATCCATCGGCTCCGACACAGGAGCTGCTCTAAATACGTCGACAAATCACTGTGACTGAGTCTGTGCTGCTCAGCAGTGAACTAACAGACATCATCACTCCTTGTAGTCCTAAAGAACTTTACCTTCCTCTACGTATGACAACTTTCAAAGGTATACCATCGACTTTACGGCAATGGATGATCTATTGGACCTTTTCAGCTGTTTTACAGGAACTCTTTCCTTTGCAAGAAACTTTAAATGACTATAATTGACATTTTTATGAGAACAAGGTACTATACGACTTGTGAAGACAATGAAAAGTGTCACTAGAAGTGACAAACCTTCACAGAACTGGGTTCATCACTACGAGCGGCTCCAGCCGGCTTTATGGAGCCGAGTTTCAGCTCATAGTTCAGACAGCTCTGCCCTCGTCGGATCAGCAGACAGACACAGTTAGCGACCAGCTGGTGAACATAGTGGAGCGTTCATCAGCTAAAGAGACAGATATTTCCCTCAGAGGTTGGTGGAGACCAAAAATGAGAGAGAATATTGGACAGGTGACACAAACACGACTCCAAACGTTGTCCTGAAACATCTTCATGGATCTGCAACCAAGATTTAACTCTTCTCAAAGGAGGATGACCTGGACAACTGAGAACCTACAACAGTTTGAGCATCAACTTGACGTGGTTTAAATACCTGAAGAGATGCAGTACAATGATGCACAGTACTATACTGAGGTGTCTCTATTACAGAGGGTAGACTAAATATTAGAAGCACCTCTATGACTCACTCTACAGCCTCCAAAATGACCTTAAAGTTGAATCAACGCCTCCCAACACAAACTGAGCAGATTTCTCTGTTTTGTTTAGCAGCTAAAGAGACTGATATTTCCCTCAGAGGTTGGTGGAGACCAAAAACAGAGCTAAAAGAGAGAGAATATGTAAAAATAAGCAACTTATCGTCCCAGTTTGACCAGTTCATCCAATCCAGGGGTAGACTAAATATTAGAAACACCTCTATGACTCGATCTGAAGCCTCAAATGAACTTAAAGTTAAATCATCGCCTCTAAAACGGTCCCAACAAGAACTGTGCAGATTTCTCCCCAAAATGACTCATGAAGAAGCCGCTGATCCACATCAGTTTGATGCCATCCAGACAGATCGGTACAGACGGGCCTGTCAGCATCATAAAACAACACCAGCCATCCTGCCATCTTAACCCGCTGAGGAAGGAGTCCAAAGATGAGCTCAGCAGACTGCTGCACCATTACAACAAATATGAAGACAGAAAATGTGCGATGTTGCAGCTGCAATGTGTGTGTGTGTGTGTGTGTGTGTGTGTGTGTGTGTGTGTGTGTGTGACCGGACAGTGCAGCATCACTGCTCTGCCTCTTCTGCAGAGAGCAGCAGCCTCAGCAGAGCGGGCCCATGTGACAGATGGACGCTATAACGGAATTAGAGACAAGAAAAATCACAAGGGCCCATTATCACCGAGTCCTCTCTGCCTGACAACAAGGATTAAAGGCACACCACCACCATCATCATCAGCACCATCATCATCATCAGCACCATCATCATCATCAGCACCATCATCATCATCATCAGCAGCAGCAGCAGCAGCAGCAGCAGCAGCAGCATGAAGGCACACTCTCTCCCTGCATTCAGCACAGCCGCATCCAGCAGAAACACCCGCACTTATGAGGCATTTCCCCGCATATAGAAACCCGCAGAAAAACCCTGCAACCCTAACATGATGTCAGCGAGGCAGGCGCGGTGATGCTGAGGACAGTCCTCACAGCATCATTCACTAACCTGTCTGTCCTTTGCCCAGCGTCTTCTCCAACCGGTATGGTCCCACATAGTTGGCGTAATGCCCGCTGTTGGCGTCCTTGCCCGACGATGACATGTTTTCTGTGGCGTGCGGGGGAGAGCAGCGTTTCTCTTGCGGGTGTCCGTGCGGTGGACGCGGTGGACGCAGCGAAAAGCGCAAATCCGCGGCGCAGTGGAGTTCACCTCGGTCGGCGTCTCTCGTTCCTCTTTACTGGCTGCCGCTCGCTGCAATATTCGTCTCTCTCCGTGCGGGCGTGTGCGTGCCTGAGTGCGTGTGTGTGTGTGTGTGTCCTCGTCCGTCGCTCGCAGTCCTCCGCTGGGCTTCGTCCTCGGTGCGGCTCAGATTGCGGTTCTGAACCTGGGTGTCATGTTGGTGTCGGTGCCGGAGGAGCGGTGCGCTGCAGCCCCGTTGGGTGTGATCTGATGATGGGACAGCATCTACTGCTGCTGCTGCTGCTACCGCTCCAGCAGCCTGCGTCAGCACACGGCTGAGCCTGACGCACACCTCCGGTTAGCCTGTCAAAATAAAGGCCTGGAAGAGAAATCTTTGAAAAACAAAAATGTTTCTATTTGATTTTTATTGTCACCCTGTGGTCAGTGCTAATATCTGTCTGAAATATAGGTTTATTATAATATAGGATTATTATTTGGTAAATCAATTAAACAGTTATCAAAACATCAGCTGATCATTTTCCTGCTGATCAAATAATTGTTGACTAGACAATTTAGTTCCATTTCTAAAAATAATATTTAGATTATTTATTTATAATAAATATTATTTGTTATTTTATATTATATAAAAAAAGTTTTTTCTGACTCTTGTTGCAGAAATTTGAAGAGTTTAGTAAAGTAGTTTAGTAAATAAAAGTTTAGTCAATAAAAGTGCAGCAGTTTCCTGCAAAATGTAACTGCAGTTCAAGATATGAACAGTCGCATATTTTTATTTAAATAAATATGAAAAATGAAACATAAAAAGTTGAAAGTGTTAAAAGTCGACACTCTGATTTGCAGTCGAAGGATCATCCGAAAAACTCTGGTTTTATTTTGAAGGTCAATTCGTCTAACTTCCGCTGCCATACCGGCTTGACGCAGCTGCTTTAATTAGGGAACACGCATGCGCACACAGCTTGCATCACAGGAGGTTGGTGATTGAATTGGGGTCGAGGTGACAGTGGGAGATGAGAGGCTGCTCAAAACTGCTCTTTTTTTTCTTTCAAAATAAAATCTATAAATAAGTCAAAATTACTTCAAAATAAAAGACATTAAAGGCCACGGAGACGCAGAAATTTCCCAGCATGCACCGAGGCGACACTGTTTTCACATTAGCAGAAAAAAAGTCCAATTATTTCTGTCCTGATTGATTGATTTCTAAATTTAATCGGCTCAGACTCTCAGTTATTAATTAAAGATGGATCATTATTTGTCACTGTGTGTGGTATGTGTGTGTGTGTGTGTGTGTGTGTGTGTGTGTGTGTGTGTGTGGTGGGGGTTAAACATGTTACAAGCTGGGACACTTTCACTTGATTAAACCAGCGGTTGGTGACAACGACGATCTATCCGTCTCATCGCTCCTTCACAACAAAAGCCTTTTGACCGAGCACGCTCAGTGGCAGATGGCCCCCCCTCAAACTCCCTCCCTCCCTCCTCCTCCTGCCTCCCTCCTCCTCCTCCTCCTGCCTCCCTCTTCCTTATCTACCCTCCCTCACCCAACTGTCTACCCTCCTCTTTAAAATCCATGTCCCTAACAAAGACATGGGGGGCCTCCATTTTACCACCTCAGACCTGGTCGCCTGGTCGCCACGGGACAGCTTTCCCCTCCAAATTACTTCCTGTTAATTAATGTAAACCCCCACCCCACCCCACCCTCCTCCATCATGCATGATGCAGAGAGAGGGGGGGGGGGGGTTGTGACCCCATCCACAGATCAATGATGAGTTCTCTCTCAGATTTATGCAGCCGTGCGTCCTCTCCACCCTGATCTCCGCCGTCTGATCCCCCGGTGGTTGTAATGCTGTTTGACAGCTGCAGACGGCGCCGCGGCTGTAAAACCACACCGTCCTAATCACCTCGATGTGGAATAATGTGCCATAATCAGCCGGGTGTCTGAGGGGAGGGCACAGACTGATGTCTCTGTCAAAATGTCTTTTTTTTTTGCTGGAACAGTTTTATAGAGGAGAAAAGAGCAAGACTGTGTGACGAAGTGAAGCCAGAACTGCAGTTCATCAAACGTCCACTTGAGGCTGGTTCCATAAGGTGTATATACATATATATATAACAGAGTCAGCCTGTTTATTGGCCTCCAGGAGGCTAATCCAGAGCCGACAATCTAATGTCAATAACATCTACTGTGAATGTGAGGGCAGGACCGTGCAGAGATCCTGAATCCAGAGTAAGGATGCTAAATAGATGCAAGAATGTGGTCTTGCTTCTTGACCTTGTTAGTAACCGCGCTGCAGCATTTTGAAACAGTTAGTTCCTCTCGAGTTAGAGGAACAACTGCAAAGGTTCAGTCAACTTTGGTTTTAAAGGACTGTGAAGGGCTGTGTCCTTCATGGCAGCAGTGTAAAATAAACTGCTGCTAATTGTAGCTGCTGTTAGCTAATATTAGCTCAGGTTGTTAGCCGGGCTGCCCGGGCTGCGTGCTCAGAGCACCAGGGGAGTGTTAGTGTTTGGACCCCAGGAGTTTTAGACCACAGCGAAGAAGAAGAAGAAGATGAAGAAGAGGTTTACAGGCCTCCTCTTCCCGGTTACAGGGAGTGGGGGAATGCTGACAGGGGGCAGACCAGAACTGCTTGGCAAACAGGCAATGTGACCGGGCTCAGCAGTCTAACAGCAGTACTAACAGTAGTCTGTTAGCATGCTAACATTTGCTACTTCGCAGTAAACACAGTAGAGCCGAGGCTGATGGAAATGTCACCAAATGCATCCAAGAAAGCAAGAGGCGAACCTCTTAGCTACACATTAAGAAGGTGTAAATATTCTGGCTATGTAAGCTTTACTCCTCCGGAGTGTAATTATGTCAGTAAGCTGTCTGTGGAAGTAGCCTCTGCAGGGTCTGTCTGATCTGTCCCCGGTGATAATGGCACTTAAAGCTCTGTGGAAATTACACAGAAATTAGTCGTCGTTATCCCTGTCTCATTAGAACGACAAGAAAAAAAAAGAAAACGCCTCCAGTGATTTCCACACATACAGCAGCATTTATCTGATCCCTGATCAGTTCAACCACTGCATGGATGAGAGAGCATGGGTGTGAACAGGTGAGAGAGGTGTGAATGAGACAGTAAAAGTGTTGTCCAGTTAGTTTCTGGACTGTTCTTCTAACCTGTTGCTGCTGTGTGCAGACGTCATTCTTCTTCTGGACTTCAGGTGCATTAGCACCAACTCTCTGGACTGCAACAAAGAAACTTGAAATCTGATTTGTGATCCGGCGAACAGAGGCGCATATGTGTGTATAAATAGACTGTGATTATAAATCATTGTGAAGGGGACTTGAAGGTATGCACCAAATGTCATCCATTCAATAGCTGCTGAGATTTTTGAGCCTGGACCAAATTGACATTAGGCTAAATGAAACTTGGCAAAATGCTAAATGTGCTCTCTGCGAGTGGTTGTCTGGTCTCAGCCAAAGAGCATTGTGGGAACATCACTGTACGATCTCAGCCCTTCATTTCATCTGCATCCTTTAAAACAATTCTTTGGGACGAATTCAAGATGAGGACGGTGTGTCGGTGCTGCTCCATCAGTGTGCAATGCATGAATGATGCTGTGAGTGTTTAGAATAGAAGAATATAACCTTCAATAACTCTGTTTTAATGTGTTTAATCACCTGAAAATAAAAAGAGTCCGCCATGTTTAAACGATGCCACTAAATCCAACACACAAACCGTCTTTGAGAAAAGATACTAGTTTACAAATTCAACCTAAAACTCTATAATGAGACACATTTAGCACCAGAAATGAAAACCTATGTTTACACAGTCATCAGTGAACCGTTTAATATCAGTTCTGTAGTTCTAATGAGGTGCGGCTCTCCTGTTTATGTCCACCTCAGTTGGTAAACTGTGAATATCAAGGCTGTGCTGCATGTTTCCACAGAGCACACTGAGCAAACTATTTTAATATTCTAGGTTAATGTTCATCATCATCAGTCTGACTCGGCTCACAGAGAGAGCTCATCGTCTAACCTCGACATGCCAACTATCCAAAGCTCTCCTCCTTCTGTGTATCGACATGCATGATGCAGCAAAACGTCTTTTCATCGGTCATTAAGATCTGAAACGCTGACTGTAGACGAAGAGAATATGCAGATTCAGTACAGAGAAAAAATCTAAATGGTGACGTACGTCGGACAGCGACGACGTATAGCCATTTTCAGTTTCATAGCATCAGGCAGCGGCGTCCAAATTTCTTTTAAACAGGGCCAGATCTGACATTGTGAGGATGGGGCCAATACAAACATCTTAAAAATGAAAAAAATACCAATAAAAGTTACATACAAATGCACTGTAATAATTTTGTTTTCATTCATTCATCTTTTTTTTTAATGATAATGTCACTAAATCTAAACCAATCAGGTGTGAACAAATCTGACAGCAGTTCTCTGGAGTCAGATCACAGAATAAACTGTATGAACACGTTACACTGAATGAAGCTGATACAAATCTGAACCTGATGTTCATGTTAAACATGACTTATTATGAGTGATGTAAAGTCTGTTAACATCTCAGTTTAACACGTGTTACTCTGTCGCTTCTCTTTGACAAAATCATTCATAAAGTCACATTTAGTGTCACATCTACAGACAGTTTTGTCCTTAAAGGTTCAAATCCTTCGTTGTGTCAACAATAAAAGACAAATCTTCCAGCCATGCAGTACCTGACAATCCTAGCAGGCCATAAATATATTATAAAAATTAAATCTGTCCGCGGCCGTAATTGGCCCCCGGGCCAGACTTTGGACATACCTGGCATAAGGGATGTTTTTCAGTTCAGTCAGCTTCAGTTGTGATTTGGCAAAATGCTGCTTCAACCCTCAGCGAAGCGATTCTTTCTGTCTTTGACACTGGAAAAATAAAAGAAAATAAACACATCTTTAATATAGTTCTTTTCCCGCTTTACTGACGTTACACTGATCGCTGCAGGTCCGTTAAAATGAACAATGGTTTTGATAAAAACTGGTTTGAATGCAGATCTGATGGGAACCCTTACCCCTCCATCAACCTCCAACATGAGCCGTGTCTGAGGAAGTGATTAGTACCAGAGACAAACACACAACATCTGTGTTTTACCCAGTAACACAAGATGCACACACACACACACACACACACACACACTACACCCTCAATATAAATGTTTCTATAACAAGTGTTCTCAGGATTAGTTTTTTATTATTCGGTACAGTGGAACTGCCACATAATTTCCCTCTTTCTTACTATGCGTATGTGAATGTGTGTGTGTGTGTGTGTGTGTGTGTGTGTGTGTGTGTGTGTGTGTGTATGTGTGTGTGTGTGTGTGTAGGTGTGTGTACTTTAAACTGGTGACGCACATTTCTATAACACCAGATGAAGAGAGAGATATAAATATTGTAGGAACAGGCCACAGTATATGCGCCCTTCACTTTTCAAGACATTTCTGGAAAAAGAAGCTTAGCCTGCAGTCTATTTCTGCATTAGTCAGCTCTATTGTGGCTGTGTTGCCAACAGAGCAGACACACACATTGTCGCACACACACACACACACACACACACACACACACAGTTCACTCACATATTTCAGGGCAAAGAAGCCAAATGAGAGAAAATCTCTTGTGACAGATAAAGAGTGAATCACTGAGATGAAACGAGGACAGATTTGTGCCAAACTTCATACGAGGAAAGTTCTTAACAGAACTGTCCTCTAAATGTTTATGTGGAGTTCACGGTGTCTTGGAACAGCTCCATTAATGCACGGAGAGTTTGATTTGAATATATTTTCCATCAGCGCAAAAAAAACTGATGAGGCTCAATATTTCATCTGAAACGCTCATCAGTGTTAAAATGGAGTCTCGACTCGCCGCTCGTTTTGTTCGCACGTGCTGTTCATGTTTCTAATGAACGCTCAACGACTCATTTACAACCAATCAAAACTGTTTCCAGCAGCACCAAGACGATACGAGCACTGAAAAACATTCAGATTTAGAAACAGTCATTTACTGCAGATGTTTACTCGAAGACCAATCAGCTCGCTTTGTGACTTTTCTGCAATCCACCATGATTTTTTAATTTATCTTTATTTTACTGTTTTGCTGCAAAATACTAATTTCAACAAATCTTAAAGCAACATCGAGTAGAAATCAGTGTTTGTTTCGAGTCGACAACTTTGCTAACAGCCAAAAATAAAGCAGGAGGTGAGTAGATCATGTCTGAGTGATGATGTTTATGTTTTAAAGAACAAAAACGGTCATGGTTTACAGTTACAATGGATGTTTGCTGTCAGTCTGCTGCTAACTGCTCATCACAGTGATAACTGGTGGGAAGAAGCTGTTTGTCTGTACAGAGCTCTGTGGCGCCACCCAGAGGGGAGAAGTTAGAACTGGTCATGTCTGAGGTGTGATGGACCTGCTGTGATGATTGGAGTCAGTCTGATGGAGGGCAGGTAAACATGACAATAACAATAATAATTAAGAAAAGTATTCTTATGGTGCAGTGTCCTCGTTTAGTTGCCCTGGTGTACCTGAAACCTTCTTCCTGACTGGGAGAAATGTTGTTACCTGAGTGGTTATAATCCTTAAACACTCTCCCAGTCTTATTATTGCAGCATCTGGTATCTTTTAGGCACGGTGAAGTGCCACCTATTGTACATTTATATATTCATACCAGGCTGTTATGACCTAATTGGTCAAATTTGGTTGTAGATGTTCAGATTTATAATACAGAAAAAAGATGGTGAGGCAGACTACAACGGGAAAAGGACGAGTGGGCGCTGCTCAAACCAAAAAATACAACCCACAGTGTACACTTCGACATAAGAGTCTTAAGTTCTTAAACAAAACCAGAAGGTGAAGGAAAACGTCACTGTCTAACCTTTACTTTATAACCGGAAAACAAGGAAACACTAAACCTTGTCATTTTAAACAGAGTATCTCTTCATGTGTGTGTGTGTGTAACATCTAGAGACACGGCAGTCTGAGTTTTTATAACCTAAATTGCATGCTGTGGATTGGAGGGCCAGACCGGTGCTGCTCCGAACAGGAAGTGATGATGCAGGAATAGAAATTCCTCTTGACTCTATTCTTTTCCCCCAAAACTGCCAAACACACCTCTTTCTCCTCTCCTCTATGACTCACGGCACACATAAAATCTGAAATATAAAAAATATAACTCTGGGATTAACTTAACTTTAAAACAATCATAACCTCCCCTCTTTTCTGCACCCCTCCCCTCCCTAATAATTTCCATACAGTCCCTTACAAACCTGATACGGTATCGTGTGATTCATATCTCAGAAATTGTCTCACTCTGTGTTAAAACGGGAACGAACTGAAAACAAAGTCTGTTGTTCTAATCGCTCCTTCCCAAACTGCAGCTTAACATTCGTTCCTCCACAGACAAATTGTTGGTAATTAAGTGGGGGATGCAGCGAGACGCGTGCAGTTCACTGGTAATTATAAAACTGCTAATTTAGTGTTGCTCTGTAAACCCATTTAGATTACAGCGCTGCAATTAAATTGGCAAAAGACTATAATTACTAACACCACTCATAATATGCAACCTCACATTCGATATAGTTTTTCTATTTATCTGCCACAGTCAGTCTGGACTGCTTCTCATTAAACTCATCAGACAAAACTTCATGTTAGAGAGTGTTCAGTGTATTAATGGCCGTTATGTCAGGAAAATGAAACAGGTGGAACAACTTGTCCCAGATTTTTCACCGGAAACACCTGCCTCTTTCTGAAGGGGAACTTTTGATTTCAAACAGACAATAGAAAGATTGACACGAGTTCTTTCCAGGGTAGGTTTACATCTTTAAACCCATCAATCATGGACGTTTATTTATCAAGTGGAGTTTTAATAATAGTTTGTCTGGTATGTAAGTCACACACCACCAACTATTTCACTGATTTTGATGAAACTGGATCATATTTTATGGAGAAAATGTTTTCTGGTTTTGTCTTTGCCCGGACTGTGAGCTCAGAGCACAGATGGAGTGTTAGTGTTTGTACCACAGGCATTTTGGACCACCGGGATGAAGAAGAAGAGGTTCACAGGCCCGGGGATGGGGGAGAATGCTGACCAAGAGCGGAGATGTTGTCGTGCCAGAACTGGAACGAAATCACAAAAACAATAAAATACTAATTTCTGAGCAATGTTGTTTTTAAAAGTTACTAAAAAGTCTTAATACCACAGTATTTAAAAATCACTGCTCCACCTCTGGCTAGGTGGACTATTTTTTGAGGTCCACTTGAGTCCATTCACTGAGACAACATGAAATAAAACATGTTGCTCTGCAGACACAAACAAAAGTTTTGACTTAAGATGGTCTGAGAGAACGTGCTGGAGGCCGGGCAGAGGGAGAACTCAGAGTCTCAGAGGGAGTTTCCACCAAAGCTTATACTGAGAATGGAATGTGACAGAGGTATGAACCTGACTGAATAAGAAGGAATGAGGAAAGGAAGGAAGAGAGGATGGAGGGAGGGGAAGGGAAGGAGGAGTTGAGGCAAAAAGACGTAGCTTGGCAGGTGATTAGTGGTATGGATGAGCTGTGGCCAATCCTAAATTAACTAATTAACTTCATTTTATTTCATTCATTCACATATTTTATGCAAGATGTTGCCATCTAGTGGTTCCACTGCAGAACAACAAAACAACTCTCAACTCCATCCCTGTGCTTAATGCGGTGGAAAATATGTTCTCAAGATATAAGGATTACCAAGCAGGAGACAACCAGAGCCACCACACTGAACCTCACAAGGTTACAGACCACCACAGAAACTGTGAAGGATGTCACAGAGACTATGTCCAGGTTTTAGACTGTGCAAAAAACACACAATGTATACTTTTGTATACAAAGGGGAAAATATGCAAAAAAGATGATTTGATAAAGGGCAATGTGCAAACTTCCCTGCTCTGCTGTGTTCGGGACGTCACTGTCACATCAAGGACCCGAGTAGTCCCGAAGAAACCCGAAAAAACGACAGAATAGCTCAGAAGGCAGCTAAATTACCTGTTGAGTGCTGCACACATCCTCGTCGGTTTTGACAGTATTAAGCAGAGCCTACCTCATAACTGCCCATGACATTGTGTCCATTGTGTGTTAGTACAAAGTAAATTTGCTTCGGTTGTTTATTATTTTGCTTTTCTAACATGCATGTTGTGGATCCAGACAGGCCACCATGTTGTGATGCGTGCTCCCACACACAGAGTATTTTCTTTTGAAACCTCCAAACAATATATCCTGTATTCATGTTCAATACAGGATGCAAAAGTATTTGTCGCATCTGCAGCTCAGGATATTGCTTCAGTTTATATATATATATATGATATACACATATATACATACACACCACACACACACACACACACACCACATATATACATATATAATTAGCTTTCAATAAGACACAACCATTACGAGAAACAAATGAGTTATGCTGTCATACAAAAATTCCTTTAAGGAAGTAAAGAAGTAATTATTTCAACAGACTGACGAGAAAAGAGGCTGCCGCTGAAACACACCTTGGCTGCAGACTGGAAGAGCCACAGCCTCAGCCAGGTTTGCTGATAACATATCATGTTGAAACTCAGAGCGGAAAGTTAAAGACAAACTTGTTGTTCTGGTGTATCAAATACTTTTGGTTTCTGTACTGCAGTATAAAAACCACAGCTGAAACAAATAGCCAGAGTCTCCTGCTGCTTGAGGTCAGGTAAGTTTTAGTGAAACTTTATATGCTGGAAAGATTTTACTGATCTATATTTTGATCCACATTTACTGCAATGATTAAGCTATAGCTAGTTAAGTGATTTCCACTGAAAATGTTGTATCCAATCAATGATAGACATTCTTATTGTAAAATATTTTAATTGATATGACCTGAATATGTTTTTGTTTTACCCTCCAGGTTTAAAAACACAGTGGAGTTGAGGGAAACGTCTGGCCATGTCTACGCAGGTTACGGAAGGACACAAGTTTGCAGGTATTTATATAAATACAATACTATAAAATAAAATGATATATTAGAGGGGTTTAAAATTATATGACCATTAAAATCACATGGACAGCGACGGATAACTACATAAATGAATAAACAAGAAAAATTTAAAATTCTTAACCACTCCTGCACAGACCTGAATCTCTCACACATAAACTGGTATAAAACATATGTTGTAGGAATCTTCACACCTAAAATAGAGCAGCGTACACGTGGTTTTAAAGATAAAATGTGACATAAAATGAAAGACACGTGAAATAGGAGGTGAAAAATGTAACTTAACACTTAATCAGTAACATTGATCAACAACAGAAGGCCTATTTGTAAACCCAATTTAAATTATTCATGTGACAAATCAATTTTAAATCACATACAAAGGTAGAAGCTAGTTATCTTCTTTTCATCCGAATTCAATCCAAAAAGCATTTTGAGAAGTCTGTTTCAACATGATCTATAAGCTAATGACTGATCATCTTTCTGACATCCCCTGTAATAACTGATGTTCTGGTGCAGTGATTTTAACTGATTCTATAAAACTACACTTTGACATTTTTCTCATTGATGGGTTTAATGTGTGGTGGAATGGGCACAAATATCAATATGCAAACAGATGTTTAAGGGAACTTCTACATCCATGTTTGGCTAACAGAGTGCAAAAGAGACTGTGATTGATATAATAGGGTTGATATAATGAGGGTTACATACGTGTAGCAATTGTCCAGATTTCCTATTCAGTCACTTGGTAGTTGGATGATTTTCCATTAAAACAAGAATTAGAGTTTGAGTTGAGTTTTATGTTTTTTTTTCTATGTATGTATTTTATATGTGTGTATATGGTGGTATTTCTTGTCTTGCGGGATAAACATAACAACTGTGTCATCCCTCCAACTATTGACCCAAACTAACCCAGAAATGATCTACTTATACACCTGGTGATCATCAACCATTAGTGACACAAAACAAAAATTCCCCGCATGGGTCAAATCAAAATATACACAAAAATGGCTCCTACAATACGGCTTTATAAATCTGATACAAAGAAAGCTTATGCGTATAAGTATGTTGTCATGGATCCACGCAGAGCTTTGTGCAACTGGCCCCTGGAGTTTGATTTCTGGCTTGGTGGTACATTCCAACAGAACCAGTGCAGCAATGTGGAAAAAGTGAGTTTGGGCTGTACAAGGTTCTGAAAGTAGATGTTAAGTTTGTTACATGCTATACAACTGGCAATTGAAGCACTTAGGATTTAACATGAAGATGTTGAGTGAATTTTGATAGGAAGAGGACTGTATGAGGTCTTAAAATTATATCCATTATTTGATAAATGAATTCCTCAAAATAAGAGCTTAGTATAAGTTGTCATGACCCAGCTCTTGAGCCATGACAAACACAAAGGGAGACGCGGGTTGAAGGCCAAAATTAGAGTAATTTATTGTAAGGAACTTTTACCAAAAACAAACCAAAGAAATCAGTCAATTAGTGGTGAAGGTGCATGTATGCCTGAGTGAAAATGTGTAGATGTGAGGTGTTGTGTGCCATGAAAAGAAAGAAACCAAAAAACCATGAGACAGCCTGGAGAGGTGAGTGGAGCCTGCCAGAGAGAAAGACAGAGGGGTAATGGGTGGAGCTTTATACTCTTCCTAACTCCCAGGTGTTTCCACCTACAATCAGCTGGGCATGGAAACGCACATTCAGATTACCCAGGGAATCGTCACAAAGTAAGCCTGTCAGTAGACAATAAAACTTAGAAAACAATCTGGTCTGTTGCCACTCCTATACTCCTATCGGTCAGTCAAGTCAATACTTAAGTCCTAGGTTGTTTTACAATGACATGCAGTCATATATTGTATAGCAATCCACTGAAATTTTGTTACAACCATCACCATGTCAACTTTTTATGTTTTGTACTAAGTTGTTGTCCTATATATTACTTACCTAGCTGGTGAAGTGCTTTACTCTGAAATTACACATAATTGTTTCTAATCAATAGCAAACTATGGATACTGTATGTGCAGTATTTTGATTGTTTGTTTGTAACTACCAAGACAACACCGTTGTGAAACTAAAGTGATATCATGTGTTTCCTCTAGTTTGAAAGCTGAGGGGAGTTAAAGGAAAAATCTGACCATGTCTACAATAAATACTGAGAGACAAGGGCATGCAGGTAATCTCCCTAGTCTTCATCCATCTATTCTCACTCTAAGCTGACAAATCAACATGTCATATCTAACAGAAATGCAAAAACAATTTCCTAAAATATTGCTGCTGTTATTCTTCAAGGAATAGGCCTAGTTATAGCATTCAACTGTAAATCACACACACACGTCTATAGCCACATACAATCCAAAAGGGTCTACATGTCGTCAATTTCTAAAAATGATCTTCTCTTTCTCTTGGACAGTCCTCAACCTCCTCTCCAAACTTGGACTGGAGAGGTTTTATCCTAACAAGCTCACACTTCGATCTCTCTTGGAGATCAACAAAAACAGCATATCTGATAAAACTGTTTTATCAGTAGAGGAAATACCATGGTCTTTTCTCAGAAGACTATTTAAAATCAATGCTGAATGCAGGAACTGTACACAATTAGCAAACAATCATGAGGAAAACGATGACCTCCTTGACCTGGACTTACACACTGAAGACAACGCTGCAGACAATATGGTTAACCCTCTTGACCTCATAACAGCACTCTTCCTTTGTGCTGACAGCTTCTTGCAACAGGAAATGGCCCTCAAGATGTCAGTGTGTCAGTTTTCTGTCCCATTGGTGTTGCCTCATCATGACAGTAACAGTCAGTGTACACTGATGCTGTGGGCTCTGAGAGACATAGTCAAAGAGTGGTGTCCACATGATCTGTCTGAATCAAGAGGGTTTGTTGAAGAAAACATTGTCCAAGCAAATATACCATTCTATTCCTTTGTGAGGCTGAAAAACTGTAGTCTATCTAAGTCCCAGTTTTTGAATCATATTCTCAGCCGTGGCCAACAGAATCACAATATGTTCATACACAGAGATATGGAAGGAGGAGCAGTTAAAAGAAAAATTGCCAATGGTTTGGTAGAGGTTTGCTGGTACCTTCCCTGTGGCAGAGAAAATCTTGACATATTTCCTGAGCCAGTTGCATTTGCCAATCTGAGAGGAGACATCTGTGAGTCACTTGCACAGTTCAGTTTTCTTTTTCAAGTGTCAACTGCTACTTTTGTATTCCTGGACAAAGTTGAAGAAAATGAGCACAAGATTCTGACTTCTCTACAAGGTGGCAGATCCAAACTTTTCTTGGTTGTTAACCGCAAGGAGAACACTAAAGAAGATATGATGTCCATCAAGGAAACACAGGATAAAATAGATTTACCAAAGACCAGTGTGAAAATCAAAGACTCAAAGGTAAATGTAGCAGAGTTTTCAAAGAAACTTTGTGCAACCATCAAGACATCCCTGTGTGATGTAAAAAACACAATCAGCATTGCAAATATGCTTGACAAAGCTGTTGAACTTGGTCTATCTGTGGACGAAAGCAAAACTGACAAACAAAAGAAAGTAGCTGAGGAAATCATGGATGGAATTGGGGTGCGCAGCATACCACACTACAAGAAACAACAACTTCCTTTGCAAGGAGATAACTGGAAAAGGTTATCACAGTTAGAGAAAGAGGAATGTAGGATGAAAGAAGCTGGTGTCTCTGCCATTGAAGAATATAAAACACAGCTACAGGCAGAAAAACAAAAAATCATGGAGGAGCAAAGCAAAAGAAAACTGTCCAAAGGAATGAAAAGTTTTATTGAAACTTTATCCACAAGTGACAAAGAGAAAAGAGATGTTTTCCTGAAGTGGATGAAATTCAAGTTTAACACACATTCTCGGGACAAACTTAGTGTGCTGCGTAACAAATTTAAAGAACAATGCAAGAAAAAAGATGCAAAACTCATTGCAGAGTTGGATCAGGCTTTGCTGGATAGCTCTTTAGGAACAGAGCATTACATGAGAGAGATGGGACTAATCTATGAGGTTTCTTTGCAGTCACAAGAAAGTGCTGATAAAATGTCTCATCTCCCTGGTTTGGCTGCTGAGATGATGTTGGATGGACATCCTTTAGAGCTCTTGGATGGAGATGCTTCCAACATCCCAGAGAGATGGGTGACAGATGTGCTAATGGAGCTTCACAAGAAGGTTGGAGAGAAGAGCAGACTGTTGGTACTGACTGTGTTGGGTGTTCAAAGCACCGGGAAGTCAACACTCCTTAACACCATGTTTGGTGTCCAGTTTCCTGTCAGCAGTGGCAGATGCACAAGAGGAGCTTTCATGCTCTTCCTCAAAGTAGGTGAGGATATGCAATGCAAGCTGAACTGTGACTTCATAGTCCTCATTGACACAGAGGGTCTTAAGGCTCCTCAGCTGGCAGAACTAGAGGATAGTTATGAGCATGATAACCAGCTGGCAACCTTTGTCATTGGTTTGAGTGATGTCACCATCATCAATGTCGCAATGGAGAACTCAACAGAAATGAAAGATGTCCTGCAAATCGCAGCTCATGCTTTCTTAAGAATGAAGCAAATTGGGAAAAAGCCAGTTTGTCATTTTGTGCACCAAAATGTTGCTGAAGTTTCTGCTCATGCAAAGACCATGCCCGAAAGAAAACATCTCTTGGACCAACTCAATGAAATGACACAAATTGCAGCTGAAATGGAAAAGCAGCCTTCTATAAAGGCGTTCACAGATGTGCTGGACTACGACATAGACAAAAACAACTGGAACATCCCAGGACTCTGGCACGGGACCCCACCAATGGCACCAGTGAACACGGGTTACAGTGAAGCTGTTGCAGATTTTAAGAAAAATCTTTTAGAGACAGTGAATGGTGACAGAAGAGATTTTCCAAAGATCCCAGAGTTTCTAGAATGGATAAGAAGTCTCTGGAAAGCAGTCAAATATGAGAACTTCATCTTTAGTTTCAGGAACACGCTTGTGGCTTATGCATACGACAATCTTTGCAAAGAGTTCAATCAATGGGAATGGGAGTTCAGAAAAGAGATTTTTACTTGGCAGAGAGCAGCAGATTTAGAAATCTCAAATGTTGACAATGAATATGAATTCAACCATTTGAATACTTTGGTTGAATCGAAAAAATCACAGGTGTTGAAAAAAATAGCAGACCAAAAAACAGTAATGAATCAGAAACTAAAGGAATACTATAAAAGAAAAAACAGGCATGTGCATTTGATAGAGAAATACAAAACTGACTTCATCAAAAGTATCACGAGCCTTGCAAATGAAATCCAGCGTTCAGCAAACAATGGTTTGGATTGTGCACTTAAGCTAAGGAAAAGTTTAAAAGAGGCTCAGGAAATTCAAAGAAAACACAGAGAAGTGATTGAAGAAAAAGTTATGAGACTCTTCAGTGACTGCAAACACTCCACACTGTCTGAAGAACAACTGAAAGATGAGTTTGAGAAGATATGGACTGAAGTCACTGTAAATGTGTCTGGTCTGAAAGAACAAAATATATCTGCAAAAATCCTTGAACATTTGAGAGAACATTTCTTTAATCGTAATGTCAGTGAGGACTTTGATGAAATTGAAGATCTAAATGACATTGTGAAAGGTCCATTTGAGGTCAAACCAGAACATATTAAAAAGAAAAGTCTGTTCATGACATGGATAAATAAGATCTGGCCTGGAGATATGGGGAAAGACTTGCAGGACCATGCAGACAGTGTCATTGAGTGTTGTACACGGTTTGTACAAGATACTGCAAAAACAGAAACAGACTACAATGACTGTTTTACAAAGGAGCTTCTGGAAAAAATAGATGAATCCCTTAAGCAATACAGCAATTGTTACATGCTAAAGTTTGAGATTGACCTGAAACTTTACATTTGTGGCATTGCCTCAAGGGAGTTCCTTTACATGCACAGAAAATTCTTGTCAGATAGGGATCCCAAAATTCAGCTGGAGAAGTACAAGCATCAGTACTTGTTAGACTTTCTTGATTTATATGAACAGAGAGATGATTGTCAGCGCAAAGCAACTGAATTTGTCAGATTTTGTATTAGACCTGCTGTTGAAGACTACATCAGTAGATCTCTGGGAATAGACATTGTGGATGAAATTTTGACAAGTTCCTATTCAGCAGAGTACAGTTCCCGCTCCTTTTTCCAGTACAACATTCAGAAAGAGCTGCTGCAAAAGGAAGACTTTAAAAGTTTTGTCAAGTACATCTGTAAGTATGAAATATATGTTAAGGATTGGATATTTCAACACATCCAGCAAAAAATGTCTGAGGACAAAACTTTGTGCAAACTGCAAAATAAGAACCTGCAGGTCATAGTTCACAAAATTACAGAAGCAACAGAACAGGCCTCAAAAGGAGAGGATGGGGTTCTGCCAGATAACAAGGAAAGCATCACAGAGCTCATCAACAACATGCGCAAATATTTGATTAAAGACATCTCAATATCAGTGGAGGCTGAAAAAACCACCCTGTTTCAAATCCAAAGCACATGCTATCCATTTACAAACAGCCTCATTAAATCATTGAGTGAACTGAAGGAGCAACTGCAAGAGGAATTCTCAAACTCTGAAGACATCAGTGAAACTCTGAACAAACTTTCAATCAAACCACAAGATGTGCTTTTCAAGCGGGTGTTTGGCTGTGGAAAACAATGTCCATTTTGTAAAGTTCCATGTGAAGCTGGAGGCAAAGAACATGAGCAACATCATGCAGCTGTTCATCGACCACAAGGTCTTGGTCATTGTAGGTATCTGCACACTGAGAAGCTGGTTGAAACACTGTGTACAACAGATGTGAACAGTGAACGTACATTCAGAAACACAGACACTAAAGGGGGGTGGCATCCTTACAAGAAGTACACTGACTACTATCCAGAGTGGCACATTCCTCCAGACCGTACCATACAGGCGTCTGACTACTGGAAGTTTGTCCTGGTTCAGTACAATGACAGATTTGCTCAAGAATACAAAGCCAAGCCAGCTGATGTTCCAGAGGCCTGGAGGAAAATTACAAAGGAACAAGCTCTGAAAGGATTAAAAGATGCCTTCAACATAAAGTGAACAATCCAGACAAGTATCTTCAAACAAGTTTAAACATGCAAGAATTTTTCATACACAAATGTACTCCAGAGAAGGTCAAAAGCATGTGGAGATTGAAGTCTTCAGCCTAATCAGTGCAATCAAATATTTTGTGTATGAAATGATTTAATAATAATCAAATACAAGATTTTATGTTTGATTTTTAAGTGTATGTTGTAACTGACTGGACAGTGAAAACTGCGTGATCCTTTCATAAACATAATCATTAGTTTAAACATGAGATAAACAAATTGTAGAGAAGATGAAAAGCTGGAAATAGTTTTCTGTACCACGCCTTTTTGTATTTTTATTTTCCTTTATCAACTTTCTATAGGCCTTTATACATAATGACTGTTGTGCACAATATTGACGTTGTCAATGATAAGGGAAATGATGTACAGCAAAGATCATTTTAAGAGATCATATTTTGTTTTCCTTCCTTATGTCTATGTGTATGACTGTTGTGCACAAATATTGTGAACAATAACTGAAGGAAAAGATTGATAAAAAAACATTTGTTATTTGATTACAACTCTTTATTTTTATCCTTTTTTTGTTCATATTGTCATATGGCCATGTACACTATAGCCAGTGTATACAATAATGATGATGACAATGATAGTGATTATTTAGTATAAAAGAAAAAAGCATAGCTCATTCATTCATTCATTCATTCATTCATAGTTGGCTTGTAATAATCACAATTCCAAGAAACAAGAAAGCAAAAATTATGTTTTTGGTCAGTAATGAACAAACAATGACACAATGCTGATTTTTTTGTCTTTTATTTTTTACTTTTATTATTTTTATCTTATTGTATCTTTTTTTTTATTATGTTTATCAAACTAACATGACGACAATGATGATGATGTAGGCCTATGTACTACAAAGATCATGTGCTTCGATTACGTGATGTAACTTAATTAACTAAATATTTACATTTTTATTGTTTTATTTCTTAACATTTCTTGAAAATATAACCTGAAGGAGTTATTGATGTCTTCTTAGACAGTAGATGAATCAGCATTAGCTGAATTGTATGCATGTTGATGTCAATGTTTGCCCTTTTGTTTTTGTTACAAAGGTTTTTCCCTCATTCACATTGCTCCACAGCTTTGTCTCTAGTGAACTGCGCTAATGATAATTATATTGATGCTGTTGATTTTACATTGAACAAGAAGACTTAGATTTTTGTCATCTCTGACTTTAAGATGTTCTTCTTATTATTATTCCATTGTTATAATTGCTATATTTGTGTGTTTTCATTCATTTTGCCACACAGGTCTGTACATAATGGTTTGTGCTGAAGATAATTATGCAGTACAGTGGTCATGTTTTGTCATCACTATAAAATATTTGTTATGTTTTATTTCTATTGGCTACAAAAACATATTTTATCTTTTGATGTATATTTGATAAAAGTCAGTGAATTTAAAATGAATGTTACTGTAACTGACACTGATGTTCATGATCAAATATGGTCTCTTATGGTCTAAGCCAAAAGCAGGTGGCATCATTTTGTCTGCTGATCATGTTGAACTTTTGGCTATTTTTCTCAGAGAGATGATGAATTAAACAAGCTCCGAGGAAGTCAAAAAGCTGGAAGCTACGAAATATTTTTGTTGTTGGATTTTTATTTTTACTACAACTGTTTTTTTTTTCCTTTTTTTCAAGTTGATAAACAGTTATGTGAACAATGATGATATATGCACAAAGATTATGTGTAAAAACTTTTGAAATAAATATATTTTAAAAAATCAAAGATTGAAAATCAGGAATTAATTTTTTTCTACAGTTTTATTTCTTTAGCTGTAACCAAAGGCATTGCACTATTGTCACCAATCACATTTTGGACTTTGAGTAGTTATCTTTCTTTCAGTTGTGCTTTGCCTTGCAGGTTAACACTGCTGTACTACTCAGAACTTCTGGTTAGATACTAAAGTATATAGTATATAAGAATACTGTTCAGAACAAACAATCTGCACTTACACAACACTTATTTACCACTTAGAAAAACAACCACAAGGTGGCACTGAAAGCATATGAAGAGCACAATGACAGAGAAGGCTCATTCAAATGTAGGAATAGAAAATCATTCCACAAAAATGCATACTACAATACAACAGCAATATTTTAACAATACTACAACTACACCAGTAAAAACTACCGTATTTCAGTTTTGGTCAACTTCTGTTTTTTCCCATCAGGACATGACTCCAGTTTATTCAACAAACACAGCTGGTTAGTTGTTTAATCTCATCACTACATTCATTGGCTTCTAAAAAATATTCTTATAAGGATTAGAATCGGCCTCAATGACTATTTGGACAAAGAACCGTCCACAACCCAGAGAAATAATATCACTGACTGTGTTCCATGTTTCTATGAAAACTTAAGTGTTTTTACTTTTTACTACGTTTAGCAATCAGCTGTTGCAGTGAATCTGACTAACGTAGCAGTCAAGACATTTGAATATAATGTGTAATTTCACTGATTTCACATTTTATGAACTCACAAACTTCAGGTTGCAGTGCACTTCACAAACTGATTAGTTCAGAAAACAATCTGCAGATTTATCAGTAACAAAAATGATCATTGGTCACAGCTTTCTATCTAACAGACTGACCCCTAACCTCTACATGCAGTGGGTTTTATTCAGCTTCAGGATACAGTCTGAATATGAATAAAGTAAATGAAATGCTATAAAGAGGGTTAGTTTAATTCATGCACATCATCCACTGTAACAGCATCCTAACATTGACATCTGCTGCTGGCCGACACCTCTCCTCAAAACTTTTTTGTGTGTCTGCTTGTCTTTGTTTGCTGCTGTAATTAAACACTGCTGAGAAAAAACAGATGAGCAGAGCTGTTACTCCTCGGCATATATTCACACACACACAAACATGTACACATTGCTGGAATGCTAGATGTTTGGAGAAAGAACAGGGCGGCGGCAAAGAGCCACTCCTCTGAGTTTTTTATCTTACTCACAGTGGGAGGGCCCAGTTTCAGTCTCACAGTGACATCACTGTTTAGACAGAGGCAGTAGTGGAAGAAGTACTCACATCTTTTACTTAAGTAATAAGTCATAAAATAAAAGTCTTTTCTTCAGTGACAATAAACAAGAGTCGGTAAAGATTTACAGACTAACAAAAGCAAAACCTCTGAGAGTGAAGCAGAGTTTAGTTGGAATGAAAGAAGAAAAGTCCAAAAGAAGAAAGAGATGGCATTTGTGATATTTTATGATCTTACCTCACAAACTAAAAATCTAAATGTGCAAAAGTAAATTCAGCACCAAAGATAAATGTGGAGGAGTGAAAAGTAGAATATTTTCCTCTGAGATCAAGTGGAAGAAAGCCCAAAAGTGCACTTGGGTAAATGTATTTAATTACCTTCCACCACTTTGAGAGTGACATCACTTCTCATGCAGCACATCCAGAAAGGCCGCATTCCACAACTTCACTCCTCCTCCACCTCCTCCTCCACCTCCTCCCGGCTGAAGTGTGTCTGTAGGTGAGTGTTTGGGTCATAGCCGCCAACCAGCCTGAACACAGAACAGCGAGTAACAACAAGGACCATCAATGAAACTGAGATAAGCTTGAACTAACAGGTGAGTTAAAATTCCTCTCTCTCTCTAATGGGCCTGTAACCTGAGGTGGAGCGACACTAATTATTGTGATGTAAAAAATCACAATGAGTTCTCCAAGATGGAAAAAAGTTTCATTTGTGATTTTTTTTCTAATGTGATCAGCAGTTGACTCATTTGTTGGTGTATTAATTTAAACTCACCTAATGAATTTAAACTTCATTAGTCTTTACATTTATTTGTCTTAATTCATCCTCAGTATTATATTCTAACTGTCAACTCAAGAAAAGTCTAATTCAGACCAAGGAAAAGATGCAGATATAATCAATCAATCATAGTGAGTTTGGTTTAGAAGTGATGCATTGAAGAAATCAAATATACAACTTGAGCTGCAGTGCAGAGAATAGTACAGATATTTCAGACAATTCTTAAACCTCAAAATAATATAGAAAAAATAACCAAAAATCCAGCAGAAACTGAGTAGGTTAAGAGTTTAGAAATTGTAGATTTGATAAATTTAGGTAGATAGATACTTTAATTTTTTTCATCCAAGAAGAAAAAGGTCTCATGGGGGGAAATGTAGTCAATCAACAAATTAATTTTCCAATCAGGAAAATGAAGAGTGATTTGACCACTTTCAAATCTGAAATATTTTCATGGCTTTAATTTACAAAAAAAAAATTTTTCTCTTTTTAGTATTTGGCATTTGATGGTTTCTAAAGTTTGGAGGATTTGGTTTTCCTGTTGATGTTTCCTGAATGGCAGTGATACCAAAAGTGAAGTTTTGAACAGTGCAAGTTAGTAAACAGAGAGTGGAGGTATGTGTGGGTGGAGCCTGAATCCTCCAGGAATGTCAGCATGTTCTGCCACATTCCTGTGCTCAGTAAACCTGTGTGTCCTCTGCAAATACTGGCAAACACACACACACACACACACACACATTATCCTTCATTCACTGTCAAACACCTCTTCTCCTTGTGCAAAATTTAAACCTGCCTGTCACTTTGACTTCTGTCAGACAGAAAGTTCACTTGCAGGGTTGTTGTTGGTGTTGTGTAATTGTGCAGCAATCGTACATGTCGTGTCATGTAAGTCACTTGGCAATATTACTAGTTTAGACCATGTAACATCTGAACTGCATGTGGCCACATTAATTTAGAGGCACGAGGTTAAATATACACTGAGATGCAGCTGTTATGCAGCTTGGTCAGAGTAAAGTTGTGTTTAATTTGGTTGCCTTGGTTCCATTGGTTATGATAACACTGCATTCGTCTCAGGAATTTATTGATTCTTGGCTTCTCTAAAAATATGTTCAACTGGGCAACAAACACACGCAGTCAGATGATCAACTTCAGCGTGTACTGTACTTGTTATCAGGACATCGTGTCAACACATTTTTTCCCAGCTCTCTGTTTGTATTTTCACAAAGGCAGAGTGAGAGCAGTCAGATAAATGTGGAATTCAAAAAATACAGTCAATAAGAGAAAAAATGTAAATGTTAAGTAATATAGAAATGTAAATCCTGAGTAAATGTGTTCAGTGGCTTTCTACTTTTGTCTTCAAGCAGAGAATGTCCATCTGAAGTCAGAACTGGTCTCTCCAGAGGCTCCTGAATATAATAAGAAAAAAGGGGGCAACAGTTAAGTAAACTTATTTACTGATAGCTCCGTTGATTGTCTTACAGTTCCATGTTGGTTTTTAGCACATTTTCCCCGAGTGGAATTCAGTATGTGAGAAATTCCTGTGTGTTTAGTGTCGGTTCACCCACCTGAACACTTAAACCATGAGAGAATGATATGTTATACTTCACTGTCAGCCTGGTTCAACTTTCATGCATCACCCTGGAGGAAGGACACAGTATCGTGTGGTGAGAAACTCACTGTATTCCCATGACAGAAACAAGCAAAGCTCTAATCTGAGAGAATCCAGGTGCTTTAGTCTATTATATTTACTTACATTCAACTACAAACAACTATAATGTTGCATAATCCCTTGTTTCTGTCAACAACTAGATATCTTTAAGAATTATGTTCATATGACTACGTAGGATTAGAAAAATATGTTTTGTGGGAAAGGGCAGCCGGAGGACGTCAGATGGATAACCAAAAAGATCGATCCATAACATCTGTTGGTGGTACAGTAGATGGTATAAATCTCTATATGGTAGAAAAGTTACGCAGTGTTGCTTTATATAAAAATTAACATTACCCATTAATAAGAAATTCAGTTTTTAAAAAGGCATAAATTCAACAAAAGAAGAGTTTTTGTTGGTGCACAGACCACGTTGGCATGATGTATATAAACTACAGAATCAGATGGACACTGATAATTACAGAATTACAGTGGAAGTGAACAGATAATCTACAGAAATAACTTTCTGTACAGACATTTTCAGCACCAGACACTGGAGGCAAAATCCCAGAGACAGGTATGTGGTCTGAGAACTATGATTCCCTTCACTGACAGTCTGACATTTCAAAC
This sequence comes from Protonibea diacanthus, assembly GCA_028641955.1. Lineage (NCBI taxonomy): Eukaryota > Metazoa > Chordata > Actinopteri > Sciaenidae > Protonibea > Protonibea diacanthus. Next base: position 9,433,348 of record CM053976.1, on the reverse strand, counting down.
ATGCAGGTTAACTGGCAAATCTGAATCTACGCCACAAGCTAGATAGCAGATAACGGTGGAGCATGACTGTGGCTAGTGATAGCTTCACAATTCTTTTACATAAAAAACAAGAAATATACTTAGACTACTTATAATGTCTTAGTTTAATTACTGACAAGTCCAGCTAGCTACAGATTTGGATTGAAAAGCAAGCACCAAAAAAAACATCAAAATAACTTACTGTTAACGTGGTAACAAGTCTCAGAACTCGACCAAAAAGCAGAAGAACAACAGATGACTTCTTCTTCTTCTTCGGCCAATTGCAACCGAGCGGAGTATTAACGCCAACGTTTGACGGCCAAAATATAAATATAAAACATATGTACAACTTGACAATGTCAGTGGTTCTTTCCCTTCTACTATGTAGACAAAATGGCAACCACTGAGGGCGAGAAATGACCAGCGTCCCACACTTAACTTGAGTAAAGAGTTGAGTGAGGAATAATGGATATAATCTCATATAATGTTGTAATGTGCTGCTGAAATATATGTATATATATGAGGTATGTGAAATATATAAGTAATGATATCTAAAAAAAATAACTTGCCTGTTTGTCAATAATAAATAAATACCCTTGCTGTTGCTAGCCCAATCAAATATATTTTAAATCAACAGTAAACATCTACTCCAGTACCATAATTAAGAACAGTTTTAAGGCCCGTGTAGGCCTACTTTACTGAAGTGTTTCCATTTTATGCTATTCAATAACTCAACCCCTCTACGCTCACAATAACATGACTACTTATTATTATAATCCTAGGGTAGTGTTGTCTCTGTAGTGTATGGCCGTTGTGAGCTTGGTGAACGTAACATTTTACATCTAGCTCTCTTTACTTCTTTGCAAAATTGCAATCAAGCAGAGCACCAACACCTGACTGCTAAAATATAAATATAAAAGATATGTACAACTTACATTTGTGTCGTGTGGTATTCACTGCAACCTCTTCAGCCCCGACAGCTTCCATTTTTTAAATGCCAGTGATTTCTCCTTCCGCTACGTACACGAAACTTGAACTTGAGTAGTCAGCGTTGGAAACATGGATATAATCTATAATAATATATAACATAATAACATAATGTTAGATTGTGATATTGAAATATAAGAGTAAATATATTGTACATTCTCTAGAAATGAAATAGCCTTTTTATAAATAAAACACTTTAATTTGTAGGTGTGTAAATTAAATATGTAACTAAGTACATCTACTACAGTAATTAAGTACAATTTTCAAGGCATTTGTAGGCCTACTTCACTTAAGTGTTTCCATTTTATGCTACTCAATTACTTTACATCACTGCATATACTGCACACACATACACTGCACACACATACACATACACTGCATACACTGCATACACATACACTGCACACACATACACTGCAGTGGCTACTTACAGCTAACATGCTAACAAGCTCATCTCACGAAACTCATCCAAAAAGCAGCGTTCAGCAGCACAGACAGGAGGAGAACTCAAACTCAGTCCTAAAAAACTGTGAAATAAAACGAGTTACATTTGTCAAAACTTTATATTCCCCAATTTTTATTTTAAACTTCCCCCACTTGTTAATTAGCATTAGCTACCTAGCTTCTCTTCCACTGCTAGCACCTGTCTCTGTTCCCGCCGCTGCGCTCTTAAAGAAACAGTACACTGGTTAAACTCAGAGTAACGCGTCAGGGAGGGAAACGGGGATACAATCTGATATAATGTTATATTGTGATATTAAAACATATGAGCAAAGATACTGCACATGTTCAGGAAATTTAATCAACTGTGTATTTATAAAATAAATGACTCTTAATGTAACTGCTAGCTCAGTGATTTAAATATGAGAGATCAACAGCGGCTGAAAGTAACTAAGTACATCTATTCAAGAACCATAATATAATTTGACATGTCAAGATGGTACAGTTTTGAATGCACTGCATGCTTGTTAATGTAAAAAATATATTAAAGTCTAATATAGCCAATTATCAATCTTTTATCAGTCTATTGATGTACAACATTAGCTGCAAGCTGCAGTACAACCAGGGATACACAAATACATAAATACAGGGTATATTGTCATATTGGCAACAATTGAACTGATCGATAGAGACCAACTGATAGCCAATAAATTATCTGTCAACAATAATTTATTGTACTTTCTGTATATCTTATATTTGTTCTACAGTTACGTTTATTGATTATATTTCATTTTAACATTAACCTGTGCTGTCTCCTTGCAGATCACTGCTGGTGCTGAAGGTGAGTGATGGAGCTGAAGGTGTGGGTGGATGGTGTGGTCAAAGTGGTGTGTGGCCTGTCACTAAACACTTCCTGCCAGGATGTCGTCATAGCACTCGCACAAGCGATTGGTGAGCCTCTCAATTTTTATTTTCACAAAAATAAATCACTTACTGCATTCACGCTCCCCAGAGGAGAACAACCTGCACAACTGACACTGAGGAGCTGCTCTACTGGTACTTGCCAAATTGATGAGTCACCTTTGTGAAGCATGTCAATTAAAATATGTAAAACATCTCCAACACATCAGCACAGGCAGATTCAGTATTAATTTGTACACCATCTGGTTCTTCCACATTTGGACGCCAGTCTAGACGCACTTACATCAATTAATAAATTGTTTGCAAGCAAACAAATTTCTTACTGGGCGTTACACATGACGCACAAAAACTGTGTGCGTCTTCTGCTACCAACACACCTGCTGTGTGATTACTGTTCACCTGTTACTCATCCTGCACATACCATCTACTGCAGAAAGGGAATTACACCAAGGAAGCACAAACAAACATACACATGAATGAACCCAATATAAAAATGGTTCCACATTGTCTTAAAAATACTTAAAAGACAACTTCAGCCCACCTTACACCACATTCAGCTGTTGGTCTGTTGTGATATAGCATGCTGTTATTAATTCATAAATATGAATAGTAACCCCTCGTGTATTTGTGTTTTTCACAGGTCAAACAGGCCGTTACATTCTCATCTTTAAGTTACGAGGGACTGAGAGACATCTAGTTGCTGATGACTGTCCTCTTTATCTTCTGGCTCAGCTGGGACAGCTGGCCGGAGAGGTCCAGTTCATTCTACGCAAGACCGGTCCCAGTCTAAGTAATGGTCCAGACACACCCACAACAGAAAGACGTCTTCCCCTGCCCAGACCATCAGAACCAGAGACCCTCAAACGCAAGCAGCCACAGAAGGCTCTCACCTTCAGTTTGGGTCCCTCAACACTTCCCAGGAGGAATAAACCAAAGAGGGCCTGGTCTCCGTCACCCAGAGCCTCCCCAGAACCACGAGCTTCCCCTGTCTCTTTCCCAGAGCCTCCTCACCGTGTGACGGCAGTTCCCCACTCCTCCTCCAAAGAGGAGGTGTTCAGGCAGATTTTGCAGCAACAGAGGCGACTTCAGGACCTGGAGATTCAGCTTCAAGCTCTGGAGAGAGAGACAGAGGTGTGGGAGCGGGAGAGGTCATCTACTGCAGTTCCTAGTGTGGCTGTGGTCCCTGCAGGGGAACTGGAGGAACTGGAGCAGCGACTGAAGCAGAACGAGGCAGAGCTGATGGACGGAGGACACTGGCAGGAACAATTACAGATGGAGATGGACCGAGAACAAGGTACGGCTTCAAATCTCTTCAGATTTTCTACATAGTTGGCAGAGACATCCTTTTCTGACATTTCCAAATCTGGAAATATTAAAGCAACATTCTTCTGGCAGCTGTACACTGTACTTGTTGCTCTGTTTACCAGATTACACTCAGTGTAGCATCAACATTGATCAAACAGATTTAAAAAGTTACATCATGTTACTTTAACATTATTTTCAACAGAGATACACAGACGTCTACATCAGATACACTCATCAGTGGATCATCACAGCTATCAGATCAAGGAGCTCCAAGCCCGTTCTGCACATCTAGAACAGGACCTGCAGACAGCCCACAGACAAAGCTCTCAGACGGGCCCGCGGCACACAGACGAGGCCCTGAGGCCACTGAAGCAGGAGCTCCACCACCGCCTGCAGCAGGGGGAAGAACTGGAAGCAACACTGAGGGAGACGCAGAGGGAGCTACAAGCTGCAGAGGAGAGGCTGCAGGTATAACTCCTCCATCATCGACTAACCTTTCTCAGGGCTCACCAGAAGTTACAACAGCAACATCTCAGACTCAGTAGAACTGAAACAATTAATGGATTCACCTGATGGTTGCAAACATGCAGTCTTGATGGTGCTGACATTTGATGGGACACATTAGTCACACGGTTACGTCTATGGTTAAACTGTTGTAGGCTGCTGTGAATGAAGGACAAACTTCAAGGACAGAAATCACATTGCCTCTCCATGTCTTAAAGGAAAGCTCTGCTGATACTCGTAGCCTGTTGGTTCCTACTAAAGATTAACAAAATGAGTCTTTAAGACTAAAAACTAACGAAGAAGAAATAGAAGAAGAAATAGAAATAGAGTTTCTGTTGGGGACTATTTTCTGCAGCGGATTAATCCACATTTGGTGCTCTAGTGAGTATTTGTAGCGGCAAGACGGTGCATGTGAGATTGAATCAAAATAAACTACAGTGTGTTTTCATGGTGATAAAGGAACAGTGTGGCTCATTGATGCATTTTAATAGTCTAGTTTTTGGACAATTATTGAGCTCTGTGACACGACTAGAAGAAGATATATCAGGCTGTGAGACACACTTATTAGAAAGGTAAAGTCATTATTGGTTTTTGGTCTTTTCATCAGGATTTGATGACTATATAAAATAGATAATGTTACCAGTCTTATTCTTTAAAGAGATGAGGAGAAAGGCGAGAAAAAAAGTGTTTTCAATACTGAGGACAAGAACAGATGATGGGTGGTATGGTGAATGGTAGTGGACCCAATGTGCAAACACATCCTTGAGACCAGAATCAGGTAAAGAGTTCATTGAAACAAGCAGAGATGTAGATCTAACAGAATGAGAAATGAGAGGAACATCAGGATTATTCACAAAGCATCCAAAAACAAGGTTTAATGGAATGACAGGAACCAGTGGGAAATGAGGCGACTTGGTGCTGTTGGTAATAAAATGTTCCCTGCATCCTCTAGGACAGTTGGGAGATGATTGAGGAGCTGAAAAAGGAGCTGCGACAGTGTAAGCTGCAGCAGTTTATCCAGCAGACCGGCGGTCCGTACGCAGACCAGACCAACTCTCCGACTGTCACTGACATTTACCTCAGCAACGCTGGAATAATGGAGTAGTCCAAGTCGCTGTAAGTCCTCAGATGGTTTGAAATGATTATTAAAAGCTGTACAAGAAGTTTACAGATCCTTTACTTCAGCAAAAGTACTGTAGAAATGTGTTATAATACAGGAAAGAGAGGTCATTTTAGTGATTTTTTACCCAACAACAAACATTTTATTTTAGGTTATCCCATATTTAATATACAGGGACTCTATCTGTCAGATAAATGCAGTGGAGTAAAAGTTCAATAATTCCCTCGAGCTCCAATAAACCAAAAGTCTGACGCATTTTCTTTGTTTCCTCTGCAGGAAGTCATGGAAGTAAAACTGTTCTCTGAAATGTCAAAGGCCCGTCCAGGCTCTACTGTGTGCTATGTGTGAATGTGTGTGAGTGTGTGTGTGTGTCTAATAAGCTAACCACTGCCAGATTCTCTGTAAAAATGTGTCTTTAAAATAAATGTTGATGCTATAAATAAAATCCTTTTTTTTTACTTTGCTTGTTTGAATCTTTCATAGTTGAACATGAAAAATCATGTGTGTTATTGAATGTGTGTCTTCCTTGTTTCAGTTCAAGCGCACATGACGCTGTTTGTCTTTGCTCTATCACAGAGAATCAAAGCTTCATCCATGATGATGTTTACTGCACACACACACACACACACACACACACACACTCACTGCAAGCCTGAGCAGCAACAGCCCAGTGTATTTACTTTACACAGAAGCACACACATGCATGCAGACAGCTCTGTCCATACGGTCATACTCCTCACATGTTCAGGTTAAGGTCAGGGCCATCCAACAGTCGAATCTCACAGATATTTGAAGAAAAAGTGGGAAGCCTCTGAGATTACTTCACACACAGTCGCGCCGAGCCAAGGATGTAGTTCAGATACCGTCATTAGTTGGTCAGGCACATAAATAAGTGAAATATTTTTCAGTGAAATAGTTGGTGGTGTGTGACTTAGTGCCGTAAAGCGTTACGTACTTCTCCCGACCCGGAGCCCAAAGTTACATAGTGTGAGAACAGACGTACGAATGACAGAGACACCGTTCACCTGATCACAGGTCAGTGTGGATCAACAGGAGGTCACAGACGTCTGAACTCTTGTTTTCTGATCGATTTTGTATTAATAAACGTTGACCTCTGCTCTTATGTAGCATGACCTCGTTCACACTCATGACAGATCCAGTTAAGTCGTGTTGTTGTGTCACACGGTGATCTACGTGCGGGTTTAGGATTACATCGCCTGTTATAATTTAGGTCGTCAGGTGTGATCCGATCTAAACATGGACCTCCTCAACCCAAACACACTGCTGTCAGTTGTTGTCCTGTCAGTACTGTCTGTCTGTAGTCTGCAGTCTCTCTACTGTGGCGCGTGCCACCGTGCTCTAATCTATAGGCTGATCTCATTGCTTGTAATTTAATCTAATTCACCGGTTCTCAAACTGTTTATGTGCCACTGCTGATACATAACTCCCTCTGGTGGAATAAAATTAAAAAATATATCAACATTGTGAGTTCATCATCACCCTCAGAAAAACAGAGGGACCCGCCTCTCTCTGCCCAGACAGAGGCTGTTTTCTGAGGGACAGTTTACAAAAGAGTCGGCAGGGAGGACTGACCGACTCAACGTCACTTTTCCACAGAAATTTGAGAATCTTTTCACATATAGTTGCCAAAATCACTACCTACTACCACAGTACTGCATTTTATTCTAGCTATAGTGTCGGTTGCACAAAGTTTTGTCACGCTGTAGATAACCTGCTGTCACTCGGCTGTTTGATGGGGCATCGTTCACCTGTCGACAGGGAAAAATGAAGGAAATATTTATTCACAGTCATTTGTTTTTTCGCTCTGATGTTTTTGAATCAAAGTTGGTCTATAAAGGTCTATAAAGTCTGGGAAGTTTGTTTTCTAAATGAAAACAACGTGTGAAGCTGAAAGAATCTGACAGACTCTTTCTGTTTTTGAGATGAGCTGTTTGTTGCTTGAAGAAAAAGCTCTTTAGGTTTTAAAGAACTAAAGCCAATGGGATTAATAAACATAAGGATCAGCTCCCTCGTGATGACCCATGATGCTTTATGCCTTGTAAACACGTAAACATTCACAGACTTAACATCGACAGTACATGTTGCACCACAGGTACGGGCTGTTCTCGTGGTCATCAGATTATCCCTGAAAATACGCCATCAATCTATTAACGGCTTTGTCAATGAGCAGAGAGCAGGTATATAAAGAGGGTGAGTGAGCGAGGAGGACACAGGACAGAGAGGCTGCAAAAAGAAAGAGAACCTTCTCTTTGTTTTGCAGTTCTTCCTTTGCTCAGCAGCACTTCCAGGCAGCTTCTCTTCACCAATCTAAACTCCCACCAAACTACCTCGCAGGTAAGACTCAGCACAGACCGCACCTGAAGTCAACAGGTAGATTTAATCTGCTTTATGAAGGGACTTTTTAAAAGTTGACACAGCTGCTCAGAAATAATTTTAGAACATTTGATGTGTGTTTGCTTCTGTAGCGCATGAAGCTTCTCTTTGTGTTTAGACAATTTATCAAATATTGACTGTAAAAACAGCTGACTAATCAGACGAGAGAAGTCTCAGAATGTATTCATATTTAGCAGATTTTTTTGAGCACCAACATTTAATGCATTCAATCAGAAAAAAAAGTGTTAAAAAACATTTTTTTATTGTTTACGTTTTCATGTTTCATCCTCGTATTTGTTCAGTTTTTAAGTGTCAGATCAGAACAAAAGATGAATTCTTTAATGATTCATTTTGTATTTTTATCGCCGTTTGATACTTTGTGTTATTATTTGAAAACCCCAAACTGCTCCACCTCTAAGAGTTAATAATTAACATGTTGTACCCAGTTTGTTTAATCCATAAGAGAAACAAACTTAACTGACTTAACTTAATGTCCCACTTTAGTTACTTGCATAACTGACTTCAAATTTAGACACAGATTATGACTAATTCAGCAAGGACATGAGGTTAAAGATGAGGTTTAAGGTTGGGTAACTGGAGGATTAGTTGAGCAGGGATTACAGCCTGAAATATGTTCATCATAAGGACCACGGAGGCACATTTCAATATATTTCTGTTTTTTAGTTTTCAATGAATACATGAATCTTTGCCGTTTTATTTTAGAAATGAACGCCGCAGTAGCAGCACCCGGAGGCTCCAAGGCCGCTCCTCCCAAGTTCAAGCAGAAGGAGACCAGGCAGTTCAAGAGCAAGGCTCCTAAAGCTGGACAGAAGGGGTGAGTCTGCAAAAGAGAAGGGAGAACAACCGCACTGCACTGTTAGTTACAGCTGTGAGATAGTGGATGTCTAAATGCATGTCTAAGCTTCACTCTGTTCTTCTTTCTTAGATTTGACGATGTTCCCGGGATGGATGGCCTTGGAGGTAATTATCAATCAAAGCAATAACCGATGAGCAGGTAATTATTAAAATAGCTGAACACCCGTTAACCTGCGGTTCCTCTCCTGCAGGTGCTGAGGTCATCTGCCCCTGGGAGGCGTTTGGTGACATGGAGCTGAGTGATCTGGCCCAGTTTGGCATCGTATAGACGTCGTGCCAAACGGAAACAATTTATTCCTGGTGGCTGCAATCCAGCAGCTTTTTTTTGAGTTCTCCCCCTCTTTCGGGTGTGGAGATGAGCTTGAACAGGTTTAACCATTTAAGGACGTTTGATAGAGGGAGAGAGGTTTTTTTACTCTTCCCTTGATAAGTGGAGGAAGAAGCTCTTGGACCGCAGCCCCCTGGAATGATTCTGTCCTGGGCCGGTACACCTCAGCAGCTGGAAGTTTTAGCATCTCTCTGAGCTTTTTATTTTCTCTGATTACAACTGACTGAGATCTCAGGAAGCCTCTGTTGTGGGCTTGTTGTCCTGTGTAGCCCAGCACCTGTGTAAAAGTGTAACTCATTGTACCGCTGCTTGGGTTTAATTAAAGGGATGATCGGTAAACAACTGGGAACAACACATGTAGATTATCTCAAAACTACAACCAGTGTAAATATTTATTTTGATTATCTATCTATCTATCTATCTATCTATCTATCTATCTATCTATCTATCTATCTATCTATCTATCTATCTATCTATCTATCTATCTATCTACATCAAGTAGCGTTGTGTTCTGTGTGGTTAAATCTGTCTATCTTGTAATAAAATCACATAATTCTGCCCCGTCTCTCCAGTCATTCTTCCTTTTTGTGGAAATTTACATCTGTATCTCAGAGATTAAAATATTATAAGTCCATAATATTTCTGTCAGATTGCAGGTTGTTGAGTTATTTATGATAAATATACGGAACAGTATGACTAATCCATGTTTTACTAATATGTAAGGGTTTAAGCGATCTTCAGAAACTTCAGAAAGTGCCTGAGTACCACATTAGAGATCTGGAGAAGACTACAGTGAAGTGCCAGGTTGATACAGTATATGCAGAGTCTTGATTATTGGATCCAGGTGTGCAGGTTGCAGCAGGAGGAAGAAGATGATTGGATGATGGAGGGCCACGCCCAGACAAAGAGAGACAAACAAGTCCAGCCAGACCGACACAGTGACGTGACACAAAGGTATACAGTGATATAATGTGGAGGCAAGTGGAAGGAACTTGCCAAGTGCAGGGAGAAAAACACGACACGATAGTTTGTCTTCTGTAAAGTTTTTGTTTCTGTTCATTGTTAAACATCAGATTTGACTTCATGGGGACTTGAGGTATTCTTTCTTTTAACAGGATAGCTGCCGTGGTTTCACTGAAAAGCTGAGGGAGGCAGCGGTGTGCTCACCCTGTCAGAGGTGGGGAAGTTAACTCAGCAAACATTTATTAAGTCGAACACTAAACTATTGAAATGCATTTTGAAACATATCTGATCATTTCTGACTGTCTATATTAAATATGCATCAGAAAAAAAATGCTCGACTCAAAACTTGGGCTGAAGGTTTGTAAATTTGTTGTTAGTGAGTCTTTAAACATGTTTACTGTGAGTAGACTTTATGATGCTGCCTTTTGTTTATTATATTTTAATATATAAAGATATTCAGTATCCTTGTGCAGAATATTTTCACTGTGTGATGTTATGATGCTTCCCAAAGGTCAGTTGGTGCTCAATGTGCTGCAGACTGACTATAATGACGCTGTGATGGATCAGCTCCGTCAATGACTGCGGCCAGCACACACACACACACACACACACACACACACACACACACATTCCGGGGTAAATGGTCATGACAACACACACATCGCTCTTCACTGTCCAATAGCGCGCACACGTGGCAGCTGTAGTTCAGGTGTGCATACACTCGCACAGGTCATGAAAACTCACCAGGTGTGTGGAAACGCGCCCGCCACAAAGTACCTGTCCGCTTCCGGCGGAGATGATGACGCGCGCTTGGTTTATCAATCATGTGACCTATTAAAATGTTTTTGTTAATAACGTTAATTTGTGAGAGTGCTGTGGTGTTTGTATGGCAGATAAATGTGGACCATATAATGTTTGTCATGTCACATGTTGAGAAAATGTGTGTTATAATAAGAAAAAGATGTTTATGTTATTTATTAGAAATATATGAGGGCTAGTGGGAGGTGCTATGACTATATAAGGAGCTTCCTGAGCTCTACAGGTTAGACACAGCTAGGTTATGATGGTCTTCCTGTGACGTTAATTTATTGAAGAGCTCTTTTGTTTTACTTTATTTTGAACTTGTATATAGAGTGTTTTCTTTCATTCACTTTTTTTGTTTTTGTAAATATTTCATCTGTTTGCACCTGATGAGGCGAGACAAGAAATCAGAACAGCAATTTTTCAGACTAAACCTGGAAACATTGAGGAGGTTAGAAACAGACAGGCAGAGACTTTACATAAGATAACATGCATTAGAAAAAATAAATTTTATTTGAGTAAAATAACATTTCAGTCAGTAACAGACGACTGTGAGTGTAACATTCAGTCATCTGTTATTCTACAAATAAATAACAGGACAGGAAAAATCTCACAATGGCCAACACATGAATAATCCTCATAACCATCAATGACACATTTCGCTTCCTCAGTCACTCTGCTCCATTGTAAGCCGTCCATCTGTTCTAAGATGTTTCATAAGCCAACAGGTTATACATATAATATAACGTAATATACAACAACTTGTGTCTACTGTCACATCAGGAGAATAAATATAAAGATGTGACTCTGCAGGAAGACGATCTAACGGATTTAGACGATGCCAAACTGAGCCAGGTCACTGAGCTCCATGTCACCAAACGCCTCCCAGGGGCAGACCACCGCGGAGTCTGCAGGAGAGGAAGACGAGTCATGAGCAAATGAAGAAGATGAAGTTGAAAACACAAACTCTGAAATCTCTAAATCTAGAAAAAACCTGTTTCAGTTGAAAACACATACCTCCAAGACCATCCATGCCTGGCACGTCATTGTCAAACCTGTGAAATAAATATACAGTCATCACATTATTCATTGAGTACCACATTCTTGTATCTTTCGTGTTATTCCTGAATATCTTCAGTGTTTGTTTCCAGATGAGTGAGTGAGTCTCACCCCTTCTGTCCAGCTTTGGGAGCCTTGCTCTTGAACTGTCTGGCCTCCTTCTGCTTGAACTTTGGAGGACCGGGCTTGGTGCCTTCTGCTGCTGCGTTCATTTCTGTGAGAAATTATAAAAAATAATTTTACTTTGTCTGTCAGGCCTTCTAGTTCAGGCAAAAGAAATCAGTCATTTCTCCTCTCAGTATGCTTCAAACGTTCAACAATGTCGTTTAAGATCTCTCTTCAAGAACTTGTCAGGATACAAACAGTGCAGCAGAAAAAGATGTTTTCACACACTGTTGGTGATCCAACGAGCACTTTGTTTGAAGCATATTGAAGCTTTAAGATGAAGACATGAAACACAAAAATGGCAGGAGACACACAGAGAAAGAGTCAGACTCTCTGTGTGTGACTGATTTATAAGGCGGTGTATGAAAAGATTTGAAGTTTGGTCTCCTGAAATTTTGTCAAATCAAACCCAAGACAAAAACCTGCAAAGTAAGAAAATGTGATCACATTTTTTCAACCAAAATTCAACCAAAGATCACTGTTTTAAAACCTGTTAAGAATATATCTAAATTTAAACCAAACTATGCGAGAACCTGAAGGAACCTCGGTCGACAAATTTAACTTTTAGAAAATTCTGTATCACTATTTGTTTCAGATAACTTGGGTCCACTTCATAAAAGTTAAAAGTCAGACTATTTGTCTTTTTTCCATCAAGGTACATGCAGCAGGTTTAAAACTTCACTTCACTACGTTTGTACAAATGCTGCAAATGATCGTCAATGTCTGTCAAAATGCATCAACTCTTAAAATCATCTTTGAAATACAACACTGCATGTTGTTCTTTGTCTTTTCACTCATGATTCTTTACGCTTGACAATCTTACCTAAAGGTGTGGCCCAATGCACGTGCCTACCGGCCATTCACAAACTGTAGGGAAAATGGATTCATAAGGACAAACAGCGCTCTCTTATTTTGCTGATGATGTGATCTTTTATCTCCAAGTTTGATTCCAGTCCAAATAACTGCCATAAATGTCTCACAGTGGCATTTTGTTGAAGCAGAAGATCTATTAACAAAGTGAAACTAAACAAAACTAAATTACCCATCACAAAAAAACTAATTGGCTCGGAGGGTTACCATTCTGACTTTCATATATAAACAAATTAAACTGATGTAGAGGTTAATCACATCCTACTAAAAATCTGCTCAATATTCTCTAAAAAAAAAAAGAAGACTCTTACCGTAACCGTGAGTTTGTCGACTGGTGTAGAGAGAAGAGTAAATCTCCGTCTTCCTCCTCCCTTTTATGTGTCACTAAGCTTTGTATATAATCCAGTCATACAATGGTGGGTGTCCTATGGTTGGGTGTATTTTGAGACAGCCTTATGGTTAAGCCTGCTCAGATGAGTGAAGACGTGCATGTTGTCACAGATTTTGTATTATGTAATGTTTACATATTTATATAATGGAGAAAAATGGACACGTCTGAGTTATCAAAATATGCAAAATATTTATTATTCAGATACTGACTGTCACATCTCACTGCAGACATTTAAGAGTACGGTGTCAGTACCAGTAATTGTTTATTTTAGATTTTCCGTCTGTGTGACAGTAGTCCTCGTCTTGTCTCCTGGTTGGTGAAACAGATCCAAACAAAGAGCAGAAACACGGTGCTGCATCAGTTAAAGAACACTTTACAGTTCATACCCTGCTCCTTCTGTGATGACTTCGCTTGGCAGGTTTACAGGCACAGTGGGCCCCTGCTGGTCAGACCATGCTGAATAAAACTGTCTGTTATGAATAAATGTGAAATCATGAATCAGAAAATCAACCTCTCACTAGAACTGACGACGTGTCAGGCTGATAGTGAAACACAATGTTGGAGAAAAAGGCAAAACTTATCTCATAGTTTGTTTTCATTTGAAACTCTGTGGAATGTTGATATATTTTAAAATTTATTTCATTCCACCAGGTTATGTATCAGCAGTGGCACATAAACAGTTTGAGAACCGGTGAATTAGATTAAATTACAAGCAATGAGATCAGCCTATAGATTAGAGCACGGTGGCACACACCACAGCAGAGAGACTGCAGACTACAGACAGACAGTACTGACCGGACAGCAACACTGACAGCAGTGTGTTTGGGTTGAGGAGGTCCATGTTTAGATCAGATCACACCTGACGACCTAAATTATAACAGGCGATGTTTTCCCTCTGATGTCCTCCGGCTGCTCCGCCTCAACTCTCTGTGATTTACAGAGTTTATGATGGACAGTGAAGTAAACTGCTGACAACTGTAGCTGCTGTTAGCTAATGTTAGCTCAGTTTGTTAGCTGCTGTTAGCTCATGTTAGCTCAGTTTGTTAGCTGCTGTTAGCTCAGAACACCAGGGGAGTGTTAGTGTTTGTACCACTGGGAAGAAGAAGAAGAAGAAGAAGAAGAAGAAGAAGAAGAAGAAGAAGAAGAGGTTTACAGGCCCAGCAGTCAGCAGCCTCTATGGACATAATGGCAGAGGAGAAGAGAGTGAAGAGGACGCTGACGGAGGAAGCTAAGAAGAGAAAAGGAGAGAGTGAGCGAGCATATCCATATTTACCACGGTGGGATTAAACTCTGAAAATGGAGGTGGTAAATTGCAAAAATACCAATTTCTACGTAATCTCTCTTTAAGTTGCAGCCATCTTTAATTCGTCTGGAAGACTGCACTGTGCCGAATGACGTAATTCATCTCAAACTGTGCACGGAAATATCATCTCATCAGTCACCTGTCGGGCCAAATTAAAACAAAATCCTTCAAAAATAATCTGTTTAACCTCAAATAGGTCGCTAAAAACAGGGAGAAGATTTTGCTATATTTGTTCCCTTCATCACCAGTCAGCTGGTAAAAATAACACACACACACACACACACACACACACACACACACACACACACACACACACCTCATTATCATATGAGCATTAAGAAAACTGGAAATTTTGCTTTGGGAAATGAAAGAATGTTTAAATGATTCAGTTTGTACACAGATAAAATAAATGTGAGAATGAAGTATGAATCATTTGATAATCGTCTGCTGTATATAAATTCATGCATAAACATAAAATTCAAACAATCTCGACAGGCTAACAGGCTAACAGCTAACATCAAAGCCAGTTTGTTTAATTGACTCTATAATTAAGGCGATACCGCAGTCCTCTCTGTTTCTGGCGCTCGGTATTGGCAGTTCTTCAGACTCGTTGAAGACCTTGTTGGCTAAAGATCAAGTGATTAACGAGTTAATCTGGATGACCTGTTTGTAGCCTGCCATTCCTCTGCCTGCTCCGAGTGGCTGCTGCAAAGCTCTTCAGTGTGATTGGAGTGTGTGAGTTCATGCCTGACCTTCAGTGACCTGCAGACCGTCAGAGGCCAAACTTTCCCTCAAACTAACAGTCGCATCGGGAGTTCTTCCATCGCAGAAATCAGCAGGCCATGGGGCAAGAAGAGAGCCACAGCGAGGAGATGGATTTGGAAAAGATTCAGGAGCTGTGCATCATTTTCATGAAGGAGTGTCCGAGCGGCGCCCTTCACCTGCACGAGTTCAAGAGGATCTTCGGGGTGCCGAGCAGCTCTGCAGAGGAGTCCCTCTACATGGAGACTATATTCCACTCCTTTGACACAAACAAGGTAACAGAAGCAGCAGCTTCTCATTATAGAATTAGATTTTTAGTCAAGTGTGTCCTCAAAGCAGCTCTGTGTTATTTACTTACAGGACAACACGCTGGATTTCCTCGAGTATGTAGCAGCGCTTCACTTGATCTTACGGGGGAATCTTGAAGATAGACTCAAGTGGTCCTTCAAGATGTACGACAAAGACGGGAACGGCAAGTTGGACAGACAGGAGGTGAAACGGATCATACGGGTAAGAGACGGCATGTCAGACATCTGTGAACTGATTCTATAATTTATACGGTGCGTTATGAGTGAAGACGAATCTGAGCAAAGAGATATTAGAATGATGTTTCATAACACAGATCCTCTAAAGACAGATTATAGTTCTGTTCCAGTGGCACGGCTTAGGGTCAGGGGTTATGTATTGCAGGTCCACAGGGCATTAGAGACAGGGTGGATGGTCTCTGGGGCTATTCTTGAAGTAAACATCTTTAGTGTTCTTACGGTAAGCTTCTAAAAGCAGAGCCGTAAAATTAGACCGCTGTCCACGTGGTCTGATTGGCTCAACAGGAACTGGGTAATATTTCTTACAGTAATCCAAAAGCAGCATGCTTGATCTCTCATATTGTTGTTGTTGTATTACCACCATAAGATAGTGTTTGTATTTATGGAAGACATTTGGCACATAAACATCCTACAGCTGAATTTATTTTCACATGGTTTGATGAATTCACAGACGAGGTGGTGCCTGCAGGAGCAGTGACAGTATTACACAGTGTAAAAGAAGCAGGACTGATCGTCACTGTGCTCTTTGTGTATCTCACACAGATAATTTACAAAATCAAGCTCCAGAAGAGCGACGTCAGCATGACGCTGTCTGAAATCTGTGACCGAATCTTTGAGCTGGTTGACAAGAATAACGACGGTAAGTGAGGAAAAAGGAAAATAACAATCAATTAATTATTTATTAATTATTGATTTGTTGCGATTGTGTAAATTACAGTTCTGTTTTAACTGTATATATACTATGCATATACTGTGTATAAATGTTACACATAAAAGTACTGAGACAATGAAATGCAGTTTGATATCAAACCAGAAGTTCAGAGTGATGCACGTATGTATAGAGATTAATAAACAACAGTGGAGATACTGTATAAAGATATATACAGTATGAACAGCAGTTACAGTCAGATTCAAAACTTAAAATTCAAATTAAGACACATTTAACAAACAGTATTTCAAAAACAACAGGAGCTTATTTCAAATGTTATTATATTCAAAACAACTTCATTTTTAATAAGACGTCAGTGTAAAAATTATATTTAAAACATCAAATAAGTTTTAAATTTATGTGATTTTTCAAAGAAAATCAACTTTGTCGACCAATTAAAGCGTCAGAAATGTGTGACATGCAAATGTTGTATTTTGTCATATGTAGCCTCGTGTGTTGACGGCAACTTTTGTTTCCACTTCTGACAGAAAAACATTTTTAACACGCTAAATATAGCCGTCAGTCGTCACTGTCATCGTTCATAACCGGCTGTGGAGCGTCTTAACGCGACTCCAGAGAGAGACGAGGGACAAAATCCAGTCCTAGAATATTCCTTGTTGGTTAAGCTCAGTGTGAATCTCACAATCCAGATCTTTAAATGAGTTTTTCTATATCACATCTATATTCTGAATGTTTTCATAGATCAGAGCCTGATTTTTACATTCGATTCATAAAAACATGGAGAACGTGGATTTATGGACTGATATCCAAACTCTCCTCTGTAAAAACTTTTAACTCTAACACGTCAACAACATGAAACAAGAAGTTTGAGCCTGGATTTATCGACTGTTCATACTTATGATCTGGAAATGTTTGAGTCCACCTGATATTTGTCGCTCCAAATCTTCACCTGGAGACTAAATTATGGTCAAATACATTTGAAGTGTGTCACAATCCAACATGTACTTTGTGTGCTTTTCTGTTTGGTTGTTTACCTTTCAGCTTCTGATGAGCACGTTTAGCATCATGTGTTCGTGTCTTTGTGCCTCACAGGTCAGATAACTTTGTCTGAGTTCATGGAGGGAGCTCAGAAGGACGAATGGGTCATGAACCTGCTGAAGTTGGACGTCAATGCCACCGGCTGGGTCATCCAGAACTGTGGGAAATTACCCTGAGGCGTCACTGAATGAGTTCAGCGGCCACAGGTTTATTTTGTTTGAGGCGGACACAGAGGTGCTGTCTTCACACGTTGGGTCTCGCCACGTTGAGCTTCCTGTGATTTGGAGTTGGAGCTCAGTTCACTTTTTTTCTCGGCTACAGTTCTGCCAGGATTTCGCCTGCTGGTCCGAAGATCCGAGTCCTTGCTGTGTGTCTGTGGTCTGTTTGGGCGTCTTTATCTAAGAAAAGCCAAACTCACCAAACAGAGAACATTTACTGTAAATGCAGTACAGGCAGTTATTGTGTATTTACACTGATTATTGTCGAGGATAGTCGATTTAATAGAAAATTTAAAGTTTCAATATCAGCAAAAATCAACCCACGCTGTATTTATGTGATTTAACTTGTTACAATGAGGCTGAAATGAGGCTTAATTTAATATTTATTAATGTTTTGTAGTTATGATAATATACAATTACATTGGTAGAACACTTATTATGCTAATATATCAAACAGTGAACAGACTTTGGACAGTAAAACAAACTAAAAACACAAACTGACATGTTGTTTTTTCATTCAAAGGTTCCCTGTGGCGTTTTACTACAGAGCGGTTTGTCATGAGCTAACAGTGGTCTCACACTGATCTACAGGTGGATGTAACGCAGCAATATATGCAGCAATGTGCAACTACGTAGCTTTTGTTTGTTTGCAGGAAAACTCCGCAGGCTGCCTTTAAAATGGACAAACACAACAAGAGGTTGTTACATGAGAATCGAGGTAACGTGACAGCTGTTTCAGATGAGATAGAACTTTATTTATTGTTGCAGCAGACATGTAGTGCAAATATAAAAGATGTAAATCCAAAATATACAGAATGCCAAAAATATAAACAGGTTAACTTTTAGGATTTATTCATGAGCAGCTTGCAGCCCTTCATTCACATGTTGTAATGACTGCGTTAGCAAACAGTTGCCTTTTTACAGCCGATGTGAAGCGTGGAGTTTCTTTCCACCTGATATTAACTCTTCTTTTAGCTCTGGTTTGCTAAATGTTCCACTTTCTTCACCAGATAGTCTCTAAGTTTGCCTGATATTTAGTGAAGGGCTGTTGTTGTTGTTGCTGATGATGAGAACGGTGGGATTCAACCAAAACAATGAGCTCAGAGACGCTAAAACGTTCCTGAGGTGACAGAAACAGCAAATGTGTCACAAGACTGTGGAAACAAGTACAAATGTTTTTGCAATCAGCTCAGTTTCAGAGACACCATGAACCCTAAAACAATATACGAGAACATGATGCAGCTTTATTTGTTTGTTTTTTGTACTTAAACTAACGTTTCTGTTTCAGATGTGCATTTATTTTGTTAATAAAAATCATTTTTACATACCTCGTGTTGTTTTCTGGAAGTCCTTTTAGACTCTGTGTCTCTCATGATTCTTCCACGTGGTGTCACTCTCATCAGTAATGTTTAAATCCGACTAATCCGACACCCTGCAGGGTTTAAACATAATCCTCGGAGGCTTAGTGTACGCACTTAAGTCTTAGCTGCCAATCAGTTTGTCTGCAGGAGTTCAGGTGATCGATCTAAAGTGTGTGAGCAGAGAAGACGAGCATCACGGAGTTTAATGAAAAATAAAAAGCTGACATTTCAAACACTGTGGCGTGGGATGCCTGCTTCACTATACAGTGCGTACTCCTCACGGCAGTGATACCTGCAGTCACAAACAATAACTACTTGTTTTAAAATGTCACAACAGTTTGTGATTACACGTCTGATGTGGGCGGATGGAAAAGAGACGACTGAAGGAGGCAGGCAGGCTGCTGAGACTCAAATGAGCCATTTCAGAATAACGCTGACTGATTTTCTGTGATGAGATGTGTGACTAGAGTTAACCAGCTGACTGTTTACTGTTTGCTACATCACTAGATGTCACTAAAATGTTACTAATGTTACTGAAGTAATCCCGGATCCCTTTTAAAAGACATTTTGACCCACTGATCATCTTATAATTCACACTTAACATCTGACTGCACTGTCAATGAAATGTAAATAACATTTATTAGGTCATAATCACCCACAAACACACTGTTACAGTGCAGACCTGCATCTCTTTTCTCACACGTAGTCACCAACAGTCAGTTTTATGGTTTCTTGTGCATGCAGCAGACGGTTCAGGTTAGGTAAATGTGCTCAGAGTATCTTCAGTGGATCAACAGTTTTACAGAGACCACTCTCAGGATTTGACGTCACCTGTCTTTTAATCTGGCTGAGAGCTCCGCGGTGGCCTTTTGTTTTCGGGGCAATCCACTCTTTGCTCTCTTTGCTGAGATGAGCAGATTCATTAATGCTCAGCAGTGAGTTAATCACTACTTTCTTCAGAGCAATGGCTTCGTCAGAACTGAGGGAATACAAATATTGAAGGAAAAAGGGAATTCAAAGAGGGATTTGAAAAAGATCACTGAAAAGTCAATTGGATTTGTTCTGGAGGTTAACTTGAAATAGACTGCCGGAGTCAGAAGCATGGACTGAGGACAGAGATGAAGGTGTTTGACAGTCTCTCTGTAGGTTTTTTATCATTTTAGGAACTCCTTTTTGCCTCTTTGTGTTGATAATTATGGGCCAAGGACAGAGCGGCGAAGAAAAGGAGGTGACTCTGCAAAACATCCAGGAACTGTACCGCAAGTTTGCGAGTGAATGTCCGAGTGGAAATCTGCATTTACATGAATTCAAGAAAATCTTTGGAATCAACAGCAACTCCACAGAAGAAGAATCTGCATACATGGACAACGTGTTCCGATCCTTTGATGCCAATAAGGTGACGTAAAGCTCTTTCCTGTGAGATGCTGGATGAACATAGAGTCTGTAAAGTGACATTTTAAAGTCAGCATGATTATCATGCCTCAGCATTGTGCTTATATCAGCGTTATGACTGACTGATCTGTCCTCCGTCTGTTTGCTTCTCAGGACGGTCAGATCGACTTCATGGAGTACGTGGCGGCGGTTCATCTTATTCTTCGTGGAAAACTCGAAGACAAACTGAGATGGTCTTTTAAAGTTTTCGACAGAGACGGAAACGGCTGTCTGGACAGACAGGAAGTGAAACACATCATCAGAGTAAGTATTCACTTATTTTATTCAGAAAAATCAGATCTGCTTCAGTATTTGGCACGATCGGATTAAAGACAAATCTGAGGCTGTAACTGGAGACTTTTCCACTCCTGAAGTATTGATGAACATCATCAGATGTTAAATATTAAGAGTTTAACACTCACGAAATCAGGACTGTGTGGGTGTGGCTGGATTTGATTGACACCTGTCATCAGATTCAAACATTGCTAATCCTGATTAAACCATTGAAACACATGATGTCATATTTTTCTTCCAAACACTTTAAACTTGTAAAAATCATCATTAATCAATCATACAAAAGAGTAAGAAGCTGATTAAGAAAATTGTTTTTCAGTAACTCATTTGGTGCCAGTTCACCTCCTGTGCACTGCCTGCACTACCTGCTCTCAGGTTGTCACTGTGTGGCTGCCCATGTCTCCACCATCATCTGTGGTTGTATTTCAGGCCTTAATGTATCTTCTATATTTTAGTTTTACCGTCTAAGTTTGTCCTTTTTTGTTTCCCATCCTCTCAGATCATCTATAAGATCAAGAAGCACAACGATCCGAGCGTCACGGCGAACACTGAAGACATTTGTGACCGAATATTTGAACTGGTGGACAAAAACAAAGACAGTAGGTTCAGCGTTGATGATGTGCTCTTATACTTGTTGATGATCATAAATGTCTTCTCTTTGGACTCTGACTCTCTGTGACTTCCTCTTGTGACTCATCCAGGTCAGATTTCTTTGGAGGAATTCATTGAGGGGGCTGAGAAGGACCCGTGGGTGATGGATCAGCTCAAACTGGACATCGGGCCCTGTGATTGGTTCATTGAACAGCAGGAGAAGAACCCGTGATGCGTCATGTACAGCCTGTATTTTCACGATAAATGATTGGACGCTGAGTGACAGTAACAATCTGCCTTTGGTGTTCAGTCCTTCTATTGTTTACATCAGAGAAAGTTTCACACAGTTTGAGGAAATTAAAACGATCGGGGCATCGCCAATGGCTGAGCTTGGCTCACAGGAAGTAGACTGCCATTGGCTGAATCTTTCAGTCTGCACGTGTGTTGCCATTTTCAAACTCACACTCACTAACAGCACAAACTTAAACAAGCTAGCAGCTGTTAGCTTTGCTTTTGCAGGGATGAGGCCGTTTTAACACCACAGCTCGCCTCCCGCGTGCAGATGTTCAACATGAACGTGACGCTAAGCTGCCTTTGGTTTGTCTGCAGATTCAAAGTGTTTGAAACTTGAACTGAGAAGCTTCACTCTGTCGCTGACGTGGGACTTTGTTCTTCATTTGTTTTCCAGTTGTGTTATTCAGCATGTTAATTACCTCACAATAAATGCTTTGATTAACTTATTTGAAGTTCCGCTTCACGATATTTGCTTATTCACTTCCCTCATGTCTGTACGCTAAATATACAGCCTTGAAACCGTTAGCTTAGCTTAGCATAAAGACTGGAAGCAGTGGGAAACAGCTAGCCAAAGTCAGTCAGTCAAAAAGGCTACAGCCACCATCATCCTTAAAGTTCACGGTGTCTTGTTTAATCAGAACAAAAGATAAAGTGTGAAAATGGTTTGTTGTGGTTTCATGTGCCCAGGCTAGCTGTTTCCCCCTGCTTTCAGTCTTTATGCTAAGCTAAGCTAACCGTCTCCAGGCTGTAGTTTTATATTTCTCTTGATCTTTGGCCTAACGACGGAGATATTTCAGCCTGTTGGCCTGATGTCAGTACAGAGATCAGCGCATGTAAAGTAAATCTCAGCTTCACTGTAACTTCTCTAATCACTGTGTGCCTGGTTTAACAGCCAGAATACACACTCATATGTTAACAGGAGTGTGTTAGAGCAGTGTGTGAACTAGTTAACCCTTTATGTCTGCTGTTAATAAGTAAAATAAACAAAAGACACATCAGTGTGTGTGTGTGTGTGTGTGTGTGTGTGTGTGTGTGTTCATTCTTGTGTCGTACAGAAGAATCCAGACAAACACACTCTGTCGCTGTGTCTCTTTAGTCGCCTCGCAGGAGCTTTGACAGCTTTTACGATATGGATTTATCCTGACTTACCGCTCTCAGCCTTTAAGGCTCTTTACTAGCAGTATGATATCCTTTGGCTTCAGACACACTAATGAAAACCACACTCACACACCAATCACATTTCAAACTACGTTCCTATTTTCCAAGATCGTTGACTTTAATTTGTTTTCTTGTGGTGGAAAGATGAACTCACAAAAACTTGCTGATAATAAACCAGTTGTTCAACTTGTATACGTAGTTTTGCAGAGAGTCTGCAGTGTGTGTGAGTGTGAGTGTGTGGGGATGGCTGTGTGAGGCCATGGATATCATACTGTTAGGCAAAGAGCCTTAAAGGCTAAGATTAGCATCACAGGCTAAGTCTTCAATGTTAAAGGTTCTTTAGGGTCTCCACAAACTGACCAGTGAGGTGACGGCGTCTCTGCACGTGTGTGATGCATCACCAGCTGGTTATTTATGAAATGGAGAATACTGTTAAACTTGCTTCTGAATGAACGTGACTCGTCTCTGGCTCTCTGTGTTTGTGAGTCACCGGTCTGATCAGCTCACACTTGTGCCTCATTAACCAACTGACCCTTGCTGCATGAATCCTCTGCTCAGCCTCCCAGACTACACCACAGGCCGTTCAGTCTTCCTCGTTGTAACAAGCTCTACAGCCAACTCTGATCTGTCACCACCAGACCTACACCACCCTGCAGCTAGCTCCCCCACCTGCACTGCACACTCCCTTTGTCTGATCAATAAACTATTTCAACAAGGTTCAATCTCCACCTGAATCCACAACCTCCTTCCCTGATGGCTGCAGACCTTGAGGTCCTCCAAAGAGTTTCACCATGTCATAGATTGTTTCTGGAGACTTTGCTAAGAGAAAATTTGTAAATAGGAGCCAATAAAGTGCAGAAATGATGAACTGTTTGTGACACAGAGAGGAGTTCATTCAGTTTCTGGTCTGTGTTTCTGCATGTGTTGTTGTAGCTCTCTTTAATTATGGGTTTCACTTCATTGTAATTATATAATAGATATTAACACATCCATAAATTAAGTGATTTTAGCATGCATGTAAGGCTTCAGGCGTATAATTGTACTTTATTTTGTCACGTTTCAGAATAATCTGAGTACAGTTAGTTTATAATGTGCAGCAGGAAGCGGGTGGCAAAAATCTGGGAATTTTCAAAGTTAGAATTGGGAATTAACGGGAATTAACAGGAATTTATGGGAATGAGCGGGAATAAACCGGGATTTGTTGAAGGTTGGCCCTTTAACGGGGAACTTAAATATAGTTGTTATGCAAAACATATTTTAGCATAATCTTGACTAAAACAACCAGATTTCATGCAGGTACACTTCACATGCACATAGCACACTGATTACTGCAGGGCTACTGAGGCCACGCCCCCTACCTGCACAGCACATTCCTCCATCACATGCACATGCATAGCTAGCTGATAGGTTAGATGCTAAATAAGACATAGCTAGCATCATTTCATTGACCATTTATGAGGCTAACTTATCATGATGCTAGCTTACCCTTAATTTCCAGTTAAAATCCCATAAATTCCCATTAAATTCCATTTCCATGGAAGGTTTCCAATTTGGAATACAATTTAAAATTTTAATTTACCCTGAGCAAGAACACTAAGAAATGGACAGAAATATGATAATCCCAATGAATGTTAATGTTTTCTGTCTTCAGGGTGAGGCGAGTGGTCTTCAAGTGTTTGCAATCTGGAACTTCACCATGACACTTATTATTATTATTAATATTATTATTATTATCATTCTTCTTCTTCTTCTTATTATTATTATTATATTGTCTAAATTAAATGTTAATAACATAATTTTCAAAGTGCGGCTCCAAAAGACGAAAACCGGAAATGACGTGGCTGTATGATCTTGGTGTCTGTTTGCTCTTTGATGGAGTAAAAACACGGAATGAGCTCGTGGTGGAGTTTTCTTCTTGCAGCACGAGCAGGTCGAGTCATATAATTAATGCGGAAGTAATTAAATATTCGTATTTTTGTAATTATAATTAAATAAACACGTAGAAGACCCGTCTAAACATGACATGAGCCGCGCATGCGCAGATCCCTCCCCGGTTGTCTGTTGACAAATGTGACCGACGCGTCTCTGCTGATTCTCCTCCGTCGTCAAAGTGGAATAAAAATGTAACTTGGCGGGACCGTGTCGATGCTGAGACGTTACCGGGAGACTCTGCATGAAGCTGTGAATCCGGTAATGACGTCAGAGTAACACTTTACCGGCTAACGAGCCGCTGAACGGAAGCTAACTCACCGAGTGCTAGCTGACTGTTAGCACGTAGAGCTAAGATAAAGTTAGCCAGCCAGCTGGATGAATGTTTGCTATGACCGGGGTTTGATTAGATAACTGACCGACTTCCAGGCGGTCACCCCGGGCTCACAGAGGCCTGCTGCGGGGTGAGGTGTGGAGCCTCTGGGGCTCGGAGGAGCTGACGTGCTCGGTCAGTTCGTTAACGTTAAGCTAACGAGCTAGCTGCTGTCAGCAGCCTGTTTTTAACGTCGAGTCTGGATGTGAGTGTGTGAGTCTCAGCTCAGCTTCAAAGATTATATTCAGCTAACGACTCTAATAATGTGTGTGTGTCTGCAGCAGCGTTAGCATCAGTCTGTGTGTCTCATTGTCTGTAACATGTTGAGTTAGAATAACTTCAGCTGCACCTGCTCTCTGCACCTGTGTGTCCCATTATGGGCTCATTCAGTGTGTGTGTGTGTGTGTGAATAAAACTTCCACGTATCATCTTCGCTGTCCTCTTGTTGCAGGAGTGTGAGAACCAGTTTGACCTGATTTTGTCCTGCGTCACATGAGGCTGGACTGAATGAAGCTGGCTCATCAGCTCATCGTGCACCCTGTCCCATCAGTGCTGCAGAGCAGGCCTCAGGTCCCGGCCGGCCTGGCCCGGCCCGGCCTGGCTCAGTCTCCTGGCACTAGTTAGAACAAGTAGAAAAGAGCCACACCTGTCTGTCTGCTTGTAGATGAGCTCGTCTTTCTCCCTCAGGCCGCGCTGTCAGGACGCCTGGACTCCTCCTGATCTATTCTCTGCTATTCTAGGATGCGTAAATAATTTAAAGTCTTGCTTTGCCTGCAGCTCGATGAAGGCTGACATGCTCGTTCGTTTGAATACAGTGTCAGTCCTGCCCCGTGTATCGTCGGTTTGTTTGGTTCTGTTCAGCATGTTGACCCTCAACATGACAGACACGTTACAGTGACATTTTAGGACGACCTCGCGTCGTAAATTTGATTCTGTTTCAACATGAAACAGGATGTTCTCTCAGACAAACCGTCCATTCAGATTGTTAAATATTCTGTGGTGACTTCATTGGTTTGGTTTGAGTGTTTTTCTCACCCACCTTGTGTTCTGTGAGCTGCTGTAACAGCGAGTATCCCCGGTGTGGATCAATAAAGTCGATCGTGGCTTAGTTTAGCTCATCACCATGGAGGGTCATAAACTGAAGACAGAAACGAGTCTGATGGATCAGAATCAGGTTTATTACCGACTAGATTTGTCTCTGTGTTAAAAAAATATAAGGAAGACAAAAAAATCAAATATTTTAATGTAACGAGGAAGTCCAGAAGAGTGTGTTAATTTAACGTTGATATAACGTTTAGGATGGAGGATGAGAGTCTGTGTCAGGCAGCAGACGCAGAGAAACTGTTTTTGTGGCGTGAGGTTCTGGTTCTGATTACAGCTTCCTGCCAAAACAGACACGGCCTCAGTGAAAAGGAACCTCTCTGTAGATTCTGAATTAATTATTAATTATGTGTGTGTGTGTGTGTGTTTTAGGTCTAATCTGAACCATGCTGAAATGGTTTTCCGGCGAGGAGGGAGAGTCGGGCTCTGTAGTAAGTAACCACGTGCTTCTTTCTCTCCTTCAATGCTCACGTTGTAATCTGTGTCTGCTGACTCGAGTTGTTACACATCTACATTCATAACGATTACATCGTTTGTGTGTCATCATCCCAGACCCGAAGCTGAGGTCTTGTTCAGACGTTAGTCGGAGTGTTTCCACACACACACATTTCATGTTCCCTCACTTTGACCAGCAGTGTAAGGGGCTGAAAGGAAACCCGGCGAAGGCTTTGCAGAGCAGATAGACTGGAATTAAGTGGACTGCTGAGCACGGCGCTTTGACTCCAACATTCAGAGCTCACACTTCCTGTGAGGGGGCGACCGCTGCTCCGGCTTTAATCCCCCCAAACTATTTACTCTACAGCCGACGTGCTCACCTCTGTGTTAGGTCTTAGCAGGAATGCCGTGAATAAAAACACTTCAAAATAATTCATATTTAATAATCCGAGGCGGTACAGGAGCAGCATTTCTCCTCCATCAGTTGGCCTCCATCCTGTTCTTTTAAATTCCTTTCCACTGCTCTGCCCTCTCCGTCCGTCTGGCCTTATTAGATCAGCTGCACATGACTGACTTACACTAAATCCACATTTCTGTCCAACGACACACTTTCATAAACTCCAACCAGCTCAGTCATACGAGGTGTTGGAAATGAGTGTTTATGTAGAAAGAAACAGAAAACGTGGGCTCACTCCTCTGTTTCAGGTCCTCTTTATTTGCGGTCCTGTGGTACTCCTCAGTCTCTCACACACTGAAATACACACACACACTCAGATGAGATGAACCAGCATATGGCATGCTCTCTAAAATGTTGCTGCAAACAGACACCTGTGTCCTCATTCCAGCTCCAGGTGTGTTTTTTTGTTGTCTAGTCAGGAAGTCATTTAAAGGACGTTTCTTTGTCTTTGTCTCCCTCGTCTCTCCCCCCTCAGGGTCCAGGCTCTCCCCACGCTGCTGCTGCCGCCGCCGGCGTTGGTGGAGAGGTAGCTGTAGAAGAAATGGCAGAGCGGCTCACTCAAACCGAGCAGCTCGTCTCTCAGCTGAAGGAGATGATCCGGGAGAAGGACGCAGCACTCCGCTCCAAAGACGACGAACTTAAGGTGAGGACGACTTCACTGCAGGCTGATGGACGTAGTACTACATGGACGTAGTGTCTGTGACATCACGTGGATGTTTGAGGACATAAATGTGGCATTAAAATACAAACAGTAACTGATTCTTGTAGGTTTTAGTCTGTTTACTTCACTCTCTGTGTGTTTCTGATATTTCATATTCCTCGTGCTGAACACAATAACACAGAGCTCTGGGGCCTTTCTGACTGAGCCAGTTGGTCACATGAGTTCCTTTAAAATAGTCTGTTAGTCACTGACTGAGACTCATTCAGGAAGAATCCCGGATCTAGTTAACTATTAAACTCCCAAGTCAAAGTCTACTACAACAATAAAGACAGGAATGTGAGATTAGAGCTGAGCCGTGACACGCTCAGTGTTTGCATTAGAAGCCAACAGGAACGTCCACTCCAGCACCAACATGTAACATGATTATAATACACAGTGTGTCTGCAGTAACTGTAACACGTCACTCACATGTGAGGTAACAAACGTACCTGTCTGTGTCTCAGGTGGAGAAGGAGACGTGTGAAGCCAAACTGTCCAAGCTGCGTCTGCAGAACAAAGCCAAGGTGACCTCCCTCAACACACAGCTGGAGGAGCTGAGGAGACAACAGGGGGGCCAGGGCACGCCAACACACAGCAAAAAGGTGCCCACACACACACACACACACACACGTATGACAACATGTGAAGAAGTAATAATACAGTTAATACTTTAATCCTCTAAACTTTATTTTAGTCCACATTATAAATCAGATTTGTGCAGTGACTGTTTTCTACCACTGGAGGGCACACAGGCTCCAGTGCAGAGTCACTGTGACTCACACACACACACACACACACACACACACACACACTGTGAGCGTTATGAAGGTGTTATCTTATAGATTTTATAAAATATTTGCCAGCAGACACGGAGCGATGCGAGCGTCCTGTCCGTGTCGTGTCTCGTGTGTTGGTGATTTCAGAGCTGACTGATGATTTTCGCCTCTTTGTTTCCCGGCAGGGCTCGTCAGAAGGAGAACAGGCCAGTCGGGGGAAGATTGTGTTGCTGAAGAAGAAGGTTGAAGAGCTCGAACAGCAGCTCGCACAGAGAGTGGAGGAACTGGAAAGCAAGGTAAAGAACCTTCAAGCCACAGGAAGAATGTGACGTCACCTGAGAGGGGCTGTAGACTTTCCAGCTTCCTGTCCATCGTGAGTGTGACTTGTTGATGTATCAGGATGTTGTGATGCGTCCAGACCTTCTCAGATCATCTGAATTCAGGTCTGCTAACTGTCCACAGAGCTGAAGATAAACAGTCAGTGTTCATGCTGCATGTCTGCTCAGTTCTTTTAAATCAGCATTTATACCTGGACTGTTTATTCATGTCATTTTCATTCTGTCTCACGTGAAGCACCTTGAGCTGCTGTTTTCAAATGCTGCATGGTTTGTAAGCTTTGATCGGCTGAGGTGGACAGGTTTACATTTACTCTCTGGCTCTTCTTTCTTCCAGAGGAAAGAGGTCGAGTCACAGCGGCAGCGAGGCGAGGAAATGGACGCGATGCTGGCAGAGAGAGACAAGAAGCTGGCAGAAAAAGAGGCGTACATCGTCCACCTGCAGACAGCGCTGGCTGGAGATCAGCCCATCACTCCTGCACCACTGCAGAAGGTAAAAGTATCCCCCGCTCTCTCTGTAGTTTACTATGTATCCACTCATTGATATTTAACTGTGCTACACCTCCTCAGGAGGACGGTGGAGCGATGCAGGACCTGCAGCTGCTGGTGCAGAGTCTGACCAGGAAGGTGGGAGAGTCCGAGGAGCGTTACAGTCTCCTGCAGGAGCAGGCGGAGAGCTTCAAAGAGCTGCTGGTCACAGAGAAGGAGCAGTACAGCCAGAAGGAGAGCATGTACAAACAGAACGTACGCTGTTTCTCTTTCATATCTGTGTGTGCGTGGAAGCAGCTTCTGTTGTAGAATTTGATACGAGCGTCGCTGTCGTGTGTCAGATGATGCCTCCTGTGTTTGCTTTTTAGATCCAGACATTCAAAGACATCATCATTCAGAAAGACAACCAGCTGATGGAGATCAACCAGATGCACGAACAGGAGCTCTTCAAGCTGGCAGCAAAGTCTGATGCCAGTGCAGACTTAGAGCAGGTAGAGACAACACGTGGAAAAATCTGACTGTACTGATGTTCAGGCGGCGCACCATGGATATGAACACATCTCTTTTGTTGCCTCAGCTTCTGAAGGCTCTGAAGCAGAAGCTTCATGAGAAGGAGGAGGTGCTGCTGGGTAAAACTCAGGTCATCGATGTTCTGCAGGGAGAGGTGGACGGCAGGGACCAGCAGATAAAGGTCAGGAACAAACCATTGTTTCTTTATTTTGACTTTTTCTTGACATTTTTCTTACGTGCTGGTCGTCTTCTCTCCGCAGGAGCTCACAGAGCGACTGCGTCGGCTACAAGTGGAACGAGAGAGCCTCGAGTCCAAGATGGAGGCAGAGAAGCACGTGATGCGAGCACAGCTTCGTGACCTGATGGAAAAGCAGCGGGCGGAGGTGCAGCGAATGACGGAGCAGCATCAGGCACAGATGGCCCAGACACAGCAGGATCTGCTGAGCCAGCTGGAGGAGCTGAGGAGGGCATCGGCACCAGCACCACCTGCCGGTCAGGAGGCCTCCTCAGGAAGTGGAAACCTGCCCGAGGATTCAGCCTCCGTCCAAAGGATAGCCGAGCTGGAAGGTTGGTTGTTCTTAAAATAATGAGCTCTATTTATTGTACGACTCTGGGAGTCCTCCTGAAATCATTTTTCATCTTTTTGCAGCTCAAGCGAAGCAAAAAACAGACGAAGCCACCAAATCAGAGGCCAAGTTCCTGAAAATGAAAGCGTGGTCTAAAAACCGGATCAGACAGCTGGAGGAGGAGTTGAAGAAGAGCCAGGTGGGATGACAGAATGTGTAGATTTAATTTAAATTCAGCAGACAGACGGAAAGCAGATGTTAATGTGGCATCAAAAGGACATTTTGTCGACTTGTCATCCAGAGGAAATGCAGGAAAAACTCTTCCCTTCTGAGCGAGGCTGTGAGGTAAAAAAAGACTCTTTAAAGGAGGTTTACATACGTTTATGTTGCTCCTCTTTAGGCTGGAGGTGCCCCGCCGGAGCTGACGGCCCTGCGGAGTCAGATCTCGGCACTGGAGGAAGAGAGAGAGGAAAACCTCTGGAAAGTGGAGCAGTACGAGGAGCTCAAAGCAAAGAATGGTACCAGAATCAAAGCAGAAACACGAGCACAGCTTGTTTTCTTTGTAGTAGAGTCAACTCTGTGGTGTCATTTGCATCTCTGATGCCAAAATGAACACTGTGTGTTTGATGCTCTCTGATAGGAATGCTGGAGGCTAAGCTGGTGGTCTATGAGGAGCAGCAGAGGACGCTACAAGCAGACCTGGAGCAGTTCACAAAGAGGGCAGCCTCACAGGTCGGATCCAGGTTTTTCTCTAAATGTTCCAGCTTTTGTCGTCCACTCGTTGGAAGCGGCTCACCGTTGCTCCTTCTGGTCACAGGCGAGCGAGTCGGGCAGTGCTGACGACACTCAGAGCCAGGTCCTGGAGTGGCAGGAGATGGTAGCCGAGGCGGTCAGCACCAGGGACCGGGTCAAAGAGGAGAAGGCTGCCATGGCGCTCCGCATCAGCCACATGGAGGAGGAAAGAGAGGGTAAGGAGGCTGCTGGAGGGTGACTCAGACTCTCTTCACTGTCTGAATGAAGGCTGTTTATCCTCACAGGATAAACAGGAGTAACCATCACGGTCACGTGGATGTTTTTCCTTATGAGCACATTCCTGCCTGATCTAATCTGATCTGCCTAGAAAGTCTCGCATGCCACCAGTTAGTGAACGAGAAAATACAGAAAGTAATCCACAAACTTGAGCAGAACAGATTTTTCTATATCTGTGAATTAAACCGATGACAGTGAAACATACAGCTGATTTAATAGCATCAAATTTAAGTCGATCAGAAAAACATTTAATACACAGAACTTATAGATGAACAGACACCGACCGCCTGGTCACGTTTCATGAAGCCGTAACATCAGCTGCTGCTGGCTGATCAGCGTCATCAGTCCTTCATCCTCCTCATCGATGCCTTTTTTCAGTTATCAGGCTTTCTAGAGAAACTTCAGATACTCACCTACATAGCCACATAGCCACAAAGCCACAAAGCGAGGGCTACAAGCAGCTAGACAACAAGCTGACGCGTGTGAGCTCAAAGACAACAGCTCATCATGCAAACTGGCCTCCAGCTCGATGGTCTACATGTGTGTTTGTGTGAACAGATGTTATGGTAGATGGCCGTCAGTGTTTACAGCCTTCAGATTTTAATGTCATCGGCAGTGACGGAGAATATTTGGTGCACGTGACTCCTGTCAGTGAAGCAGCATCACGTCCAAAGTCATCAACCGATGAGTAATTTTCATCTCAAAGTTTCAGTTTTGGCTTCTACAAAGAAATGTAACTAAACTACAAACTAAGAAAGCTTCAAAATGATCAATAATCATCAAGACGTGCTGATTCCAGTGCAGCTCCATGTTATGACACAGTTCCAGTAAACAGACCAAAGCATCCAAATTAGAAGCAGCATTAATTTAAATTTAATTTAACTGCAAAGAAAAGTGGCAAGAAAAAACAGTCAGTAACCAGTTTGTTAGGCGCAGCTGGTTTATTTCCTCATGCAGTAATAAACTTCCTTCATGAAGGTTTAAATGTTTAGTTTTGTTGCTTTAGAGGGAGAGGAGTGTTTGTTTGACTTCATCCTCCATTCTGTGTTTTTACATTAGTCACATGAACGCTCTATTTCCTGTCTGTCCGTCCTAGAAAAGGGTCCCTCCTCTGTTGCTCCTCCTGAGGTTTCTTCCATTGTTTTCTTTGTTAAGGAATTTCTTTTGTTGGGAAGTTCTTCTTCATCTGAGTCGAAGGATAGAGGGTCTAACAGTAACTTTGCTTTGCAGGCTGTAGTTTAATTATACTGCGTCAGGCTGTGAGATGTTTCTAAGAGTCTACACTAACTGATAGAAATGCAGTGGACAATAATCAGTACAGTGCGATTAAACTGAATTAACCTAATCATCTGGGGACTGACTGTAAAGTTGAGTGAGTTTTGTTAATTTGTCCCCACCTCCTCCGTCTCCACCATCAGCACAAAGACGACACCGTGTTCTGTAGTGCAGATATTCAGAGTGTGTTTTACTGTTGACCCCGTGTCCTCTGTTGTCTGACTGAACATTACTTTCTTTTTATTTTTTGTTTCCTCACCGTCGTTAATGGGGAGCATTCGGTTTTTACCCTGTGCTGCCTCCCATCTCGTGGACCTCCACCCTCCCTCCGCCCCCCACTTTCCCCCTCCAGCCCCTGCTCCAGGGATGGGAGCAGCCACACTGAACAGTTTCCCATCAGTTTTGTGCATGCAGGCTCCTCCAAACCTCCCGTGCAGCTCTCGCTCACTGCACTGCCTGCGGCTCGCCTTTGAATTTCAGCTGTGCTGGGCCGAGCTTCAGGCAGTGCAGTGACGGGGCTTCACTTTAGAGTCTGCCATTTTGTTTCTCCTGTGTTGTTTCCTCTTTTCCTTTCCTTCACCCCTTTCTGTTCTTCTGTCCTCTGGTTTCTTCCTTCCATCTTTTGATTTCTGGTGTGGCCACACTAAAATATTCTGGAATAATCAATAACAACTCCCTGGTATCAAATATAATCAGACAGCATTTTTGTTTTGTGGCGGCTCCATTTGCACTAACTCCAGGAAGAGGTCTAATGTGTGTTTATGAGCCTCATGTGGCATCAGATGCTCCACACATTGGATTAATGCAGAATGTTTTAGTTTGTAGGCAAATAATGCAAAAGGTGGAGGGTAAGTAAAGCTAATAATAATATTAACTTTTAAAAACAGAGTTTAAGAAAGAAGACAAACATAAATATGAAATAGCAACAAAGAAGAACCAAACAAAGCAGGATAAAAATAAGATTTAAGAACGTGACCGTATAAAGCAGTTTATATAAAATATATAAATAATATATAAAAATAGTAATAAATAAAAAATAAGTAGAAAACTCAAACATGCACATACAACTTTCTAATAAATAGAAACATCATGTAAGTTAAATTTCAGGCCGTGAGCGTCACACAAGCAGAAAAGGGACCGAGGCCAGTTTGAACGGAGCTGGAGTGGTTTGGACGACTGAGCGAGTTGATTCAGATTTTGAGTTTCAGGAAGTTTTGTGCCATCCAACAGCTGACGGCACTAAAACAGTCTAAAGCAGCAGCTCGGCTTCTTGGGTCACCAGATCTCACAGGGAGGAATAGCTGAATGAAGTTTGAACACGTAAACAGAAAATAAAATTGGACCTAAAATTGAGCCCTGAGGTACACCACGGGTAATGTGAGCTGTAGAGGATGAGTGGTGACCGAGAAGCTTCTTTCTAAGAGGTAAGAGGAAAACCAATCAAGTGCACACCAAGTTAATTAAAACAGTGTGATCTACAGTGTGCAAAGCTGCCCTGAGGTCTAAAAGTAATTTTATTCATTACATAAGAATTGTTTCAGTCGTTGTCCAGATGTTTTTAGATGTACTGTTGTCCTGTGGTGGTCTGTGGCTTCCTTTAGGATCAGGATATTTTGTCACAGTGTTTTGGATATTTCATGAGAGCTAACTGGTGTGAAACTAACTTTGAATGATTATCCAAACAGACTGCAGTCGTCCCTCTAGGAATAAAAGCACAAAATACATTCTTCATTAATTTAAGTGAAATAAAACCAAAGTCGTGCTCAAATCAAAATGGCTAATGGTCCCTTTTACATTAATTATGGCTGTTGATTTTGATGAGCTGTGTGCGCTACCGACTGTTAAATTACTGGATCAATGAAGTGGAGTAGACATTAATGAACCCCGTCTGAATAATGAGACTCCAATGCCTCACAACTCAACTCAGAGCCATTGTGGTAATTAACACTTTTCCTGAAAGGCTGCTGCAGTTAATTTGTCGCCAGAGTTTTATCAAGCCGTGCGTCTCGACCACAAACCTGTCTGCAAACATTATGTCCTCGCTCAGAGCTCGTTAGTAGAAACAGTTCAGTTTCTTTGTCTTTTGTATTCGATCCAACTGAACCCAATCAATCCTAACAGGGCCGTTTGTGGTGATTTAATCCTGGTGACTATGGGAAGCTTAACCACTAACTGGCTTATGTTGTTGATGTAATTATTGCTGAGGTGGGAACTGTTTCTTTGTGATACACAAGTTGCTCTCATGTGGCTTTGTAGAGTAGCATGCATGCTGTTTCATTGAGTCAAACGGTATCTAAGTTGGACTTAAACAGTTGCTATAATCAGTATCTAAAAACATTAAAACCTGCTGAGCTTTCTGCTGCTGCAACGGGCGGCAAGAACTCTTTGTTACAGCGTCAGTTCAGTTGTTTATAAAGACATAACTTTAAAGGAGAGTTAGCTCTCAGGACAACAGAGGTGCTGACATCTCAATGTCAATGAACCAGGGATGTGAACTGATAAGTTTTTATTGATACTAATACCATTTCCACTTATGCTGAGGACGTATTGTAATGATTAGCACAGGATTGTAACCGCTGTAAAACAAAATAAACCAGCTCTTTATTTCTCTGATTCGTGCCCCCCTCTCCTCATCCATCCTCAATGTCGCTCAACCACTGCTGTCTGAATTTAGCTTCAGTTTTAAGCTTCTTTGTGTTGATATTTTACAAGCCAGACACAGAAGTTGAAGTCGTGTACACCAAACAAACCAAGCGAGAACACAACTGCAAGTTTAGTCCATGAACTCGCCCGGTTTCAGTTACATTTCAGGCTGACTGTGGAGCAGTTGGATCGATCGATTACCGGATTGGCCCCCCTGTCGAAAAACAAAAATCAAAATCGATTTTGAAATGTTTTGATTTGTTCTGCAGTGGCCTTAAACTTGCATGCATGGTGCTGACGTTATTATTATTTATTAACAGGACATTTATCGTCAGTAACAGAAGTGCTGCTCGGTTGCTTCCTGTGCTTTGGACTGCATCGTCCTCTGCGCAGACGCAGCTTGATGTTACAGTTTTTTAAAACACCCCTGCATCAGTTAAAGGAATCGATTAGCTCGGTATATTTGGACGGTTCAGACTGTTTAAAACCGTTTCAGTTCACATCCCTCGTATGAACAGAGTTTTCTCTCTAAAAGCATCAGCTGTCAGACACCTCCGCTGCTTCAGAAGAAGAAACCAGCAGGATTATGTGACATATTATAGCAGACTAACTGTTTTGGCTTCATGAATAATCATCATGTCTCTCCTCTTCCTACATCCTCCATGTATAATCCCTGCTGCTGTGGTCAGTATAGGTGAAAAGCTCGGCATGAGGCAGACAGGCTCTATTCTGCTTCACACTTTATTCCACATGATTCATGAGGATGACGCCTCCTGATGCACCTTCTAAATTACATTCATATATAGTATTTTTCAGTAATAATCTGGAGCCCATCTCTGCTTAACCCCGCTTATAAACTTCACCCACACTGACCACCGCCTCACCCACTTAACTCCTTTCCTTTTCCTGCCCCACCCTTTGCTTTGAGCTGCCCCCCTCCTCCACCTTTCCCTCCCATACACATCAAAATCAGCCTGTTGTCACAAAACAGATGGGAACGTGTTTTGTTCAGCCTTATTAATTTGACGCTGTCCTGCTTGCATCCTATGCTGCCTAAATGAGAGCACGTCGAGCGCCCCCTCAGCCCTGCGTTACTCCAAATAACTGTCTGGTCTCCCTGTTGAAGAAACAGTGTGACTCATGACAAACGGCTCCTCTTCTTCCTCCCACAGCCACTTTCACTCTCCGTCTCCCACGTGTTTGAATGCTGTTTTCCTTTGCTATGCAAATCAGGTGTGCATGGCTCTGACCAGAATGTTGCTTTTGAAGTGTTCCTCAGGTCCACATGCTTTATGTAAATACCAGAGAGCACAGTACAGATCTGGAGTTCCTCTTTCCTCGTCCTTTATTCTCTCAGTCTGTCTCTGTTCACTTCTGGATGAAACTGTTTTCTGTGTTACAAAGTTCATTTGTGGTGTTAAAGTGCCTCATCTCCCTCGCCATCGAAAACACCAACACTCTCTGTCATCCTGTCTTTCACTCTGCCATCATTCTGTCCTACATCTCGTATACCCACCTCCCATCCATAAATACACCCCCCCAATCCAACCGACCTTCCCCTTTTCCCTGTGGCACAAAACTGATTGAGGATGACTGGTTCTTTCCTGGCTGCTCCGATCCAGCTATGGCCACTCGGCAGCAGGAGTTGGAGGAGGAGCTGGCTCAAGCTCGGGGGCTCGGCCAACACAGGGCCAAGAAGCTGGCAGCTCCAGCCCAGCGAACCCTGCAGGTAGGTGGACGGGCTGACATTACCGTGGTGGTGGTGCCGTGGTAATGTCAGCATGCTTTCTGTTAAATGTTTGGTGATGTTTGAGCTGAGCAGCATCTTCTCCACATCTGAACTACGACGGCCCTGTGCTGCATGAAATAATCAGATTAAATTAAAAGAATATATTTACACTTATTTTGGTTTCATTTGTTTGGTTTTGTTGTACAAAAGTCTAGTTTTTATTTCAGATAACTTAAATGTCTTTTAGCTTTGTTGACTATAATAACCTGCTGCAGACTAAAACTCTTATTAAAAGAATAGTTCAGTGTTTTGGGAAATTTTTCCTCACGTCTGTGCATCAAGTGCGGAGCTGGATCAGGAGCTGGTTATCTTTAAAGAATCGATGCTTTTTAATCTGTCACCTGCTTAAAACAAGTTTATCCCACTTGCAGGACGACTTTGAGTTTGACGGGCAGGCCTCGTTCCAGGAGCCGCGGAGCACCTCCGAGAGCACGACCCCGATGGAGGGAGAGAACATGGGAGGTTGGTGGCCCGAGTACAGTACTCCTGACACAGGTGTGAGACCCGCTAGACAGTTTACACTGGCATGCACACGGTCATCTGCACATTCCTTTGGGAGACTTCAGTTGCCTTTGGGTTGATATTTTGTTGTTTTCACCATAACACTCCAAACTTACGTGTTGGACTGTGGCTGTTGGTTGGTTTTGTCTTGCTGATATTGTGAGTTATTGTGTTTAACACACTGGAGGGATTAACGTGGTTCAGCCGCCTTCATTTCTGCTGAATTGGAGCTCATCTCATGTATATTCAAAATAACTCTGGGACATTGGAGATAATCCCACGAGTTGAACTCACTCATCGGTTTCCATGTTCATCAGTTGACAGTTTTTTTTCTTTGGACACGTGCATGCTGGTTGAGCTGGCTAGTGTTTGTTGGGATTAATCCACTGAATGCACTGAACTCTCGTGAGGTGATATAAATGTAGGTGACCAGACTTCATCTGTGGTAAGTTTTGTTTTTTCATCGTTTGCATGTTCTGCTTCTTTTTTCTTCATTTCCTCTCATCCTGTCTTTTATGCTGCTGCATGTCACGACACCAGAAAACACATCAGCAATTATCTAAAAACTGAAAATAGAAATTATAATTGGGGGAGTTGTGTTTGACATGGAAAACTGACGTATTTTGTGGTTGTTTGCAGCCAAACTTTGAGCTCTGGATCTGTATTTCACACCCTGTCTGTTAATGAATTAGTCTGCCAGTTAATCTGCTTTTTAATTAGTTGGTGCGTGCTCAGAAGAGATGCACATCGTCATTGTGGCTTCCCACTGATTCACCTTTCCTAAAGATTTTTACCTACTTCTTTCCGTCTGTTCCAAACAGTAGGGCTGTCACGTTTTAATTGATGAGAAGTAACACGCAGTTTGTTTGAGGTAATGCAGCCTGCATAGGTTAATTATAAACTTCGTTAAAGTCCGTGTAAAGGCAATTCTGAAATTTCTTTCAAACAATAAATATGTTGTAAAAATGTTGCTGAAAACATGTGAAAAAATTTTGAACGATATATTACTGAAATATTGAGTTAGAGGTTCAAACAGTTTTTCACCAGTTTTCAGTCCAGGATTTTGTGGGCGGTCCTTAAAGGGCGGCTCGATGACACGTTGAGGCCACCCTCTGGACACGCCCCCACAGTCTCGGAGCTGAGAATTCACCTGATTTTGACACCTGATTTCATAAACTTGTTGATATTTTTAATCCTTCAAATTTGGCTGGGTGGTTAATAACACTTTCTTCTTTGGTCTGACAAACTCAGAACTCATATTTATTCTGACTTTACACAGATTTTAAAGGGTTGAAGTCGTTGAGCTGCACACAAGTCATAGTAGTGGAGCTGAACTCAAAAAGCTTCCTCACATTATGTCTCAGATGATTTAGTGTCCTGGTTATCGACTTAGCTTGACTGGCTAGTTTCCATCAGTTGTGTTAACAAAGAAAAAAACAACGGCCTGATCAGATCAGGGTCAGACTGACTGGAGGACGAGGCCCAGCCTGTTTAACGATGCACACATGATGGCACGTTGACGCTGTGCGTTTCGTGTTATTTTAGCATTAAAACAAAGTCACCACAGGTAAAAGCCTGCATAAAAATAAAGAGTGTAACCTCAGACCTTTGCAAAACATCCTGAACACAGCGTGTGTGATTCATTGCTCCTCTTTGGCTTGAAGAAGTCTGAAGAAGTGCCGTCATGATATGAAAATTTTGCCACAGGAGGCCTATTTATGGAAATCTTCGTGCAGGCTGCCGCATTCTCCCTACAGTCAGTCCCTGAGATCAGCTCTCCCTGAATAGTTCAGATTTGTCTGTGTTTAAATTGTAAATTTGAGGACAGATTTATGTTGCCATCAAAAGAGTGGCGTGGCGTACGTACGCGTACAGATGCACCAACAAAGACATCGATCTCTGAAAGAATTCTGATTTGACATTTTAAAAAAAAACTGTAAATCTAAAGTTATTTGTTCAACTTTTGAATAAAACATGACAGCCCTGCAATGCAGTAAATTATGAAATAGTTATTCCCTTTGAGCCACAGAAAGGCTTTTAATCTGAAACATCTGCGCAGGAAGTGTCTCATAAATGGTAACTTAATATCAGAGAGAGAAAGTTAGAGCAGCAGAGTGGTGTGTATTACACGACTCTGTGGCTCTCCTGATGAAGTTAGTTCAGTAGAAATGTTATTATGTTGAATTTATAGAGTTATTTCCACCTTCCCTCAAAGGCCTTTATATGCGACTGGCTTCTATTTGTTCGTGTTACATCCTGAACTCTTCCCTGATGTTTCCAGATGGTTTGCGGTCTGTTGTGGAGGAGCTGGAGCTGGAAAGGAACCAGCTGCAGGAGCAGATCCTGAGCCTCGAGGAGCACTGTCAAGATCTGGAGGATCGACTGCAGCTGCAGGCTCGCATCGAGACATTACAGGTAAAACTCGCTGTACCCAACATCACACACTATCTGATAGCCCCAGGGTTAAGTCAGACCAGTCTTTGTCTTGTTAAATATTGACTTACACTCAGGTTGTTTAACTTGTAGTCATTACTGACATACTGATGAGTGAGAACGATGAGTGAATTGCATGTTTTCCCTCCCCTGGACTGGGATCTTGTAACAAACCCTTCTAACACAGGTGACGTTTGATGTAAATGAAGATGAGCAGCCATTTTGGGTCTCTCAGGTGTGTTGGGTCTCTCATGTACGTGTGCGCTAGAGAGCACCTCTGGCGGTGACGGCTAATGGTGTGGTGTGTGTGTTTAATCTTGGTTTCATTTAATGTTCTGTTGTCGCAGACTCACTGGGTGTCGTAAGTCACACTTCACTGCTTACCTGTCGAAATGATGAATGTCAGAGTTCATTATTAGCACGTGAATGGGTAAATAGATACCTGATAATATCAACGATTTAAATTACTTTGACGTTTGAAGCCTGTTCTCCGGCGCGTCTGCTGTCTCCATCGTGTGTGTAGTGAGAGTTTCTTCACCCGATGCTTTAAGACTTTAATCTTTGCATATTGATCTTTTTGTTTTTCTGCCACCACAGAACGAGTCGGAGAAACTCCAGAGCCAACTCGCCAGCGTCCGAAGTCAACAGAGCAGAGATGCAGAGAAGCATCAGCTGCTCGTTACCAGCCTCAACGAACAGCTCAAAGGGTAAGCTGCTCATGCACAGCAGAAATCAGACAGATTACTTCAGACATCAGACATCTGATCAGTTTCAGTCATTCAGTTTTTGCTTCTGATCCACTCTTCATCGTGTCAACGAGGTAATTCACTAACATGTCTATCGACATCTTTTGCAGTTTTTTGTCTCAAATGTTCTCATGTCTGCAAATCATCTATTAAGAGTTCATTGTATCCGTTCTGATTGTGTGTTTTAGGCTGAGTAACACACAGGAGTGTCTGGAGAGCTCGCTCATCGAGAAGGAGAATACGTTGGCCAAGACGTCTGAGAAACTCGAGCTCATCAACAGCCTCCGAGAATCTTTGAGTGAAAAAGAAACTCAGTGCAAAGACGTGTCAGACAAGCTGCTTCAGACCGAGCACACTGTGAGTTTAAACTCCTTTTTGTTGTTTCTGTTCAGTTCGATATAGATTTTTTAGCAATAGTTCACTTTATCGTTTTTTCTTCTGCAGCTTGAGAATGTTTCCAGGAAATGCAGTAGTTCAGAGAAGCAGTGCTCCGAGCTGAAGGCAGAAGTTGTCGACCTCACACAGAAGCTGAGCTCGCTGAAGGAGAAGGTGTGATTTTATGAATACATGTTCAGTCTTAAGAATTTCTCTATTTATTGTCTTCTTTCCATTCATTGCACTGTGTACATGGAGTGCAGTAAATCAGTTGATTCTCGTTGACGTGATGCTGTAATCTTTGCACTGCCTCACTCGATGCTTCATTTCTGTGTTTTTATCTCCTTGTTTTCAGACACAAAAGCAGGAAGTCACCATCGAAACTTTACAAGCGGACCTTGATCAGACGAACGAAGAGCTGGACAAACTGAACACGGCCTACTTGGAAGAAAGAGCCCAACTCATTCATGACCTTCAAAGCTGTGAGCGGGAAATCGATAGTCTTAAAGATGTCCTGTTGGAAAAGGACAAGGAGATCTCGACCCTCTCTGGTCACATGGCGGAATATGCAGAGCAGGTCACGGTGCTGAAGCAGGAGCTCAAACTCAAAGAAGAGAACCTGGTTCGTGTAGAAAATGCACTGAGTAAGGCAGAGCGGGAGGCCATGATCATCAGAGAGTCACAGAGTTCAGACCAACAAGCCCTGGATAGCAAGATGGCAGAGCTGGTGGGGAACCTCAAAGATGCTGAGATGGAGTTGGTCAAGGCCAAAGAGGAAAGAGAGTCTAAAGCGGCTGAGGTGGAACTTCTGATCAAGCAGGCTGAAGAGGACAAGAAAACTCTTCAGGACCTTCGAGGGGAGATCCAGAAACAGATTGTGAGCTATCGCAATCATCTTTCTGAATGTGAATCACACATCACGTCTCTAAAGGAACAGCTGACTTCATCCACCCAAAAGCTCCAGGAGTCAGAAGGACTCGTTCTGCAACTCAAGGACAAAAATACCAGCAACGAGCAACTCCAGCAACAGCTCAACGATAAAGAGCAGATGTATGCGACAGAACTGAAATCTGTCAAGGATGAACAGAACAAGCTTCTGGCACAGGTGGAAAAACTGTCCAAACAATTAGAGGAGCAAGTACAGCGTGAGGAGCACGTTAAAAAGGAGATGGAAGAGAAACTGGAAACGATAGCTTCACTGGAAAACCAGCTGAAGGCGACTGATGAACAGGCCGAGGACGAGAGGCAGAAATTCAACACAGAATTAAAAGTCAGGGATTCAGAAAATGAAAAATTGAGCAATGAACTTCAGAGCAAATCTGAAAATATCTCCAAACTCAAAAACCTGTTAAAAAACATGAAGACTGAGAAAAAGCAGCTGCAAGAGAAGCTCACAGGT
This sequence comes from Protonibea diacanthus, assembly GCA_028641955.1. Lineage (NCBI taxonomy): Eukaryota > Metazoa > Chordata > Actinopteri > Sciaenidae > Protonibea > Protonibea diacanthus. Next base: position 9,390,679 of record CM053976.1, on the reverse strand, counting down.
CTGACTGAGGAGCACGAGCTGCAGAAGCAGAATGTGAGTCAACTCAGTGAAAAGGTTGCATCTGCTCTTGAACTAAACAGCAGTCTTGAAGATCAAGTACAACGCCTTACAAAAGAGAAAGAGACTCTTGAACTGGAAGCAGCTGAAAGCATAAAAACTATCTCAGAAGTTAGAGCTGAAAATGAATCATTGCAAGCCAAAATATCCTTGTTAGAAACACAAAACAACACAATAATTGAAGGGCTACAAAAAGATAAGGAGGAACTGACTGTTCGGACTAATGAGTTGAATCGAGTTCTTGAGCAAAGCGCACACTCAAACTCAGAGATTTTGCTGGAAAAGACCAATGAATGTAATAAACTCAACCAGTTACTCAGGGAAAGAGAAGAAACGGTGACACAGCTGCAGGAGCAAGTGCAAAGCTTGACTTTGAAGGCAGACCAGCTCCAGCATGACGTGGCAGAAAAAGAGCAGGCTGTCAACGATCTCCGAGGACAAACGGAGGCCCAACAAAACCAGCAAACGCACCTTCAGGAAACACTGTCTCTGCTTCGAGAACAGGAATCCAGTCTGAAGTCTGAGTTAGTGGAGAAGGACACAGTGTTGAAAGATAACCACAGTTTGCAGAATGAAGTTACACAGCAGAAGAACATTGTATCCAAACTTCAAGCAGAGGCCGAATCGCTCAGCGAAGAACACTCAAAACTTTGCCAGCAAATCAAAGACAAAGAAAAAGTGTTGAAGAAAGTCAAAGAACAGTGTCAGAAACACAAAGAAGAACTGAATGACTCAAACAAGAGGATTAAGTCTCTGAGTGACCAGATCACTGTCATGGAAGACAATTCCAGAAAGCTTGAGTCTGAAGCAGAGATCAGGCAGACAGAGCTGGCTAACTTAAACGGCTACATTCAGAAAGTAACTGAAGAAAACCTCCAACTTCGTGCTGCTTGTGAGTCCAGAGAAAAGGAACTTGTTCTGCGAACACAAGTTCTATCCGATCTTGATGGACAGCTTAAAGCGACTCTTGAACAGAACTCCAGTTTTAGCATGAAGATTAGCAGCCTAACGGAAGATAATCGGAGACTACAAGAGGAGTTAGCGCAGAACATCAAATCAGTTTCTGAACTAACCACGGAGAGGACTTCCCTCCAAGAGGAGAAGGACACGCTCACCTTTAGAGCAGATGAATTACAAAAGATCCTCAAAGAAAGCGAACTGTCAAACTCTGCAGGTTTGCTCGAGAAAACAACTGAATGTGCTAATCTGTCAAAAACGTTAACGGAGCGAGAAGAGCAACTTCGAAGTCTTCAAGAGGAAGTCGAAGGCCTAAAAAAGCAAGTTAGTCAACTGAGCATGACCTTGAATGAGAAAGAACAAACTGTGTTAGAACAGAGTTCACAGTTGGAAGCTCAGCAGAACCAAATGCTTCAGCTTCAGGATACAGTGTCCATGCTTCAGGAACAAGGATCTGTCCTCAAGTCAGGGCTAATGGAGAAAGACACAATGTTTCAGCAGAAAGCAGAGGAATGTAGTGTTTATCAGAATGAAGTCACGCTACAGAAAACCCTCATATCACAGATGCAGGGCGAGGTAGAGTCACTGCGGCAAGAGTGCTCAGAGGCAAAACAGCAGATAGAGCAAAAAGAACAGACATTAAAAGAAGTGACAAATGAGTTTCAGAGCCACAAAGATGAGCTGAATAAACGGAACGAATCAGTGATTTCACTCAGCAGTCAGCTTGGCACCGTCAATGAGAATGCTGCAGAGATGGAGGCTGAAATTACCAACCTAAAGGCTGCCGTGCAGAGACTCACGACAGAGAACTCTCAGCTAATACAGGAGGAGGAGCAGAGGAAGGCGGAGATAATCGATTTTAAAGATAACATTCAGGCACTGGATGAGCAGAATATAAAATTAAAATCTGAATATCAGAAAACGGTGACAGTGCTGTCTAAAGCACAAAAAGAAGTCACACAGCTCAAAAAGGCATGCTCAGAGAGTGAGAAGCTTCATTTGACTTTGCAAGGAAAAGACGACTCCCTGAAACAGCAGGAGACTTCGATTCTGCAACTCAACGGGAGGATTGCTGAGCAGGAGGAGGAGCTGAAACAGAAAGCAGACCACAACGTCAGTTTAAGTGCAAAAGTATCAGAGCTTGAAAATTTGGTGGGTGAACTCAGAGGTCAAGTTGACAGTCTTACCTCAGAGTCATCCATACTGAAAAATACTGTGCAGGAAAAAGAACGGTCGAGTCTTGAATATCAAAGTCAATCTTCAGCCGCTGTTGAAAATCTCAGTTCAAACCTACAAGCCAAAGAGGCCGAGTGTGAGAGCTTGAAAGAACAGATTTCACACCTTGAAGAATCGGTCACAAAGCTCAGTAACACCCTCCAAGTGCAGATATCTGAAATGGAAAATCTGAAAAAGGCCTTTGAAGAAAAAGATACAGCTCTTTTGGATCAATCAAAGTCCCTTCAAGACATTCAAAGAAGAGCAGATGAGGCGTCGCTCTTCAAAACTCAGTTCATGGAAAGCACAGAGCTGGTGTCACAGCTACAGAGTCAAATTCAGTTACTGTCTACTGAGTTTGAAAACCTCAAAAAGTCAGCAGAAGAAACGCAAAGTGCCTTTAACAACCTTCAAGAGAAATATGCAGCTAACTTGGAGGAGTTGCAAGATATAAGAAAGGAACTGTCCCAAAGGAATGATGATGTGTCCAACCTTCAGAAACTATTGGATGAAACCAATAACGAACATCAGACAGCAAAGACCACTATAGAAACACTGAGAAATGAGTTATCTGTGATCCATCGCAAACTTGAGAAAACTGAAGACTTGAACTCGAGTCTTTCAAAGGAAAAGGATGAAGCTTTTGCTTCTCATCAATCAAGCGTGTCACTGCTGACAGTCGAAATAGAACGACTCAAATCGCAACATCTTCAAGTCGTGGCACAAATGAACGCGCTGACAGAAAACCTCGAGCAGAGAGAAATGGCTCTCCACGCGATTAACAGTCAGTACACATCCCAGGCCAAACACACATCTCAGCTGGTGTCAGAAATGCAGAGACTAGAAGAGCAAAATAAGAGACTAAATGAGGAGATTAGTTTGTCAAAGGAAGAGCACCAGAAGCTTCTTAGTGCTGTCAGTAATGAAAACACACATTTGCAAGAGGAAGTTAGAAAAGTTCTAGCAGAGAAGGAGGAGCTGGAAAGGAGACATCATGAAATACGGGCATTGCAGGTTGAAATGGAGCAGCAGTCCAGCAGCATGAACGAAACAATGGCGAAAATGATGTCCGAGAAGGAGAGCCTTCAAGCAAAGGTTAGTGCCAAAGATGAAGAACTTAATCAATTAAAAGAAAACATTCACAAGATAGAGCAAATTCTGCAGGACTCTGAGAAAGAGTGGCTGTTGGTTCTGGATAGAGAAAAACACGATAAGAATCTACTTGCAGAACAATTGAAAAGTGTTGAAACTGAAATGAAATCTAAAGATGTTAAAGTTGATGCTTTGAAGCGAGACTTGGACAGTTTGCAGGAGAAACTAGCGGAGGCTTCCTCTGCAGTTAGTCAGGGTTCTGAGCAACTGAGCGCAAAAGAGTTGGAGGCATCAGCATCCAGGATTCAACTCGAGAAGGTGTTAGCGTCTGTCCAGGAAAAGGATCATGACAACTATAATTTGCAACAGGCTCTTAAAGCCGCAGAACATGAGTTACAAAGTCTTGTAGTGAGAAAAAGTGGTTCTGATAAAGATTCCTCTTTGTCTGAGAGATCAGCTGCTTTGAACAAAGAAAAGGCCTCATTACAGGACATGATAAGACAGTTACAGGAAAAGCATCAGTCTGAGGTAGATACTTTACAAAATGAGTTGGATAAAACGGTCACACAGTTACAAAGAACACAGAAAACACTTAATGAAGGCGACAGGAGTAACAATGAGAAGGGTCAACAAGTTGTTCTTTTGCAAGAGATGGTAGAGCATCTTCAGACTCAGCTCACTGCTGAATTAGAGAAAGTGAAAGAAGCTACAGCCAAACACTCGTCTTTACACTTTGAAGTGCAAGCAAAAGATGAACAAATCAACTGCATGAGCATTCAGATAAGTCAGCAGAAGGAGTTACTTTCTGGACTGAGTCAGCAGCTGAGGGATAAAGATGCATCCATCACCCAAGTCATAGAATCTGCCTCGAATGAAAGAATGAAACTTAGTGAGGAAAAAACATCTCTAATGGCGCAATTAGAAAGCGTGGAGCAAGAACACCAAACCTCCATGAAGAGGCTTGAAGAGGTTTCTCAGCAGTTAGAGGAACACGTTTCACGCTCTCAAAGTGAAATGGAGTCCAAGGATGCTACAAAGAACGAGCTAGCCAAGGTATCTAAAGAAAGAGATGCATTGAAGAAGAAGCTTCAAGCTGCTCTCATTGTAAGGAAGGAGCTTCTGAAAAAAATTGAACAATATGAAAACCAAAAAGAAGAGAGTGTAAACAATAAAACTGAGATTTCACTTTTGCAGGATCAGTTACAGGAAGTAACGAATCAAGCTCAAGCTGCTGCAAAAATGCATGAAGAGAATGTTTCCCTTCTTGAAAGGAAAATTCTTGAGAAAGAAGGAGAGATTCTCGAACACAGAACAGAAAGTGAAAGACTTGTTGAACAGTTAGAGTCGGAAAAACACCTTTTACAAGCTACACTAAATGAGAAAGAAGCATGTTTGTCAGAAACTTTGCAGACACTGAGTGAAAAAAGCTCCTTTATCGAGCAGCTGCAGTCCAGTGCCGCCGAGACAGAAGAAGCATTTGAGCGAGACAGAAATGGATGGCAGCAGAAATTAGATGAGCTTCAGAATGAAATCAGGACATGTAAAGATGAGCTGAAGGACAAATCTTCCTCCACTGCTACTGCTGTCGATTTAGAAAATGAGCTTGCACAGATGAAGCTTGAAAAGGCGATGCTACAGAAAAAGGCCCAGGCTGCCTTGCTGGCGCGCAAAGAGTCAATGAAGAAAGCTCAAGAAAATGAAAAGAAGTTAAATCAGGAACTAGCTGAACTGAAAGACGACTACAAGGCTCTCTTGGAACAACGCTGTCAGCAGACGAATGAGCTAAACGCCGTCCAGTTAAACTTTGACGAGAAGGTCAGGGAACTCGAGGAACTCCGTAAAACCTCTTTGTCCGACCTCGACGAACTGGCCACTTTAAGGCAGCTTGTTGAGGAGAGGGACAAAACTCTACAAGATCTGAAGATGTCTCTGGCTGAGAAGGAGAGCCAGTGCCATTCTCTATCAAACTTGCAAACAGAACTAGAAAATGTTAAGTCCAAATTCGAGAGCATGTCTCTTGAGATGGCAAATAAAGATGAGGCTCTCATTGTCATGGAGCAGAGAGCAGAAGCTTTGTCCTCAAAACTTCAGATGGTGGAGAATGACTTGGAGAAAGCTCACGCAGAAGTAAAAGAGAAAACGGAAGAAGTTGAGAAATACCACGAAACAATTAAAGTTGTTGAGCTTCAGATCCAACAGCAGAAACAAGCTTTATTTAATGAAAACATGGATTTGGAAACTCGGCTGAGCATCTCTGAGTCTGCACTGCAGGAACAGATACAAGCAAATGAAGAAAAACAACTTTTGATAGAAGAAATCAAGACTTCCTTGGAGCAAAGTAATCAGATGAAAGTGGAACTTGAGAAAGCAGCTGCTTTAGTTTCACAGAAATCCTTGGAAGTTTCAACCATCCAAAGGACATTAGTAGAAACACAGCAGCAGCTCAGTGACGACAAAGGTGTGTTGACTGAGGAGCTTGAAAAAACAAAACTGCTGTATACAGAGCAACAAAGGAATTTGGATTTATTAAACCAAGAAAAAGAAAACGCTCTCAGATTAATCGATGAACTCAAAGATGAGATAACCACGCTGAATGAGCAACTGAAGGAGTCTGAAGTAAAGATGTCTGAAATGTGCATCAAAGAGGAAGAAGTTAACAAGGAAGTAGTCAAATGTGCTGAAAACTTTGAAGTGAAGCTAAAGGAGAAAGACGATGCCTTGTCAGTTTCTCAGGCTCAAGTTTCAGAAAAGGAAGCACTAATTGCTGCACTTGAACTGCAACTACAGCAGCAAATTAAAATGCATGAAATTGCTGTTGAAAGGATGAAAACCGAGGCTGTTGAGCTTCAGAAAACTCAAGAAGACGGCACAAAAACGAGCGATCAGGACAACCAAAGCAAAATTGCTCTCTTAACCAGGAAGCTTCAAGCAGCTTTAGTTTCAAGGAAAGAACTGTTGAAGGAAAATGCAACGCTAAAGGAAGATGTAGAAAAGCTGTCAGCCAACCATGAAGCCAAACAAGCCGAGTACTTTGCTCTGGAGTCATCAGTGCAGAGGCTGAAACAACAAAATATTGACCTGGAAAGCTCTGTGTCATCTCTAAATAAGGAGAAGGACAAGCTCTGCACTGAAGTTGATCGCGTCCTCAATGATAATCGCAGCCTATCAGCAGCCTGCGACAGCTTGAAACTAACCATAGAAAACATCACTCAGCAGAAACAAGCTTTTTCCTGCCAGCTTGAATCTCTCAAGGACTCTCAAACAGACGAGCTGTCTAAGTGGAAGTCAAAGCACGCTGAACTGAAACAAGAGTACGAGTCTCTTTTACAAGCTTATGAAAATGTTAGCAGCGAAATGGATAAGATGAGACAGATTCTGGAGGGGGCCAAAAGAGAGAGACAAGAAGCCCTCAGAAAAATCCACAAGCATGAGACTGAGATGGAGATTCTGGAGAAGCAGGCTCGAGAGATGGAGGAAGAAAACGGAAGAATTAAAGAGAAGATGCACAAATTTTCCAAAGAGAAACGGCAGAAGATTGAGGAGCTGGAGGAAGAGAATCAAAAAGCTAGACAAGGGCTGACTGAGCTCGAAGAAAACCACAAAATGACAGTGTGCGAGCTGACTGATAAAAACCAGCAGTTGGAGGCTGAGATTTGCAAACTTAAAGGGTCATCAGAGGATCTCAGAGAGAAGCTGACTGAATTACAGGCGGAAAATAACCAACTGGCAGAGAAGCTTGAAGAATCGAGCTGTTCGTTGGAAAAGAAGCACTTGGAATCAAATACATACACGAGCAACATGCAGCTTAAACTCGATGAAGCACTCAGTTTGAATAATTCACTGACTGCCCAGATCGAGGCCCAGAAAACAGAACTCGGTGCTCAATTGGAAATCAACAACTTGTTACAAAAGGAGAAGCAAAACCTTTCCGAAAGAATTGAGAAGATCCAGAACGATCACGAATCGCAGTTAGGAAAGAAAGACGATTCCATTAAAGAGCTCAAAGACATCATTAACAGACACAGCCAAGAGACTATCAGCCTGAATGAGAAGGTGAGAATCTTAGAGGATGATAAGTCTCTTCTGCAAGAGGAGCTTGAAAATGTTCAAGAGATTTCAGACAAAGTGAAAAATGAAAACGAATATTTGGAAACTGTGATCCTGAAAAACTCTGAAAGGATTGACGAACTGACCGAGTCCGTCGCAGCTTTGCAAGCCCGAAACAAGCAGCTGTCCTCCCAACTGGCGGCTAGTAAAGACATGAGTAATCAAGTTCGTCAAGAAAAGGAGGAGGAACAGCTCAAATTAGTCAGAGAGTTTGAAGAGAAACTCAAGACGTTTCAGAGAGGCAACGAGGGCTCCAAGAATGTGAAGAAAGAATTGCAAGAGCTGCTAAAGGAAAAGCATCAGGAGATAAATCAGCTGCAGCAAAACTGCATTAAATACCAGGAGCTGATTTTAGACTTGGAGAGCTCTTTGAAGACCTCACGGTCAGCCTCAGAACTTTTGGAGAAAGAACTGAAGAAAAGCTCAGAGAAAATATTTGCTTTAGAAGAGCGAAGTAAACAAGTTGAAGCTGAATTGATTACACAGAAGAATCTTCTTCAGCAGGCTACAGAAAAGATTTTGAGCGTCGAGTCTGAAAGAGACCAGCTGGCTCTCAACATACAGCAAAGTAAAAAGTCTGAGGATCAGGTCATGGAGAAATCACCACAAAATATAGATGAGAAACAATTCAACTCTTACATGGAGAATCAGTTTTTGTTACAGCAACAAGTAGATGACCTGAAGGGCTTAAACGATAAAGAAAGTCAAAAAGTTCATGAGCTGAGGCAGCAGCTGGACTCGCAAGATCTACAGATGAATACTCTTAAAAGAGCTGCCGAGACGAACGAAGCCAAGCTGGCTGCTTTATCCGCCACTCCTCAAGGTGCAGAGGCCACCAAACTTTGGAACAGTTTGTACCAGAAGACGTTACATGAGAAGGACAACCAGCTCCTCGAACAGGGCTTCATGATCAAACGATTCCTCGAGGACATGAGGGTGAAAGACAAAGAGGTGAATGAGCTACGAGTGACTAAGTCAAGACTGGAGAGGACGCTCAATGAATACTCTGTTGCTGCCGCCGCACAGCAGAGACAGCTGTTTGTCATGAGCGCCAGCAACGCTGAACTTAATGAGACTGCAGAGCTTCTGAGTGTGCAGGTAAAGGAACTGAGAGCTCACAGTGAAAGAACGGAACAAGATAAAAACGCACTGACCCGACAGCTTGCTGACAAAGAAGATGTGATTTCCCAAATGCAGCTAAATCTCCAGCAAATAGAGAAAATAAATGCAGACTCCGATGCTCAGCTGCTGCTTTTGCAGTCACAAAATGACAAACTGCAAGGTGACTTTGAGAAACAGGAGGGAATTTCTCTGCAACTGAAAACACTCCTCCAGAGCAAAGACGCTGAGATCTCCTCTTTGTTGTCCTGTAGAGACGGACAGATGTCAGGATATCTGGAGCAACTCCAGGCTAACTATCGTACCCAGGTAGCAGTTTATGAGGACAGGTTAACATCGTCACGCTACCAAAGGGAAAAGGCTGACAAAGAGCTGAGAGGGCTCGAAGCCAAGGTCAAGAATCTGCAAATTAAAGTGAACAGGTCCACCCAAGAAAAGGAGCAGATGGCAGCTAAGATGGAGTCGTTCAAGAATTCGATGGTGTCTTTACAAAGCGAACGTGAGCGTCTGATGTCAGAGTACAGAATACTTGAAGCAAAGAGTCAGTTGGGTTTAACGGGTAAAGAGGGTTCTTCTGACGGGGAAGGTGGTGCCGCCAGAGGCCTTAAACACGAAATACGGAAATTGTTACATCAAATGGATGATCTCAATTCAGAGAACGCCATGCTGAGGGCACAGCTGGTTCGGTACAGAGAGGATTTGAATCAGGTTTTATCCCTGAAGGACAACCAGCTGAAGGTGCTGCTGAAGAAACAGCAGGATGTGATCAAAAACCTTGAAACCCAAAAGGCTGCAGCTGAAAAGCAGCTCAGAGAGTTTCGACTGGAGCTCCAAAAGGAAGAAGAGGCGAGCGACACTTTAAAAGCAGAGCTTTCTAAACTCAAAGCCCAGGTGTCATCGCAGGAGGCCGATATATTGACTCTGAAGAAGGAGAGAGCCACAACGAATGAAGGCAAAGTGATTGCTGACTTGCAGGAAGCTGTGGCAGCTAAAGCAGCTGAATGTAATGACCTCCAGCAAAAACTTCTGTCTCAGAAAGTCCTAACCGATGAGCTCAAGGAAAAAATGCAGCTGGTGGAAAATGAAACGGACAAAAAACTGTCCGAAGCTGAGGACAAATACAACAGCGAGCTGGACGCCTTCGAGCGCGAGGTGGAGCTGATGAGGAACGAGCGGGAGACGGCTGATCAAAGGGTGGCAGAGCTTGCAAAAGACCAACTCGAACTGGAGCAACAGTTGTCAGAGGCCAAAACACAAAACAAAGACACGAAGGCTCAGAATGAGTCCCTGTGCAAAGCCATGGCCGCTCTGCAGAACGACCGAGACCAGCTCATTGACGACTTCAAGACCCTGAGAAACAGATACGATGAAGAGCTTAGACAGACTCAGGCAGCCTTGAACAAGGTTGAGCACAGTCTACAGGATGCCACCTCTGACCTGGCGATGTTCGCCAAAGAGAAGGACATCCTGGTTCATAAATTAAAAGCTTTAGAGAGCAAAGACGCACACACAGAGCTGAACAAGTTGTTCGACGAGCTGTCGAAGGCTTTGTCAGAGAAGGAGCGGGAACTGAAGCAGGTCGTCCTGGAAAATAACACATACAGCAGGCAGCTGACGGCATTCTCCAGATCCATGGCCAGCCTCCAGAACGATCGTGACAGGTTGATCGATGAGTTGAGCGGGGCCAAAAGAGAGGTTGAGTCCAGACAAGGCTCAAGTCCAGAGACTGTCCCATCCATGAGTGTGGAAAAGTCAAATGGAAGTGGTGTCAGTGCCCTCGATGAGAAAGATGGGCCGGTAAGTCAAGTCCATCAGCTGTAGTTTGAGTTTGGCTGCTGCTTGCACTTCATGTCTCTGCTGTTTCATTTGGTGGGTAGCATGCAGGGTCAAGTTTTGTTCTCATACGTACCATTGCTTTGACTTGCATGGTATCTTTTTTTGTTGGGATGCACATGATCTGGTGTCTGTGAAAGTCTGTTTAACACTTTAATGGATAATTTTTTATCTTTGTGGCTGACGACTTTCTTCTGTTATTTTTTAATTTATTTTTTCAGGAGACGAGGCAGAGGGTGGATGAAGTACAGCAGACAGTAAAGAAGATGCAAACTTACGCAGTGCCACCTGAAAAAGAAACCAGCAGCTACCAGGAAGAAACAGCAAATCTAAGGTAAACACAGTGGCAGTGTGACTCCAGTCTTTTGGTCCAGATCTCAAGTCAAGTTACTTCTTCCCCTCATGAAGCTGCAGTCTTACCCACAGTATGATCTGATACATAGATCATCAGGTAGCATCACAAGGAGCTTGAAGCAAGGTCGTCATCCAGTCATGACAGTTCCAGTGTTGCTTTTGCATAACGGACACAACACACACTTTGACAAAGACTAACTTATACCTAACTAACCTAACTAACTGTTATAAACTAACTGAACGTCAGTCACTGACCTGATGTCGAAGTCTGTTGCTGGATTAACCTTCTACCTTGTTGGTCACACGTGTCAATGCATGTTTAATGTTTGTAACCACAGCTAGTTCTTAAAAGTTTGGCCTTTCCTAAAACTTCTTGGCTTAAATGATTTTCCAACAACAGAAACGAGAAACGATGTCACATACCATGACAACAGGTCGAAGGTTTGATATTTTCCCAAACTGTCGGAAGAAGAGTTCATCTCTGTATCATTGTTCAGTGAGAAACTCAGATGTTTTGCTGATGATACTCTGTTTTTGGTGTTTGTCTTATGTTATGTAGGTCTGACACTGAGAGGAAGGACACGCTGCCAGCGAAGGTGAGTTATGCATCTGGACCTTCTGCCTGTGGTCTGTATCGAAGTCGTGTTTTAATATTTCATTCTATTTTTGACTCCTAAACAGGAAACAGTCGTCTTGGCTGGTCGGAGTGGAGCGGACGAGGTGGTGAGTCGGTTGGAGGCGGAGAGGGTGCAGCTCCACAGAGACCTGCAGCGCTGCATGTATGAGATCCAACAACGGGACCAGTACTTCCAGCAACTCAACATGAAGGTATGAATGAGCAGACTGTACAGACACGTCTGAATGTGCAGCTTGGCGACATCTGCGTGACGTTTTTCTCATTCTTGTGAGAAGTCTGACCTTTCTGTCCATCGACATGTGAACGGATAAAATGACCCGTGCATCATCATCATCTGTGTTTACATTCCCGCTCTCAGCTGCAGCAGGTCGCTGAGGAGAAAGCTGCGGTTGCAGCTCAGCTGAGGGCCGTTTCACAAACCCTGAGGGACACCCAGAACCGCTGCCACTGGCTGGAAGGACAAGTCCAAGGCCAGGCTCAGGTGAGAAAGCAGCGTCGGCATCAAATGTTTCTTAAACATGTATGATCCTTTCGTGTCCCTCTGTCCTGCTGTATGCTATAAATAATCTAATCCTGTCACACTTGTTTCCACCACCAGGGGTCAGTATATACTGAGGTTGCACCCGGAGCGCCACAGGAGCGGAGCAACGACTCCATGATCTCTGAAAGTGCTGAAGCTGCTCAGCTGCGAGAAAGGTGAAGAGACAACATTTGTGTCCTCGTGCAGATGTTTGTTCGTATGAACAGCTTGTGAATACACTAACGTGTGTGTGTGTGTGTGTGTGTGTGTGTTCAGGCTGCTGGAGGTGGAGCAGACTCTGGCAGATGAACGAGCCCGAAGAGAAACAGCTGAGGAGGCTCTGCGTCTTTCTGAAGACAGAGCAAAGAGGTGAGGCAGTCACACACCTGTGACGTGCGTACACACTGTATATTCAACAGTGCAGAACTTTTTTTAACGCTCTTTGTTTTGCAGTGTTGCTTCCAGTCTGTCCAGAGACAACCAGCGAGACTTCAGCATCGAGATGGAAACTGAAGAGGAGTGGGAGGCTCTCAGCCTGAACCCAAACCAGCCTCTGATAACACGAAAGGTACGCAGACAACAAAGGACTTCATTTAATTAATGTCACCACTTCAGAGCGCCTCCGTCCTGTTTGAGGTGACACAGACACTGTTAAAGAGGCAACAGTTTATTTTCTTTACTTCTTTACTGGATAAAAGTCAGCTAACACGTTCATCGCATCATTATTTGAGTAAATGACGTGTGCTGTTTGTGCCTGTCGATCAAAGTGAGTCAGAAAAGTGTCTTAGTGAAGTTTTTAGTGTGGAAACCACAGTAGACCATAAACAGCTGTTTTTAGGATAGAGGACAGTTTAACCTGAATAATTCACAGTGAACGGAGGAAGTTTAACTCAAACCGGCCCGTTCTCTTCATCTCTGCTCGAAGTACAGTGTCACTTCATTCAGCAGCTGTCAGAACAGAGACAAATCATCCCTGTCAGTCAGCTCAGACCGTCCCGTGTGTGTCGTGTGTGTTCTCTTGACCGTGTGCTGTGTGTTTGGACCTCCAGGTGAAGGGCGGCATGGTGGCGTGCCGACGGTGGCTCAGGGGGCGGAGCCTCTACTTCTCCAGGCTGCTGACGAGCCGCGCCCGCTCTCGATACTTGTTCCTGGCCTACTTGCTCACGATACACGTGCTGGTCCTCATGTGCCTCACCGGTGCCCTGTAGGAAGGTCGCACCGCCTTTATTTCTATCATGTCTGTATTTAAAGCATCCAACACTACAGCAGCTGTCCTTAACGTGGACAGGAAGTGAGTCAGACTTTCACAGTAAAGTTGTGCAGAGCGTCCTCTACAGGATGTGACTTTTATTTCTTTTTCCTTTGAACGTTGTAACTCGAGCCTTAAAGCATGATTCTCGTCTTTCCTCACTCAGTTCCTTAATTCTTCAGGCGAGTCGCCTCCAGTTTGTTTTCAGATCCAAAATAAATCACAAATCCTCGAGCTGATGGAGTTCAGGATGAACCTCCATGTGACTCCACCTGAGAAGGTGCAGAAAGCCATATCCACTCTGCGTTAATGCGACCATATGAATCTAGTTTTGAATCTCCTCCCGTCGCTGTGATGGGACAAACATGCAAACGTCCCGTCTGAATCACAGATCAGCACCAGCTGCTGCTGCTCACCGCCTGCTTTCATCCTTTGCACATTAATCGTGATGCTGAGTTCAAACTATGCACTGAAACTCCAAATGTGTATATAATCATCTCATATAAGCTCAGAAGCACTACACCTCCCCGCACCTGTTCCCTCCTGTTCCCTTTAACTGTAAAGCCAAAGGTGTGTGTGTATCTCACCGCAGCAGTTTGAAGCTCTGACGGGAGGCGCCGGTCGGACTGCAGAGACGAGCAGAGCGTTTAACGTACATACTGTATTTAAAGTTTTCTCTATTTATGTGTGCATCCTCACAAAGTATGCTGTACAGTATCTGTCATGGACTGTATGTATGTAGATATACATTTCTATCCTCTGCCTGATGTTTGATGATTGTACATTTCTTCTTGATTGTTTGGTCGATTAACGAGACGAACACGTGAAAGCGTCTCCGGCTCGTTCGTCGATGTTTTGTAGAGACACTCTGATGGTTGCTGGTGAGTTTGTGGTACGTTGTCCTGATGATCTGTACATAAAGGTGAAGAAACGATGAGCTGAATCTATTTATGAAAAAAACAAACAAAGGTGAACTACTGATGAGATGGTCTATTTTTCTCTACTGCCTCTATTTTTAAGAGATAGTGACGCTTAACTTGGTGCAATAACTGTCAGAGGTGAACCTTTTCAGATCACCTTCAACCATCTGCACAGAAATTTAATAAAGCTTCCTGAACTTTTCTTCATTTTGCCCACATGATGTCATTTAATAAAAAACAGTCTGTGGTTCCTTCAGTCAGTCTGAACTCTTCATTTGAATAATCTGGATAATTATTAAACTGTGAGCACGCTGATGATGATGAGACCTGCTTCACTTCATCCTCGTGTAGATTTCTTTAGTTTCTCACAATAATCAATATTTTTTTTATCACATTGATTTAAAATCGGTTGCTGTCTGTTCATGTTGTGTTAAAAAGACAAACTGTTAATAAATGTAGTGACAGTCTGAGGCTGCACTGATGCTTCGTACAGTCAGTAGATTTAGATTTTGGAGCAGCACAGACGATACTGAATGATCAGAGAAATATTCAGGCTGCAGTTTGTCTGTGATCCTCGTACTTCGATGACACATGAAGGTGCTACGACTCTGCAGAGGACATAGACTACAACGTGATGTAGAACTGTACTGATACACTTAGAATACGGTTTGGTGCTCAGCCTGTACACATCAGACATCAGACACGACAGCTGTCACCTCCACATTTTCCCTGATGACAGCCATCTTTAGATGTGTATCAAGTAAGCAGGAGTCGTCAGGGGTCATCAGACAGTCGACAACAAACAAACTGGACTGTTCTGACACAGACGTCCTGTACGTTAAGGTCAAAGTCGTCTCCACTTTCTGAGACTGAGCTCCTCTGCAGGAACCGTCTGTGACCGTGGTCGTCTGCTGGGGAGGAGGAAGCACGAAGAGAGAAGAAAAGACGGCCAGCTCTGTCCTGGACTGTCCTGTTAAACTCCACAGAGGAAGTGAAGGAGACGAGGAGGTTAGTGAAGTTGACCTCCATCATGAACAGCTCCTCTCACCTCCTGCATACAAAAGGCTGCAGCGACCATTTTCTGTATCGATCTGTGTTGGTTGTGTTTTGGTTGTGTGTTGGTTGTGTTTTGGTTGTGTTTTGGTTGTGTTTGGTTCCTCACAGTCAAAGAATAAAGACTCTCAGGCCTCTGTTCTCAGTCACACAGACTGCAGCCTGAGAACAGAGGCGGCTCGACGTCTTTGAAGGTTTAAAGTGCTGTAATTTCACACTATTGTGTAATTTCACTGTGAACTGAATACTACAGTCTGATGAGACATATTAGCATTTGAATATTTCAGAGGCTAAAGATCATTTCTAATAGCTAAGAGTGAGAAAAGAGCCGAGACTGAATCATGAAGCTGAATTCATAATTGAGCTGAGTGTTTCTAAACACTGAAGTTCAGCCTCGTCCCCAGAGAAGTGCACACTTTGAAGTCCACGCTGGCTTCTCTTCTTTATTTCTTCTTCACATCCTGGCGGTGTCTCTGCTGCAGATGAGTTTCCTCTCAGGGATCATTAAAGCTTCACATCATCTTCTCTCATCTTCTTGTTAAGCTGCACGCCGGCCTCCTCTGGTTGGACTACGCGAGAAAAAAACGTGCACGAGGGAAATGAACAATCATTAAATTCAGATCAGATCAGTTAAGAAACAAAGTCCATGAAGTCTGTTTAATATCGCAGCATCTTCATCGGCAACTTCAGGTTTCTGTCCATCAGGTTCAGGTCGTCGTATTCTAACCAAGATTCTCCCTTTATTAAGTTTATCATTAAATTCTACAGCAGGATTTGTCGGTTGTGTTTTACTGTTACTGTCCGGCCTGATGTTACTGACAGAAGAGGTGAAAGAAGTTCTCAGATCTAAAAGGTCTGTCTCTCAATAAAGACGATCTCAGTATGCGTCAACAAATGATACAGCAGACAGGACGAGGACGTCAGTGTTTGAGTCATTCTGTCAGGTCAACAGAACAATTAAAGTTACATTAACATCGTTAAACAGAGACGATACAGAGAGATGAAGAAATATAACAAAGTAAATAAATAAGCTCTGTTATTGGACAAATACTGAAGAAGTATAATTATGAATGAACATAAAAATAAGACAACAACTCAAAGTCTCAGTGATCTGTCGGCTCGAAGATTTAAATGTTAAAGTTAAAAAGACACTCAGTCGTCTGAGCGCGTCGTAAATAAATGAAATGCTGTTTCCTTCTCACTCATGTAAAGCTCATCAGTGACGAGCTCTGCAGCCTCTTCACACTGAGGAACACTGACCAATGACAGGTGTGATCCATTTAATCTTTAATGTCTTCAGTTCAGCAGGTCCAGACTGTAGACAACAACAACAACCTGCCACACCAGAGAGCAGAAAAACTCAGAAACTCTGTCAGTTAGAAGTGAAGTTAGTAACACGTTAATGGGACATGAAGAAGAGCTCAGTGCAGTCTCAGCCTGTAGCAGCATAACTAAGGTTCAGTGGAGAGGGTGTAATGTGCACATGAAGACAGTAGATGGCAAAGTCTGCTCATCAAACAGCAGCAGCAGAAACACAGACAGCAAACAGCCTTTTTCTTACAGGGTGGTGTTTTAGTAGTTTTTGAGATAATCATGAATGGGAGAGGACGGGGGGAGGACAGGGGGAGGACGAGGAGAGGACGAGGAGAGGACGGGGGGAGGACGGTTCATGATGCGTCTCATTCCTCTGTATGAACTTTATTCACGGGTTTGTCCCTTTTTTTTTCAGCTGCAGCTACAATAGTTTTATTTCCTGCCTCTCTGTCTTCAGCCTCATGAATATTAATGAGGAAATTCTCCTTTATGATCTCATCTCATGTTCTGTGGAAGGCAGAGGGGCAGATATGAAGAGGGAGCTCTGTGTTCCCTCCATCTGTAGCTGCTGTTATGTTCTCTTCGATCCATCAAACGTGTCTCTGCCTTCATTCTTCATTACTGAACAATCACACGTTGGAGTGAAACGTCAGTTTGTCTTTTTTTATCTGTGGAAATGTGCCACAGTCCAAGAGGAGACTTGTCTTTTTTGTTGCTGACAGAGTTTGAATCACCCATTTCCACATTTATATGCCGGAACTGCACATTTTTACACTTCACACTGACATGAAGTCAGCTCGGTTTTGGATCTCGTGGTTACTGGAAGGAAACCGCTCAAGACTTGGTTCTAATAAAAGAAGCCGTCTTTGTCTTGAAACCTGCATGTCGTTTCTCCCCTGCAGCCTTCAGCTCTCTCTCTCTCTCTCTCTCTCTCTCTCATCCGGAGTGAAAACAGTCCTCCCAGTTGCCGGTGACCCACTTGCCTCCAGCTCCGGAGGAAGAGAACCGGAGGAGTAGGAGAAAATGGGCGGGGAGTTGGTAGAGGTGAAAACATGTGGGAGTCTGCAATGATTAATGTGCTTTCAGAGATGGAGTGAGTGAGGGAGATAGGGAGCAGTGAACAAGGCTGCTGTGATGTGTGGTGGCGGTGGGAAGAGTGCGAGTAGTAAAGGTGCACACAACAAATAAATGCATCTTAATACATCAGCCTGAAACACTTCGGCAATTATCTGTGCAGACCGCTGACTGCATCAGAGGGGTTCAGATTTTTGCCAAATCACTCAAGTTTCTCCGACAGTGCAGTTAGAGTCAATGATTTTCTCTCTCCAGGGAAGCAGGCGGGACTCTTTTCAGATAAATCAGCCAGGATGCGATCATCAGTCATCCACTTTGACTCTCCTGACACTGGGGAATCGACAGCAGTGACCTCCTTCTCGCCACACAGAGGAGGACTGTTCGATTCTCATTCGAAGCAGAATTAATTTAGAGCCGTGTGTGTGTGTCCCACATTCACTCTCCTTTTAGCTCTGGTTTGGTCTCGACCATCTCCTGGATCTTCAGCTGCCAGATGCTGCTTCATCCAAGTCTGAATCAAGTCATTGGCTGATACGTCCAGACTTAAACTAAAGTACCCAGATGGTGCACAACAAGAAAGAGCTGAACGCTCAACACTCCTCGTCAGCGGTCACCATTTTGGCAACATAACAAATAAAAGAAAGAATCACTGTCATGGCGGCAGAGGATCAGATCAAATCAGATCAAATCAAATCAAATCAAATCAGATCAGATCAAATCAGATCAAATCAAATCAAATCAAATCAAATCAAATCAGATCAAATCAAATCAGATCAAATCAGATCAAATCAGATCAAATCAAATCAGATCAAATCAAATCAGATCAAATCAGATCAAATCAAATCAGATCAAATCAGATCAAATCAGATCAGTTGTTGGTGTTAATGATGCAAATTGTCGAAGACGAAGAACAGAAACAGTAAAATGTCATTTTAACAACACAACCTTCTGAAATTACTGCACAGCAGGAAGTACAAAGTGTACACAGAGTACTACAAAGAAGTGTACTAACAGAAATATTAAAATTGAGACACAGTAAGTGTTTCTTGGACGAGTTACGTCAAGTCCGTCTCCGTTCAGATTCTTACCGTCCAAACATGGTCCAAAAAACAAACACGGTCATGATGCCAAACTCGAATCGTCCACAAACTGATGAACCGATGATCACGGTGGGTTTGTTTGAAATGTTTCACTAAGCTAAAAGCATTTCTACAAATGAGGGCTGATCAAACTGGTCAGCTGACCGAGGCTCTAAAACCTGCAGCTTCTTCACGTGTTACTTGGCTCGTGGAAAATTCACCACTAAAGCAGCAGAGTATGAACCCTGACATGTGAAGGCACCGATCATTTCTGCTGAGTACTTTAGTCAATACTGAGCGTTAATTAATGAGTTCAATCAAATGTGGTGATCAGGTACGATCCAGCACAGAGCGGGAACGATGTTCAGTTGAACAGCTCACATGGGAAGCCTCACCATGAAGTCAGAACATTAAATATTCATTGATGTAAAGGTATATATTGTGTCACCCAGCGCTGATGCTGTCGTAGTTATTCTTATTCAAAGATCTGCTCCAGCTTTACGTATTAAACAGACAATTTAAAGAGATTTTACTGTGAAATTACAAAGAAATTACAATTACTTCCTGACCTAGGAAGCAAAATTTAAATCAGACATATCATCAATATACTCATCTATATTTATATAAACGCTCTGTAATCTGTTGTTCAGACTTTTTTATTTCCTGAAGAGGAAACTTGCAGCCAGACAATCAAATTAATCAACTTCACGTCAAGTGAAACACCAGGAACAGCAGCAGCTCTCGTCTGATGAAGTGAAGTGTGACCTGCATATGAAATGAGCGAGGAAAACTTTGATCACATCAAAATGCTGTGATGTCACTGATGACGATGACATCACGGGCCACCTATGGGCCCATACCGCACCTTGAACAACGAAGTAGTTGCGAGGCGTGACGCCTCACAGACCGGGCGTGTGTGTTTGTGTTGTTTGGACTCTGCAGGACTTCACTGCATCGCCGCTCTCTCTTTCTCTTTTTAGCCCTACATTTTTTCACTCTGCCCTATATAATGTCCCACTTTGCAATTAGGTCTGCTGCTGGTGTGTGTACGGAGCGGAACAGCAAGATGGAGATTCTTCGCAGACTGCTGTGTGTGTATGTGTGTGTGTGGACTCTTCTGTGATCCAGCCTTTACACACGTTCTCAACTTTTCAGACCGCCTTTCGTCGCCTCTGGAATTGGGTTCGCTCGCAGACGTGTCCTGACAGACACTCACGCTTCATTTTCCTGAGAGCTGGGTCAGCCTCCTCTTCTTCCCACTTCACCTCCTCATCCTCCGTCACCGGGCGGATGCCACCACCCGATCATCCAAACAACATTTCGCTCAGATTCAGCTCTTTCTCTCCTTTCACCTGTATCAGGTGTTTGTGAAGCTTCCCCCTCACACACACTCTTTACCCGAGATCTAGTCCTACATGCATGACCCCCCACTCCTCCCCAATCCCTGCATGGTTCATTAGTTGCCATAGCAACAAGGTCTTCCCTGGCTACCAGCACAAGACCCCCAACTCCTTCGACCGTATATATAGCATGTCCAGATGACTCTCTCTCTCTCTGTCCTCTCTTTATATTATTATTTATACTCGCAGGAATGCTGAGCTTTCTTGGAATTTGGATTTTGGAAGCAGAAGATGTAAAGAAGCTGTTTAAAATCTGTGCAGCAGTCCGGTCACTCTCTGTCTCTGCATCTTAATAAAGCTGCATTCATCAACATTTAACGGCTCTGCGTGATGTCAAATGGTCAAAACTCTGCAGCAGCAACACTGACGGACTAACCAGCTTTTCTTTTTTCTTGATCATTTGAATCTAAACTGAAGGTCGCCTCTTTAGTCCGAGTTACAGTGAAATCAAAGTAGGTCAAAGTAAATGATTGATTGACAGCCGGTGTTCTTATCGTGATCATTTTAAATGAAAATGATGAAAAGTGAAAAATGAAAAGGAGCCTTGTTGAGGACTAAAGCTCGCTGGCTATCGTCCCGTGTCAGAGCAGTCAGTGTGTGAGACAGCAGAGCAGAGGTCCACTGAGCGTACATGTAAATGAGAATGATACGTCTTGGGATAATGTGAGAATAAAGCCCCCTCATACATCATCGTCTGTCTTAATATTGTCTAACATAGCAGGAGAGCAGAGAATACATCTGCTGCTCTTTCAGAGGAGCTGCTTCATTAAACATTCACCAATCAAACTCTAGTTTGGTGGATTTATAGTTACTGCCTTTTCAAACACTTTGTCTTTTTTCTCTCCATCCAGTTTCAGACTCAGTCTGTTAATGAATCATGCTGGAACCGGTCCTGAAGACATCTGAACTCCATCCAGTCCAACCCAGTTTACTGAATCTGATGGAGAGCTGTGAGTGTGCAGGGTCACGTATCATCTCTGTCTAACAGTGAAGGTACTGCAGCATCGCAGCGCTCCATGGTGAACATTAACACTGTGGTGTTTGTGTGTCACTGGCTGGTTGATGCATTCGACTAACGGGAGGATTTAATCATCAAATGCACTCAATTCATCTGAGGGTGACTAAACTACACTTATCATCCACATTAAAACAGCTCGAACTAACATGGAGACAAAACATTTGAAAATAAACTGACTGTTAATATTTAATCTCATATTCAAATAATTTAATATTAAATATGTAACTTTATGTAAAGGCTGGCTCCAGAAGTGAGTCAGTCTCCATAAGTCCCCATGTTCAAATGTCCAACTTCACAGCAGAAATAAACATGTTTACAGCCTGGTACAAAAAACAGTTTTGGTCTCTATAGCTAATTTCCCCGTTCATGACAACTGTACTGAGGGTGAATTTATATACAACTCACCTGTTCACATTATATTAAGGCTTAAAGTTATGCAGGATTAAGAGCGTGGACAGTAAAGATGGCGGTGCCTGCCCCCTGGGGCAGACGTCCATTCTTTGTACTGTCAGTGTTTGACCACGACATAAACCCACAATAAAACAAGTTTGTCATGTCATGCAATCAACACACGCCTGCCATCACCACGTACAGCAGCTCTGGACAAAGCTCGCCCTCGCTGCATCATGTTTGTTTGTTTCCACGCTGCACGTCCGATTTTATTTAGTATCAGTTTACAGAGTTTGTTGTCTGCCGCTCTGAGATTTCTGCTTATTTTCTCTGCCTGCCTGCTCATCTCATCCACAAAGCCCGTCAGCCGGCTCCCATCTCTGCTACAGTTGGCAGCAGTTTACTTTACTGTCCATCAGGAAACTCACAGAGAGGGCTGAGGCGGAGCAGGCGGAGCAGGCGGAGGACACACTATCCACCCTGACCGCCTCCCTGCAGATAGCACTGAACATATCTGTAGCCCGGGGCAACAAATGAGCAGGGCTTCTTTAACCTCTCCTTCCTGACACTCGTGAGCAGATGTTCTGTGCTTCAGTATTTCCTCTGAGGTATTTTGATAAAACTCAAAGCTAAAGGGGCAAAAAGCAGCTCATCACACACTTTAAAGCATCAGCTGATGATGTGTTGTTGTGGTGGTGCATATTCCCACACAAAGAGATCAATTAAATGACCACAAACCAATTAACCAGCATTGAACCTGCAGCTGGAGCTCTGCAGCCTCGGGGCAGCTGTTTGTTCTGCTCGGCTGGTAATTGAGCCTCGGTCACCAACAACAACAAAAAAAAGAGAGAGCAGCTAACACCACGAGCGATGCACGCTGTGGACAGAGCCGGACCCTGATGGGAATATGAACATTTTGAACACGGGAGCTGTAATCTGTCTGCGAATCATCAGTTTTCCAGGTTGGGTCTCTGAGAGCGGACTCTATCTCCTTCCTCATGTTTTAAGCTGTACTACATTCTCAACATCCCACTGATGATCCACACAGACGGGCTCCTCTGATGCTGCAATTTTCATGAGGACACCGCCTCAGAAAAGTTTGTTCTACACGGCTCTGCTCACGCTGAGAAAGACATTACATGCACCGACGTGGAAGAGAAGCAAAATGACAATAAGGGGAGACGTGGACTCGCTTCAGTTTTACATTAAACCCACCTCACTCTCTTCACTTCCTCTCTCTCGTCTGCTTCCTCTGCATTCTCTAACCGGTTGTTGTTTCCTTATCTGCTACACTCCAACTGCTCCAACACTGCTGCTACTTAGCCTGCAGTGCATCTGGATGTTTGGGTGTTTGAAAACTTCAAAATCCTGGGAAATATTTCTCTTCTCTCGCAGAGACAGACTGACACCGCCCTGTTTGTACGCTAAAGACGAAGCTACAGCCGTCAGACGTTTGGGAACAGCTAGTCGCTCTGTGCAAAGAATTCCACATACCAACACCTCCAGAGCTCGTTAATTAACACGCGGCATCTCGTTTGTTTCATCTATATGATAACTGAAATTAAAGCAGCTTCCTGAGGTCTGGTTGCCTGGAAACCGCATGAACACACAACTTCCATTTTTGTACATTTTAAACAAACACAGATGTAAAGTTTTGTTAGCTTTGGATAGAGCCAGGCTGCTTCCACACTGTTCCCAGTCCTGAGCAGGAAAAATCATGTAAGTAAGAAGACGGACTCGTGCGGATGTTACCGTCACATCCTGTTACAGAGACTTGAACATCAAACTGGCATTAAGTGAGCTGCACTGTACGCTGGTTTAAGTCCCATATATGCACGCCAAACTTAGCCTCAGAGTTCTACAAGGTTTCCGTGTTTGGATCACGCGGCACATGTTCGCAGATATTCATCATGATTATGATTATGTAACTGTTAAAGTTAAAGTCTGTACATATCACCTCGTGGGAACAGTGGAAGCAGATTCATTTGGGGCCTGGACCCACGACAAATTATTATTTACTGTGCCATGAATTTATTTTAAAAATCTGTCCAACAACGCTCATATCAGCTCGTGTCACATCTAGAAACCAGCTGCACACAAACGCGTGCTATCATCCACAGCATCTCATAGCAGATAAGTGTGTGTTCGTGCATGTGTGTGTGTGTGTGTGTGAAGTGCTGATAAAAGAACATGGAGAGCGAACATAAAAAGAAGAGGGCAAGGTTGTGACAGTATGAAGAACAGAACAGTGGAAGCACGTTTCTTTCTTCATCACACATTCCAGATCTTAATTGTTTATTTACATCGTGATGAAGGCACCCAGAAAAACTCCGTTTATCAGCTGCTTCAAAGACAGAATGCAGGGCAGAGCCTCGCTGGGTGGAGATCCTTCTGTTAATTGCCATATTTCTCCCTCAGATTAAGTCGGCTCAGTTTCGCTCATTTGCCCTGCAGGAAAATTCTCCATATTAAAAAAGATGATAAATCCGCGTTCAGCGACAGCAAAGGGATGTTTTGTTTCCAGCCTTTAAGAATAATGAGCACTGAACACATTTTAAACACAAAAGCTGCAATAAAGAGCTCCTCAAACGTGACGTGTTGCAGGAGTGTGGATTTCATTTCACTGCTGCAGTTCAAGTTTTTGTGTTTTTGACATCTTTGGGCCAATAATTCCTCTTCATTCATGTTCGAGTGTGCAGAGCGGGAATTAATAACTCGGCTGACCAAGTGATCCTTTTCGTTTGTCTCATATATTCTTTACACCTCGTATTATCTCACCTGTTTTTGTGTTTTCTGCTGTTCAAAGGTTAGTGCTATAGAAATAAATCCCCACTTATAGTTTTGGTTTATGTGTTTTCCTGCTTTTCAAAGGCCGTGACCTTTTAGTTAAGAACACTGCTGTCTGTCTGCATTAACAGGGCAGATTTTCACACACACACACACACACACACACACACACACACACACACACTGCAGTCCTCATTTTGGATTTAAATGATGCAGAAATCATCCACTGCACAAACAAATTCCCAGAATTTTCTTGACAGGAAGTGAATACATGTTTTTACAAAGTGGTGAATAAACAATGGACTCTTTAACAGAGCTGTTATTTGGCAGCTCACAATGGCTGGCATGCGTCGTGTTGCCATGGAAGAGATTCATAAAAAAAAAAAAAAAAAAAAAACATTTATTTTGTTGTCTGCCATGATGAACAACATAAACTGAAAGTATGTGGTTTAAAGTAACTGCTGTTAGCTCATGTTAGTCAGTTTGTTAGCCGGGCTGTGAGCTCAGAGCAGCGGGGGAGTGTTAGTGTTTGTACCACAGGAGGTTTGGACCACCAGGAAGAAGAAGAGGGAGAATGAACGTGGTGGAGGCAGAACTGAAGCTGGGTGAGCGGAAAGTGTAACCGGGCTGAGCAGCCTCTATGGACATAATGGCAGAGGAGCAGAGAGTGAAGAGGACGCTGACGGAGGAAGCTAAGAAGAGAAAAGGAGAGAGTGAGCGAGCAAGAAGCCGCCGGACAAGAGTAAATCTGGGACTGACTTTTAGTGGTTGGTGAGAGCTTGGTGAAATAAAAGGCTGAAAGACAGACGCCGAGCTGGGCTGACTGCTGTTGGACTAGTCAGTAATATTAGCTTATTGCATCAGAACAAATACTCGAGTACAGCTGAACATATTTACCACAGTGGGATTACATTCTCAAACTGGAGGCAACTGGAGCTTTAAATGCTGTTTCCCATCAGGCTTGAACATCAGACTGTGATCTAATGTACGATGTGTAAAAACTCTTTCATGTCTTTTGAGTTCATGTACAAAAGCAGACCAGAGGTTTGACAACAAAAGCACTTTGGTTAGAGTTGGGAAGAAATTGTGGTTTTGGTTAAATATTAATAAAGTAAACACGTCCGGCCTCACGCTTTGTTTTGCCGTCTTCAGTATTCATCCAAGAACATGGTCTTCCTCTCAACCTTAACCAAGAGATGCCTGAACACAGCTAATCATGCTGTAGATGCTGTGAGCAGATGCTGTTGTAGGAAATCAATTTAAATATGTCAGGTCATGTTTTTGCAGATCATGATCACCCAAACATATTCTGTTTTAATTTACATATCCCACCCACCTATAATCAGCAAAACGTCATCGTTAAAGTATGAAAATACTGCAGCATGTGTCACTAACAAACATCTTATATCAGGCCAAATCCAGCGGACAGTTAATGGATTAGAAAAGTATAAAAAAAACACACAAACCACAGATGAGTTTCATTACATGAGAAGCCCCAAAATGTTGAGCAGAGGCCAGCTCACAGCTGTCAGAAGACGTGCCACGGAGAGCCGACAGCAGGGCTTCACTGGCCGAGGTCCATCTGGCTGAGCGGCTGTGCTGCAGAAGGGACAGAAGAGCCACTTAAACGGAGGGAAGGCGTCAGCAGACAGGTATGATGAATGTTACTGTGGCTCACGATGTGGGGGGGAGGCCTGTTGGTGAGGATGAGATGTAATGAAGCTCAGGCACCCACTCAGAAGAAAGATATCAAATATCCAGACGTACTGCAGAGCTGAAGGTGATTTTCTGTGCAACTAAAATGACTGTACTACTAATACTAATATTTAAAGTGCTGTCCAAGGAAAAGGAAAACTTTTTTTTAATTATGTAATTATGTGTTGGGACCACTGACAGTATAAAGAGTGGACGGCATCACCCACAAAGCCCTGATGTGAAGCCCAGATGGGAAAACATGCTTTACTGCTGGATTAATATCTTGTATTTAATAATTTAATAAGCTGCTCGGTTCTCATTTCTTCAGTTTATGACTGCATCATAACAGAACCGGACTAATAGTCTAAAGTCCACACACTGCTCACCGTTCATGCCTCCACAGTCTCCTTACTGTGAGGAGCTGTACGTGCCCTGTGCGTAAAACCAAATCAACCGTGCGTAACCACGGCGCGCATACCTCTCCCTGCGTCTCCCGCGCGTCACAGAGTTTAGCCAGGTGAGCATCAGGTAGAGCTACATTAAAAAAACGGTCTGTTACTATGTACGTCATCTGAGAACGTGTCAGGTTTTGCTCTAAACTTTCTTGGACACCTCGCACGTCGTGTCAGGTTGGCTCGGTGTTAAACTGAATAGGAAACTCCGCCCATGCGGCACAAACCAATGAAGTTTTGGAGCGCTCCCAACCAGAACACCTGCAGCATGACAGGAAATGACTGCAGGTGTTTGAGGAAAAACGGAAGCGTTTCAGTCCAAACATCCAGACTTCACTCATCATATTTATCCATTTATAAACATCCAGAGGATTTTATTTTTGTCTGTCAGGAGAGAAACGTCACATTTCTTTGTGCAGACTTGTGGCCACAGGCTGTGGGTCTAAATGGACAGAAACTTTACTTCACTGTCATGGAGGTCCAACATACAGTCTGACTTCATCTGTACAGGACAGGATGCACGAGGATGTAAACCTGGAAAGGTGAGTTATGTGATCCTGGAGGAAAAACGCTCACTGTACTCTGATTACTAAATTCTGAGCAGTAATTAGCCTGTTTGTCCTGTGAAGAGTTTTCTGCTGGACAACAACAGAGTAATGAGGGAAAGAAGTCAGATAGAAGGTGGGCTATTTACAGAAATATAATATAATATGCATAACTATGTTTTTCATTAGTGTAAAACAAAGCAGTTAATTTTAGAAACTGCAAATGTCATCAACAAATGTTTGGTTAGTTCCTCTGCATAGAAACATTTGAGATTTAGGTCACTTTCTCCTGACCTGACACTGACCTGTTCACCTCTGCCATTTCTGTCTATAAAGGTTGCTGAGCCTAGTTACATTGCCAGCTCCTGTTCTGGCACGACACCGGCTCTGCCCTGGGCCTGTAAACTTCTTCTTCTTCTTCTTCTTCTTCTTCTTCTTCTTCTTCTTCTTCCCAGTGGTCGAAACCTCCTGTGGTACAAACACTAACACTCCCCTGACAGTTTGTTACGTACTTCTCCCGACCCGGAGCCCAAAGTTACATAGTGTGAGAACAGACGTACGAATGACAGAGACACCGTTCACCTGATCACAGGTCAGTGTGGATCAACAGGAGGTGGCAGACGTTACATGATGGGACATTAAATATATCATCTATCTGTTTATTGTGGTTACATTTTGCTGATTGAATGTTTAGATTTCACTTCATGCCTTTCGTCGTCTCCTCTGCCAAAAGAGGTCGTGTTTCCAGTCATGTTTGTCTCGTTAGCAGCATATTTCCAAAACGTCTTCACAGATTTGAGTCAAAAAATGTGACTGTTGGTCGACTGGCTGAGGAACAAGTGATGTGATCTTGGTGACGGTCCAGGAACGTTTCAAAGGATTTATTTGTGCGAGACCTTTTTGAACATTTTCATGAAGTACTTCAATTAAAAATATCTGGCACGTGTATCTTCTGATTCACCGTGCAGAGCCTGGTCCACATGCTGATTAAACATCATGACAGAGTGTGAGCATGGTGCAGCCATGGTGGAGGAGTGCTGTGTCGTTGTTTGTTTCAGTGGTGCATATAAGACTTAGAGAAACATTGTATGTGTGCACAAAGTCTTCTTTTCTCTCATTGGCAGCTTTTCCAGTTTGATGGCTGAACTGTTCCCGCTGAATAAAACATTTTTGTACGGGTCCGTTATAAAGGAAAAGTTTGAGATACACTCATTCACTTTCCTGTTGAGAGATCGGACCAAGTTGGACCGAATCTGTTCCAGTCTGGGTCCGTTTGTGTTGACAGTCGGCAGATAAAAAACAGTGTTTGATATGTAAAGAGTCTCAGCTGAAGTCTTCAGAGCCAGTCGCTGCCAGCTGCTCTCAGAAAGACATTTTTAAAGATATTTTTCACCTTTAATGGACAAAATGAAGAGGTGAAGTGACAGTGAAGAGGTAGAAGAGGCGGCGTGGACTGACGGTAAACAGTCAAAGATGCTGGTTGTCGTCCATGTTTGTTTGGTACAATAAGATGCCGCAATTACCAAAAATCATGCGATTTGCGATCATGCGACTCCTCCTCAGTACTATATTCACTGTCCATCTCGTTCGGGCTGTGTTTGGTGGTGAGCCCGGCTCTGTTGCCAACAGATATTGACTTTATCAATCAGTTCAGGGGGAAATGAGAGTTGAGGCTGAGCAGCTGAGGGACTTCAGAAATGATCCAGTTTCTCCAAAATCGGTGAGTAAAGTTTTAAATGTGTGTTTTCATGCTGTAATCAGTGAGGTCAGAACCATCTCTGATGAGGAACAACACCGGCTGTAACCCACTTTAACCCTCAGCCCCCCGAGTTCAGGATGAATCATCAACACGTTTTTATCACAGTACCATTAAGAATACCCAGAGGTACCCACAAAATCTATTTACTGTCATTGTTGGGTCACATACTGGTGTACTGATGACATAAAGCTCTAAATATGTGCTAAAATCGTTGATTCTGACATGGTGGGTTTAACCTTTGTGATAAACATCATGTGTTGGCAGAGCTGGAGGCTGGAAAAGTGGACAGGTGGTTTGGGATCTTAAACCACACAAAGACCTGAGCCCTTTGTTGCGTATGTGTAGATGCTCGCTGTGCAGAGAGAAATGCCATAGCTCACACTGATGCCTGCAATTTTGAGACGGGCTGTCTTTTTATGCTGAGCTGCTGTCAGAGGATAGAAACAAAATAAAACGAGGAGCGTGTGTTTGTGCACACACACACAGTCGTATCAAACCCTGGAGTTCACACATTGGCTTGCCCCTGGGGTAGAGCCGGGCTGTTGGTCTGGCTGCCTGCCACTGTTGCCATGATCAACATCATCCCATTCCAGCTTGTAGCGTGGTTGTCATGGTAATGACCATTTATTTGCAGGGGGCACTCTCGTCTCCAATATTTCCGGGACACACACACAGACGGTTAGAGGAAGTGAAGGTGAGAGAGAGAGAGAGAGAGAGAGAGAGAGGAGGGGAGTTGCCAGACAGACAATTTGCTCAAAGGGCAGGTAGATGAATCAGTCTCACATGTCCCATCTCACGGTCAGAAAATTGCACAGAACAGTAATAACCCAACAGGACGCAGATATCAGTCATTCAGTTGGCTTTGTTTTTATATCCAGTCGTTTGTTCATATCAATTAGACACCAATTATTCTTCAATACAAACCAAAAATAGATATTTATTCGTCCAATGATAAAAATGTGAAGAGATTTTTGTTCCACTCGAGCTGAAAGATGAATCAGACTCATTGTTAGCGTCATAGCGATGATGATGTCAGTCTGTCTGTCTGTCCGCCACAGCTGAAATATCTCAACAACTGTTAAATTGTCCAATAATTTGATTTATAACTAAATAATTGGAACTAATTACATTTCTGTATATTCAGGCTTAATTCCTTTTAACAAAGTTTAGCATGCTAACACGTCCAGTGTGTCAGATTCAGTGGGTCTATTTACAGAATATAATCTTCATAACTCTGTTTTCATCAGTGTATAATCAGCTGAAAATACGAACGAGCCTTTTATACCTCCAGACACTGCAGGTCCTCTTCCATGGAGTCCACCATGTTGAACCGCCATGTTTCTACAGTAGCCCAGAACGGACAAACTCACATTGCCTGGCAGTTTTGTCAGTTTTTGTGTGATGTTACACGGGCTTCATCCAGCCCGCCTCAGCTCCACAGACACTTTTTGACTCTTTGATAATTGTTTTAATTAGCCGGGAGGCGGCAGAGGCCGTACTGCTAAGATGAGCGTGAGTCCACTAAACATCCTTTAACTAAGATGGCTAATCAGCTAAACATTAGCATCCCTGCTAAACATCGGTATACGTTAACACTGTAAATGTGAGCATGTTAGCATTTAGCTCACACAGCCAGCCGCACGGAGCTACTAGCATGAATGTAGACTCCTGCCAGAAGTTGCTGGAAACATATAAGCTAGGCTAGGCTAGGCTAACTGTGGTAGATTTCAGCCATTTTGTTTTATTCTAGCTTCCCTGTGAAACATCAGTAGACCTCTATTAGCATGTTAGCGGGATAATGTTAGCATTTAGCTCAAGTTTAGCCACACAGTGCTACTAGCTTGAATGGAAACATATAGGCTAGGCTAGGCTAACTATTTTGTCCCTGAAGTATAAAGTTAAATGAAGCTTACATTGAATTCCTCTTTATTTTTTCATTCATAACTCATCAACCTGAAGTCACACATGCACCTTTTAGCAGGTTATGCTTACAGAAGATGTTTTATTAACCTGCAGCAGGCTTCACTGTATATTAGCTATTTATAACCGCCTCCACTGATAATGAAGCTCCTGTTACACTGAGTTTAAATCTCCTGGATGTGCACTTTCAGGGAGATTTCTGCTCTGGCCCGAGGTGACAAAAATGACATCCACAGGCACACATCCACCTGTCTTGTCGGCAGGATGGCGCTTGCTTGCTTGGTGTCCTTATAATAAACGCCCCCCGCTCCCTCCCTGCCTCCCTCCCCGCCCGCCTCCCCGCCTGCAGCCGCCCTCCCCGCTCCCTGCCTCGGTGCCTCCCCACCACCTTCCAGCTCACTCCTCTGTCTCCGTGTCGGGCGGGGAGGTGTGCTGCTCGGAGCCGCGCTGAGTGTCTGTCGCCTCAGATTGAATTTCAGCGCGGCAGCAGTCGGGTTTCTCTCCGGGAGATCAGGTTTAAAACGCGCCCGCTGCCTCTCGCTCCCTGTCAGCCTGCCTCGGTGCTCTCCTCCCTGCCCATCATCACTGCCCCTTTCTCCGTCCACAGAGCCGACACATACACACACACACACACTTTGACTGGAAGTTTTTTATCCGTCGGTGGAGCTGCTCCGCCGGAGAGTCGGAGGCATGAAGCGGCGTTAGGAGCAAAAATAACCCGAGAAAAGAAGCCAGGAAGAGGGCAGGAGGAGTAACAGAGTCCGACTTCACTGGATCACACGGACGACGACCAAGGTAACCTTTAATACTTTTTACAGCACAGCAGTACTGCAGTGTAGTGTGTAGTAATACTGCATGGACTTGTCAAAGTGAGTTTTTACACTTTGAAAACAGGTTTGACTCCTCCTGAGGTGACTGCTCTTCTTTCTGTTCACTGTGCCTCATGTCGGACTAATGCAGTTTTTAAATTAATTTCAAATGAAATATTGCTGCCACTTTCTCCAAAGGCGCCTTTTATGAAGGTTTAATGAGTTTTTTAATTATGGCTCCGTGATTAGCGTTGATCAGAGCAGGTTGTGGTTGCCAGGTTCTCTGACTGACCAGTCATCATCAGTGAACTCATTAATAAACTCATTAACAGTGACTAATATGAATGAACCAGTGCAGAGGGGGATGTGGAGATTACTTCTTTTACCTGTTGAGCGCAGGTGTAACTAATAACATTATTAATTAGCTCAGAGGAAGTGTCAGTGTGTGCCTGACGCTGATCCACGTGGCACACTTTAATTCACATTCTTCACTTTCTGCAGAAATTAAATTACATTTCTATGAATCTAGTCGCTCTGCAGCAGAGCTACAATAATGAAATGAAGAAGTGATTAGTGGACGGATGGACAACGAATCAGCACCAATAATGATACAGATAATTAAACGTTGAGTGGCTCCTCCATCGCTAATGTGGAAATTATCTGGTTTTCCTCTTCAAACATAAACTGAACATCTGGAAACATCACCACGGACTCAGCATGTTCAGCACATTCATTCATATTGGAAGTAATCTCTAATAAAACATAAATAAATAAAGTCCAAAGGTCAGCCGGTCCCTGGGAGTCATCAGTGTCCTGCTGGAGGATAAACACCACCCAATCTGGCAACCCAACATGTTGAAATGAATGGCTTATATCTGACCTATAAAACACGATCAGCTCCTTTATTACGTCGTCCACAGTGACTCAGACTGTCCTCAGTGACACAGCCTGTTTGATCCCTCTGTCTCATCAGGAGCCAATTTGGGCTTCAGATGTTTCATAAAAAAAGACATTTTTAAAGGAGCCGATGACAGAAATGTTAAAACTGATTAAACTCTCATAAACGATGCCTTATTAAGAATTCATAATGACACACGATGCTCTTTAGTTCAGCTTGGTGTTCATCTCTACGTCTTGTTTTGTTTTTAAGCATCTGTCTTGACTTGTCTTTGAAATATTTGGTTCTAGACGCTCGGTGAGTAGAGGCTGTTTGGAAGTTCTGTTCTGTAGTTGATACGCTAATGGCTAACGTGCTAACGTGCTAAACAACGACAATCTCCAAGCTCTGTGTACTCGGGCGTCTTGTCAGAAGACAACAAAGTTCTACTTCTCTACATCTGAATGTTAAAGTCTTTATAGCTGTTATGAAGCCGGGGAGGGAGATTTTCTCTGCTGGAGGACATTCAGGGAACATTCAGACCGGATCAGGCTCTGCAGCGGCCATTAACCGGCTTTATTGAGGCCGGTGCTCACTCACTGTCATTCACTGTGTATGTCTCTCAACCACTGCTCTCTAACTGCCTGACACAAACCAAAGGAAACTTATTTGAGCCTCTCTTTTTTTTTGAATTGCGAGCTAGACTCAGATTTAGAAGCTGCTTTGTGAAATAAACAAACAGGTGGAGCATCAGAGTTTAGATGGTCTCAGTTTCAGAGACGTTTCAGGCTGACCGTTGAGGTTTGTTCTGATCGTCTGATTGGCCGCTGCAGCGTGATGTAGCACAAACGATCTACCTCACCGCGGATGGATCCGCCTGTGTCTTCGCCGCAGCGCCGGATCCTGTCTGAAAGGTTAAATCACAGTGGACGGTGTCGAGGTGGCTTCTTATTGGTCAGATTTGCGTGTTTAAAATGTGAACTTTGACTTCGATGTAAAAACATTGACACAGATTTACTTTGCGTCAGTATTAGGAGAGATTTCCTGCTTTAAACTGCTGATGCTGGTACACAGCCTTGTGTATCTGCCCTCATTTATTTCATCAGTTTGTTTTTGCACCTCTCCTCCGTCTCACTCACTCTCTCCATGCAAGCCTCACGTCTCTCCACTCATTCATAAAAATGTTTGTGTGACTGTCTCTCTCTTAACGGACTTCTTCTTAACGTCACTCAGTCTTTTAAAGTCATTTCAGCACCTGTTCGTCAGTTTGTTTTGTGTCAGACTGTGAACGTCACGCTGTAGGTTGTTTTTTTTTTCTGGTAATATTTGGACAATAACACGTTCTCTGGAGGAAGTGAGCACACTGAGACTTAATGAGGTTTCTGTTTCATCAGGTTTATGTTAGATTGTCTCGAGTATTCAGGCTTTAATGTCACTCTGACTGGTAATTTGTCACCATAATGAACTCCCTAATGATTAATTTCATTGGCAAATTGTCAAGTCCAAAAATTTCATAAAAAAATGAAAAAAACTCCACCATGAGCTCCCACAGTCCAAACTGATGCTTTCAAATAAATCAACCAACAGCAGAAATCTCCCAAAGTATTCAATTTACAATCATATGAAACAATAAATTCTCCAGTTTTCGAGGCTGGAACCAGCTGATGTTTGTTATGTTTTTGTTTTTTAATAAATGACAGTGAAAGTTTCTGATTTTTGTTTTTTAATTTCGAAGTGAAAAACTTGAATGTTTCCTTCTGGATCAGATCGAGCTGCAGAAGATTTCACAGGCTGAATAAAAGCAGACAGAACACCATAAATCCGTAGAAAATTGGAAGACGTGATAAAAAGCGGAGGACTCGAGCAGAGAGGTGTTCCTTTCAGAAAATGTTCGGTCTGGATGAGATCTGGTTTCTGAGGCAGCGCCGGGATTTGATGAAACCATATCATTTCAGCCGCCGCTTCTCTCATCTGTGACATCCAACCCGAGCCGCTGAAGAATGGCATTTACTGTTGGCTAAGTTACGTAAATGTCAGGTGTAAGCATATAGGTGGGTGGACTATCTCATTTACCTCGAGATGTTTAATTAATGCTTGACGGCTCTTCAGCCTGCACCTGCTGCCTCCTTTCAGCGCTCATGTGCGTCGTGCATCGCGCCAGTTTTTCTCTCTATAAACAAGAATATTCCAGGAATATTCATTTGGATCCGTCGTTTCCTCCCCCAGTGTCTTTTTGTTTACCGGACACGGTCGAGGCTGATTCATGCTCAGCTGAACCGCTCGCTTCACTGCTGTGGAGATGGTCCTGGGTGCTGATGGGAATCTGAATGGGGTCATGGGTCAGGGGAGTAATTCCTCAGCTGCTCAGAGTGTGTGTTTCAGGAAGGCAGTGACCTGGACGCTGACGCTTTGCAAACGTTTACAGCGTGATGACATCTTTCTTCTTTATCACTGCGGCCTGATCTGTCCTGATGTAAACTCAGTCCTTCCTCTCTGCATTGGAAATGGGTCAGACGAAAACAAGACCAG
Source organism: Protonibea diacanthus (assembly GCA_028641955.1). Taxonomy (NCBI): domain Eukaryota; kingdom Metazoa; phylum Chordata; class Actinopteri; family Sciaenidae; genus Protonibea; species Protonibea diacanthus. The sequence goes on along the minus strand of CM053976.1, from coordinate 9,355,918 downwards.
CGTCTTAAAAAAGAAAGCCAGTTTAACCTCTTCCACTCCGCCTCCGCATATAATACACAGAGTTTGTCTTGGTGTTTGGCGACAGCAGGTCAGCAGTATGAACCCCGCATGACGGACATCATCTGAAAAGATTCATTTGAGATACAGCTCAGCAGCGTGTCACGTTTTATGTTCATTAATCTGTAATAAACAGTGTGTTGTTCAGATCATGAGCATTTATACTGATTAAGGTCTCAGCACCTCATGATAGCAGTATATGACAAGGAAGGTGCAGTACATCACATCAGCTCTTGGGAAACCTGTTGGTGGCGTCACCCATGCGCTGTCCGTTCCTGATACTGGTGTTGATCATGTTGCATAACGTGTAGCAGTTTTTGGGTTGATGCCATCGATGTCACACAGACTTTGTGCATAATTTAACCTTTCTAACCTCTCAAAAACTGATAAAATGGGTCAATAATCTCACCAAAATACCACATTAAGACTCCAACACCTTGAGTAACACCGTAAAAAATAAATGCTGTGACATGGGATCAAAAACTTTTTGTAAGAATTGCATTTTGTAGCCAGTAGTTCTGTTGTTTCTCCCGTGAATTGCCCAGAAACCTCCTTTATTGTCAACATCTGTAGGAAGCCACCCATCCTCTGAACACCCTCGGCCTCTAGTTTGTGGTTGTACATCTCATGAGACTGTAATTAACCTATTAGTCACAACAGGTCATTTTATACGGTGAGGTCAAGTTTCAAAAAGTGCTCTCGCTGCAGTGAAACAGCTCCTATGGGGACTAACATCACCTCACACCACTGGACTGGTTGCACTGCAGACATGTTGACTTGTCAAAGCTGGAGAAACACAGGCGGACTTCCTTACAGTAATGACGGCTGAGTCCATGAAGTGTCCCAGTAACAGTGACAGTGAACCAGCTCTCTCTCTCACACACACACACACACACACACACACACACACACAACAGCAGGACTTCCCTCAGGTGGAATCATTACTACACCTGTGAGTTTCCTGCCATGACATGTCAAAATGTCTTCTGTGCAACTGGTCCATACAGCAGGGCGTCACGGCTTTCCAGTCAGACCAAATTTATACAATTCCAATACTGCTTAAAGACCCCAGTATGCAGAAATATTCAAATGCACTCAGCGGTGAAGACAACACATTTATATGGCATGCAAATGACCCAAAGCTGCATGGAATTAGCATAAAGTGAGCACGCCTGTAAAGACATTCAGATACCTTTAAATTGGCCATGCCAGTTTTTTTTTTTTTAGATATGTTTTTTGGCCTTTTTGAGCTTTTGTTGGATCGAGACAGTGACAGGAATGTGAGGAGAGACAGAGAGAGAGAGACGGGGAATGACATGCAGGAAAGAGCCGCAGGTCGGATTCAAACCCTGGGCCGCCGCGGCGAGGACTGAGCCTTCGTACACGGGGCGGACACTCTACTCACTGAGCTAAACAACATCCCGGCCATGCCAGTTTGTTCCATAAATTCAGTTGGAGAAATGTAGAGCCATGCATACAGTTTATGTGCCCCAAAATATCAAAGTATAGAAACAGTAGCTGTCATTTTTTAAAACATAACTGAACAGGTTTTTATACAACAAAAATTATGTCCCTCACAAGACAGCAGGACTCTGCTACATAAGAATCCATGTTGCCAAGCTTCAAACTATGTGCTTGTGTCTGGAAACAGTCATTGTGGACCATTTCGCGTCCTGTGAGGAACTACTGGAAGCTACAGGTGTGAACTACAGGTGTGAACTACAGGTGTGATGTTTTTGCTCTTCACCTGAGTATGTGATGTGGTTGGTTGATCTGATTGGTTAAGGTTCGCCCATCATAGACTGGATACTCTGGACCTCAGCCTTTCTTTCTAAAGCAGGACTAACGTTGGGTCAGTTATAGTTTTGAATTTGAAAGCACAGTTGGGGAAGGATCATGCACTTTGGTGAAATATTTTAAAAAGTCACTTTAAACATGACAGATGGAGTTTGTTGACCTTTTCAATATTTCACCAAAAGCTCCATCTGTCCCCAAGTTTATTAATAGCTAAACCTTAACCACACGGGAGGCGTGCAGGATGTGAACCCTGATCTCTGGTGTCAGAAGTCCTGTGCTTCATCCAGAACATGCAGATCTGAGTGCAGGCTACGGGCCTGAGCTCAGGAGCTTCACACCTGCATGCCCATCCTCAAATCAAAGCAGACGTGGGGGTTATTAAGTCATTCTGGGAAACGTAGGACCTGCCTGAGAAAAGTCCACCTACGCCGTATGATAACAAAGATAAATGCAAGAACATCAGACAGAAAGGGAAATGGAAAACCTGAATTCTGCAGACGCCTCGCTCGCACAATTTCACCCTCAGATCTCCGGAGAGCACGGCCCTTTCCTGCTCCTCATTTATCTCAGCTCTGACACAGGACCCGGGGAGGGGGCAACAGGAAGTGTGTGAGAGGGAGAGGGAGCGTTGGATTTTGTCATCAGCAATGATCAAAGTCATACTCTGGGACATCTGAGCCCAATCAGTCTATCAGCCCTGAAGGGTTTTTAGAGAGAGCGAGAGCAAAGATGGTGGAAAGCTTTGAGAGACAAACAGAGGACGGGAGGGAGGAGGTGGATGACAATCTGTGGTGCTCCCGAACTTTCACATCTCTCCCACTCCCTTCCTCTCTTCCCCTCTTTTTTTATTTTACCTCTCCTCCTTCCTCCACCCACCCTGCCTCTCTGTGGCCTCCTCCCGCTGTGACTCGCATCTGCTGGGAAAAAAAGCTGATCTTTAGTCTTGGCAGGGAATCCCCAGCATGCCCACTGCCTCCTCTGACTGGGATTGGTGGAGGGAGCGGGTGCAGCAGAGGGTGATACGGGCATATTACCTGTATTCTTTACTCCAAAAAGCACATGGCCTTTTTCCGGCTGTGCTTCATCTTCTTTGAAGAAAATAGAAATAAAGTCTGTGACGAGCAGGTGGCAGTAACATGTGAGCTTGGTCCAGTTTGTTTCTGGTCATTCTGGCCTTCATCCTGCTGTCCATACCGACATGTACTGACCTCTTTGAAAGAAACCACTGAACACATGAATCTAATAACTGTGTATAATGTGAAAATGGCTGCTTCTCTATCTGTTCATTAGGAATTCAGACACACTCCAACGGATTGTGAACGTAGCTTCATGTCTGCTGGATGAGTAATTAAGGAACTTTCTTTTGCCTTTCATACCATTTGGCGAGCATCACTCAGCCATATCGATTAATTTGATCGCTTTTTTTTGTTTGTTATAGCGAATATTTTTCTCGGGAGTTGTTGGAGACCAGAAACACAGCTGGTGGAGGAGCAAATATTAACTTGTGTACTAACAAGTTCTTCATAGAAATGCCATGCAGCTAGAGCTGTGGAGTTTTAAAAATGAATGCAGTAGTGGTTAGCTTCTCTGCCATCTTTACTGGAAGGGATCCTGCTGTGTTTCATCTGTCTTTGCCTGGTCGCCATATTGCCGAGTTCAATGTCCACTAGTAAACAAATTCAGTATACTGTACGTCTTTGGTCAGTGATTCAAAAGCATTAAGATCAGATCACATATTTCCACTGAATACTGGCTGATTAATCTGGTCTTCCTGAGAATGTATGTTTAAGATTTCAATCAAGCTGCAACCTCTGTGCCTGAGAAGTGAAGCCAAAAACTGCAGTTCCTCTAACGTCCACTTGAGGCTGGCTGCAGAAGTGAGTCAGTCTCCATAAGTCCCCATGTTCAAATGTCCAACTTCACAGCAGAAATAAACATGTTTACAGCCTGGTACAAAAAACAGTTTTGGTCTCTGTAGCTAATTTCCCCCGTTCATTGAATTCAGTTACAGGGTCACATATATTGAAAATGTGGTGTGATATAAATACTGTCAGTTGGTTCATGTGTCATTATTAAATTAAAATCTGTGCCTTTATATTCATGTTTCAGGCTCCCCGCTGAAACATTTGACAGCTTAATTTGATGTGTGGCTGCAGCCTTTTACATTTCCACATGTCCAACATCTACATGTATATTAATATAACTTTTTATTTTGGAGTGGAGTTATGCAACCAGTGAGCTGTGCAGGCTGTTAGTGAGCATTGCATTCAGTCAGCTAGTCGTGCTTTCTGAACCTTTCCTCTCTGCTGCTGTTTACTATCATTTACTGATGGAGATCAGTGCGTTCGCTTTGGTTCCTCGAGGGCTCCTGTTACTTTGAGTGCTCACAGCCAGCTGTGTTTTGGTCGCGTCTGCTTTCCTCAGAGTGTGTTTTAATTCTAGCCTCGATGGAAAGGTCCTGCATTTAGATTCATTCCCCTGCACGCTGTATTTTTTTTCCTCTTGATTCACCAATCACCGAGCTTCAGGCTGCCACACAGGACGCCGAGGTCGCAAAACCATGAAATCCTAGTTTGATTATAAATATGTCTCCACACTAAACGCTCAGAAGCAGTTAAATGGGTATGCAGTCGCCATGGATACCTACTATATCATGAGCTCCATTACTGGGAAGCCCAATTGGTGCCCTCCTGAGGAGCTGGTGATTCAGTAGTAGACTGGGCGGCTTCGAGATGCTGCTTTTGTTTTGCAGTTATCTGTAATCTGTATTTTCTGATGCTGACTTTGCCTCCATCTTTTGTGACGAAGTGCTCGTTGCAGTGGTGTGTCAGATGACAGATCACCTGTCAGTCAAACGGCACCGTGGTGGTTTGTATTTGGATTTTGTGTTGATTGTGTTTTTAAAGGACTGAGAGACGGAGCGGAGATGTGCAAGTAGTGGGCCCTTCCCTTGTTTAGACATTGTGGGTGTCCGTGCTGCTCAGAGAGGTATTTTTACACATGGAGATCAGTTTACTCTACTACACGCTGTGTAGTGTAAATCAGTGTGTAGTGTCTTCAGTGCCTCTGGATGAGCTTTGTGAAGTCTGAAGGAGCATCAGGATTATCTCAGCTTGGACTACAAGTTTTAAAGGGAAGCCTGCGTTCAGATGGTTGACAAGGAAGAACCCGTGTCAAGGTTTACTCGCACACTTTGTGTTGGGTTTTACTTTCATTCCAGGGGTCATTTAGGAGGTTGTATTAGTCACTGAGAAGGTTCTAAAGGACCCTCTAAAGGTTGAGTTCCTCTCAACTTTCAATGGGTTGTTTAGTTGGTTTTGGTGGTTTTCCATGAGGTTTTCTAAAGCATCCGCTTTAATTGATTCTTCAGAAAACCCCTAGACTAACAGCTCTTTGTGAAAACCTTAATTTTAAGAAACTAATAAGGTTAAATAAGAAGGTTAAATAACTTGATCAAATGCTTCTTTGAAGAACAAATAAATAAAAGTTTCCTTGCAGCACTGGAAAAGGTTCCTTCATGGAGATTCTAGGGGTCCTTTAGCACGCTTTAGCAACAACTGATAATTTTCAAGTGGTCATTAGTAAGGAGGTTCTAGTGCTCATTTAGGAGGTTCTTTTGGTCACTGAAAAGATTCAAGGGGTCCAGTAGGAGGTTTTAATAGCCGTTGATAAAGTTCTTGAGGTTCTTTGGGATGTACTGTTGGTAAAGTTCTACGGGTCTTCAAGTCTTTCTTTTTAAATTGTTTTTTAAAGAGGTTCTTGTAATCTTTCAGGAGGTGTCTAGTGTCCTTTCATTTGTTAAACATCTGTATTTCAGGTGAGGATTTAGGACCCTGTTGAGTTGCATTATGGGAAGTGTAGTACTCCATGTTCTAAAGACTAAAAAGCACAAGAAGGTGGCGCCTGCTGCTGTTTTTTTGACCATTCTGTATTTAATATTCCCCCAACTTTATGGCAGTGTACTGGATACAGCACAGTACTGACCGACCTGCTCTCCAATCAGCATTAAAGAAACAGAACAAAAAAAGCATTTGTTGTTTTTTATAATTTTTTCTGAAAAAAAAAAATACCGCACACACTCTGAGAGTCTTATTTTATCTAGTAGTTTGTCAGAGAGTTGAGATGACTCTGCAAATCAAATTTAACTTTGAAAGAAGTTTTCTGTGCTTGCATTTCCCTGAAGAGAAAGCCTTTATATATTTATATATTTATATATATATAGTTTATACCGACTGCATTCAGAGAGTAAACAACACGTCTCACGGCCACTTGGGAAACACACGGTGATGTGTCGGTCCACAGAAATCTATCACTACATGTCTGTGAGCATTGTGTCATAGCATCGCTGGGACAAACTGGATCTAAGAGATGGTAAAGCACAGCAGGATTTATATTTCTGTGACTTCCATCATCACAGAATGAGAGCACGGGCTCTCTAATAACCAGGACATTCGGTCACATCTGCATTATTTATAAGGACTGCAGGAGATTTCCACACTAATGAGACTAATAAGCATGCAAATATTGTTTTGTTGTGACATGTTTGGTGCAGCTTTGTTGACCAGCATTCCCTTGAAAAACCGTCCAATCAGACGGCTGCTTACAGGACATTTGAACAAACCTGCATGAAGGTTTTTATGTGTATATAAGTTATGTTTTGACTAATTAGGTCAGTAGATAGACAGAGGTGTGAACCTTCACTGGCTGCATGATTATCAGTCCTCGGTCTTCTATATGACTGCGCTTATTTTTCATCATTGAATACACACAGCATGTCTCTCCAAGTCGTGCTCCCGGTAAATTCGTAAAGTCCGAATTGTGTCCGGATGTCGGCTTTCACAATGCTGCTCTCTGCCTCCCTCCACCGTATCTTCCAACAAACAGTTTAAACTTTACAAATGTAAAGACTGTAAACTCGTCATATTCTGTCACTGCACTGATGCAGAATTCTCCACGTCTGCATCATGAGGCATCTTCTGAGGTCCTTCTAATTTCGTCACACAAAACGTCAAGCTGCGCCACTCAGACAAACTAAATTGCGGCTGAATTTCACGATCAACAAGCAGTTTATTGCTGCTGCCGATCACCGAAACACTGCCAACTAACCAACAAACCAACCCCGCCAACTCTCCGACGTACAGCGTTTCTCTAGTTGTGCGTCTTCAGCAGACGGAGGACCCCGAGCCGATCTGGAACCCGAGCCCGTCTGGTACCTACAGTACACCGGATGAATTTCTAGCAAGCTAATGTAACAAAATACCGCCTGATAAAGTCTGCTAATTGATCCAGACTCTCGGGGCTGGTCTGGCTGGTTAACACTAACAAACCACTCTGTGTTATTTATAGCTTGTCAAATTACTTAATTGGCTAATGTGACCCTTGATACTAACTTCTGTATTCAGACAGGTTGTGAGAAAATGGTTGCTTGTATTAAATATGATTTATGCTGGACTCCCTGTGGAGCATTACATTGATTTAAATGTAAAGATTATGGCCGATCGATTGGTGGTGTCTCTGTCCTCATACGTGCTAAACACCTCGTCCATTCACATCGGAAACACTGTCGATCTGTGTGCTGTGATTCATTTGTGCTTCATCATTCAGCTCCTGCTCTTCCTCTCCTCTCTAACCCTCTTTAACATGCTGTATGTACAGACACAGCGACGGCTCCTCTGCATAAGTGTCTCCAGATCACGAGGACGATATTGGACTGAGGGAAGAGGAAGGGGCAGAGCTGCAGATTTTTATTCCATCTTTGATCTTCAGCTCTTTTCTTGTTTGTTTTTTACCCTCCACCCTCCACCCTCCACCCTCCCTCCGCCCATCCTCAGAGATTTGACAGTGTGCGCAGGCAGTTGCATCAACAACAAGATTACTGTGTAATCAGATTCTATTGAACATGAATGCAGTTATTGTACAGGAAGTTCATCTATAATGTATCAGCTCTAATTCTAGGTCAAACCTCCGAGTTTTACTGAGCTTCAGGTCTTATATTTAAGTGTTGTTTGATTATTATGGAGAATAAAGCAGCGTGACAGACGTAGAGTTTGTCTTTGTCTAGAGTTTCATGATATTTGGGCATTTCCTCAGACGACAGCAGGAATAATCGCGGATAAATAAACGTTGGAGTAGATCAAAATTTCCAGAAGAGACCCCCTCCATCTCCCACCCACCCTGTTTTCTCTGCAGGGAGAGAAGTGGGGAGGAGAACTGTTGTAGGTGGATGCGATGATGTGATTAATGCTGATGCTTTGTGTTTAACATGTTGCATAATCATAAATGGGATATGCATGTAACAGTCACTCTCTCACTCAGTTTAGACATCTTAGATAAGACACAGCATGCTCATATTATAACACATGTAGTTTAACTGTCTGTCCTTCTCTTTGTAAATATTAAAGCTGATCAGATTTCTCCATAGCAGTGTGTAGAAGGCTCCGGTGATTAAATTTACTGTAGACCTCTTTGTTTCCTCCTTCCCTTCCTTCCCTCCCCCTCTCCTCTCTCCTTTCCTTCTCCTCCCCACTCAGGGAGCCTGGGTGCAACAGTGGAACCTCCTCCTTGAGAGAGCTTTTCTCCTCTGGATGTTATGGCTGAAATGGTACGTAGGCTCAGTCAAAGGCTAAAAATATACAGTTGAAATTAACAAGCAGGAAGAGATACGAGTGCCTGCGTGTGCTGCATGTGGCTTTGTTCATGTTTCACCTCGAGCTGGTTTTAAGAATGCGGAGCGGGTACAAACAGCTCACCTGTGGTGGATGCACTTTGACTCAGTAAAGGTCAGCCGTGGTTCATGTGGATCTCTCAAACATTGTTTGAGACGTAGATCTGTTTCTGGGTAAACCTGTAAAGTTCATCACACTGATTAGTGTTATCGCCTGTAACTGTCTGATAAAACCATCAAACCTGCAACACAAACTGATGGACAGGATCAAGCTTTAGGATGAACCGTCTTCTTTGTCACGCTGAATCTAATCACCAGTTGAGAAGCAGCAGCTGAAGGTGCAGAGACTCACAGAAGTGCAGAGAGGCTCTTTTCTCTGTGTGAGCTGCAGCACGTTGGATTGCACATGAAATAATGACTCTGGGTTAAAGTGCTGACTCTTAACCTTCAATATGAAACATCCACATCAGGTCAGCGGCTGCTTTCTTACATGATGCAGCAATTTTAAGAGATAAATTACAAGTTAGACACTTCCATGAAGTCATATTGTGATGTTTGTCAAGTGACTGAATGGCCAAAAGTATGTGGACACCGCTGTCCAACATGATGTGCGCCAATAATCAGCATTCAGCCTGGAGTAACTCATGGCTACCTGGGTGTGTTCAGACAGACTGTTCACCTAATATTAATATCAACACACTGAGGCAACCCTGAAGCTGCGAGCCAGCACCCACTCCACAACATTTTCATACTCTGATCTTAAATCTGTGTCACTTTTTCTGTGATGTTTGACTGTTTCAGATTCAGTGAACTCAGCTGTTCTGGAGCTACATGAGGCTGCATGTTTAACTGCATGCTGAGCTGCGTTCGTGGGCGAGTTTCATTCACACAAATGTTTCTAAAGAGTAGAACGAGTTTCACATCCTGCTGTCAGGAACCAGCAGACAGTTGCTTAAAAATGTGAGTGTCAGTAATCGTATTAGGAGACCCAGAAAAATAAGAAAATATTACCCCAGCTGTCATCACAGCAGAAATAAAGACAGACCGGTCTGACATGAAGTGTCTCGCCAAGTGGTCCATGACTAAAATATGTCTGGAGATGATTGACAGGATGTAGTCCGTTACACAGTAGGTGATGTTTTAATAGTCCTGTATAGTGACACATTTTTCCAATCAGATACTGTGTTGGCATAGCGATGTCTGACGATACATAAATCAGTACATTGGCATTAACATTGATTTGGTGAACTTGCAGTGGATCCCACCGGGCACGGCTCTTTGACGTCATGGCTGCTGCTTCCAGAGCACAGCTTTGTTGACTCCTTCAGGTTTGCTCAGTTTTCTTGTTTTTGTTTTCTCGTTATGTTCTTCGACCATCAGTAAGTCGCTGCGTGGTTCAACTGTTTCCCTTTTGTCCGTTTTTACAGTCTGGAGTCTGCACAGGTTGCTTCATTATGCTGTTTCTGACTTCCTGTCCTGCTTGAAGCTGCATCCGTCAAACATAGGTGGAGTCACATTGTCTAGAACAGGTGTGAACATTTTCAGTAGCCACGTCGCAGCTGGAACGTGTCGCAGCCCGATTGAATACCATTCGCCTCACCTTTCCCTTCCAAGCATGGCGGCCATGAAGAGCACTGTAGAGTCTGTCCATCCGTCCATCCATCCATCTGATTGTACACAAACTAAAACTCATTATATCACTTCCTATGAGTGGTTCTCACATTATTCTCAGTTTTTCATGCTGGTGTGGCACCAAAACAATGAAACCACGTCAGAGAAGGTTGCATCTGCAGCTGTTCGTCCTCTGATGGCCTGTAAGCAGGCAGCTATAGGAGTGCTGAGAGCAGCCTCTCAGTATGCATGGATAAAGCTTGACTTACTCTCAGTGACTCTCCAAACACTGACAGGATAATGAGTAACAGAACTCTCTCTGCGATGAAGGAACTGAACCAGCAGGTATCTGCCCGACGACAGATTTCTGAGTGGTCGAGATGTTTCTGTGTTTCTGTGCTGCAGAGGAAACATCTCATTTTATCCCTACACTTATAATAAATGAGAATTTACTGGGTGTTGTGCTTACAGCTTCATGTTTTCATGTTTTTTTTTATCACATTATTCAACTACTCACCAACTTTGTGTTTGTCACTGTGTGCGCGCGGTATAGTGTTTATTCTCTGTGCTCATCTCGCAGTCCTTAAATGTGTCATTTATCTCATGCAGTTCCATTGATTGTCCCCCCGTCGCTCTGCCTGCCGGTGATTGGACAGTTTTTCTCCGCTTGTCTTGTCTCCCCACTGCTCCCAGCAGCAGCGGAAAGGCGGCTCTTTAACATATTCCTCTGAGCGGCTGCCAGTTTCATCCTCAATTTGTCTGCATTTTGTTTTAAGTAAGTTTTTTTTAAGCAGTTATCTCCAAATGTTTTTTATGGGATGTGCGATAACAGCGTTGTCGTTTTGTGGCAGTTTCATTGTGAATGTGATGAGTTGTTTTTTCTTTTTAAATTGGACCCGTTCAGTCTGGCTGCAGATGGCTGCTAATACGAGGGACATGAGCATGAAGAGTCTGTTAGGCAGATGACAATATGACCGCTTAGAGATAAAAAGTGGGACTTGGAAAAAGCACTGAAGGTTTGAATATATGTGTGAGTGTTGGGGCTCGGTGTGTGCGGTGTCTCAGTGAACAAATAAATTACCAGCCAAGTGAGCAATTTTGGCAAAGAAAACTGAGAACAAGGGCAGGAGTTCCAGGCAGAGCGGAGAATAAATCAAACCGACTGAAGGTACCGGTACTGAGTCACCGTCCTCTGGGCCCAAAGCACCGCTGGTTTCCAACCTGCAGTCATCGCAGGTCCTGATTAGGTGGCTAAATTGAAAACCAGCGGGACTCTGGGACAGGAGAGGCTCACCTTGAAGAGAGGCGATACCCTTTAAGACAAAGTCAGCAGGCTCCAAAGTTGGAGCTTTGACACGCAAACTGAGTTGGGTCCTTGAGGTCCAGTCTCCAGGATTCTGTTCCTCCTGGTTATTCACTTTGGTTTTGTTCCTGTAGCTCCAGATATTGTTTCTATCCTTCATGACAACATAAGATAAACTCTTAAAGTTACTTAAAGTACTGTAATTGCTGACATGTTGGATCAGCAAACATGAAAGGTCAGAAGATCAACGGTTCATCGGTTTTTAATCTGCTTTGAGGTAGGTGGACAGGAAGGAAGCATATGAACTAGTTTTCCCTTTGAGGTCCAGTGTCCAGGATCCTGCTCCTCTTTGGTGGTTAAAGTTAATTTATGGTTATTATAACTTTGGTTTTGTAGCTCCAGAAATTGTTTCTATCCTTCACGACACTCATGAAAGTACTGGAATTGCTGAGATGTTGGATCACAAAAATAGAGGTTCAATGGGTGATGATGATCAGTGGTTCATTGGATTTTAAACTACTTTGAGGTAGGTGGACAGGAAGCTGGCCTATGAACTGTGTTTCCTCTATAATGTAGGAAAACCTGGATGTCCAGCTCCTGTTACAGTGACTCAAAGGAGTAAATAATACATTATTTTCTCAAATGTCTATTTCACCATAAATGGACCGCCCATTGCCATTAATCTTTGTATTCATATCTTTAGATTTGTTTGTTTGTGCTTCCGTTTCAAGGCGCTTTTGATTTCCTTGAATTGCCCCTTGATGGTCAAATAAAGAGTTTTTAATTGAAATACCAGCATGCAGTAGCAGAGGGAGTGCGGTGTTCTTGTAGAGCAGCAGAGCTTTGTATGAAGTAAGTTGAGCGTGGAAAGTTTCGCATTTGATTTGATTCTTCCCAACAAATGTGAAGCCTGACCACTGTGATGATCTGAGAGGGTCCACGCCTCCTGGAGCTGAACACAGTCCAGTGTTGGCTGCTGTTGACTCTCCTTATCTTAGGTTATAAGACAATAATTATTATGATGTGACCATGGACAACCGGTATTGATGTCGCCATCTTGTTTTTTTGAAGCCAGAAGTGACCATATTTGGACGAGAGTGTTACTCTTGGTTCTGGATGGTTAAAATCTGTTTGTGGAAACATTTGAGCGATAGCTGATGCAGAAACACAAAATCTGGATTCAGATTTGATCAGCACTGCCCAGTTTGACAGTTTGTTCTGAGTTTCTTGAGCCCTGACCATGCCTTAAAGCTTTATCGTGGGACCATAATTTATGAAACGAACATCTTGCTGTGTGGAAGAGGACCTGAAAACAGATTAGACATTGAGACCTGAGAGGAAACTGTTTACTGAGGTTAGAAATCAGCTGAGAAGTCGACTCATTTTCTATAAGACTCAGTACAGTCAGACTTCACTTTCCTAAAGGTCCTTAGTGACTTGTAAGGATAAATATTGAAATTAAATTATGAATTATTATTCAGTGACACTCTCAAACTGTCTGTACACTGAGAGTGCAAAGACTAATTATTGTTTTCTAATGTGTACTGTACCTCTCGCTGTGCGGTTGGTGGAAGCGGTGCACGTTGACCCACTTTTACCACATATAGGGCGTATTAATAATTCATGTGCTATACGTTCCTGATGCTGTGTGTGTGTCTTTGTGTATTGTGTGTGTGGGTGGGTGTGGTTGGCCTTTAGTTTAAGGGAGAAGATCAATGAGCAGGCTCATCAGGCAGTCTGCTGGTCGGTGCTTCTCCAGTGCTGTTCATTTAGTCGTGTTGTCAGACTGTCTAAAACCTGGACATAGTCTCCGTGACGTCCCTGCAGACTGTTTAAAACCTGGACGTAGTCTCCGTGATGTCCCTGCAGACTGTTTAAAACCTGGACGTAGTCTCCGTGATGTCCCTGCAGACTGTTTAAAACCTGGACGTAGTCTCTGTGATGTCCCCCGCAGACTGTCTAAAACCTGGACGTAGTCTCCGTGACGTCCCTGCAGACTGTCTAAAACCTGGACGTAGTCTCCATGACATCCCCGCAGACTGTCTAAAACCTGGACGTAGTCTCCATGACGTCCCCGCAGACTGTCTAAAACCTGGACGTAGTCTCCGTGACATCCCCGCAGACTGTCTAAAACCTGGACGTAGTCTCTGTGACGTCCCCGCAGACTCTCTAAAACCTGGACGTAGTCTCTGTGACGTCCCCGCAGACTGTCCAAAACCTGGACGTAGTCTCTGTCTCTGTGGAGAAGAGTGTGGGTGGAGCTGAATGAAGTCTAATTACTATAACCAGACATCAGACATCACCATTAACATGGGGACTTATGGAGACTGACTCACTTCTGGAGCCAGCCTCAAGTGGACGTTAGAGGAACTGCAGTTTTTGTCACTTCCTGTGTTGTCTTCATTTCACAGCCACAGAGGTTACCACCTGCACTGACTGCTGAGGGCAGCAAACACACTTTGAGCTGCTGCAGTGAATCAAACTGAGCTCAGAGGATTCATCCTGTCATGTTTCTTGATAAAGTCACTGTTTTCCTTTATTTGCTGCGAGAGGCTGAAATCTAATCTCACGCTGCGCGCACGCAGCTAGTCGTTTCCACACAACAGCATGGAGCAGGAAGGAGTTGTTTACCTTGATGCTGTTTCTAGTTCTTACAAACTGAATTAAGAACTGCAGCCTGCAGCGCTGTGGCTAATAACTCACTGCTCAGCCCGACCTGCAGTAATGATGAATTGTCATTCAAATAAACTTTATTCATACAGCACATACAAAAATACTGCAGGTGAGTAATGACACAAACAATATTCAGATTACATTTAATTAGTTTTGGACAGTTTTGTGCCTCATGAATTCACACATTTAAAAAATGGCATTAAAGTGCGTCATGAGATAATTTGAGTTTAGTCACACAGTACCAAGAATGTCAGCTTTGGCATAACCCTGAGACACACAGGCCGTGGATCCCACATTCACATGGCCATGAAATCAGACCCTGTGAGAGCTGAGAGTGCTGAGAGTGGGCAAATAATGAGCTGAAGGTCCTTAAAGAAGCCAATTAGCCCTAATAAGCTACAGTTTCTGGCAACCCGGAGGGAAAGGATGAAGTGTGCTTATACTGTACATAGCACGCACAGACATACACACTCATCTTTCCTCTCATCTCACATCCATTTTCACTCCAGGCTTCCTACTCATTTGTATAGGACAAACACACACACACACACACACACAAGTGCACACACTCCCTTGTTTTGCCCAGATTTCTGCCTTTGGGAGACGGTTGCTCGGTCCCTGGTGTCCGCGGTGACAGTTATCGATCAGGGGGACGATGGCTGCTCCAGTTTGATCTCTCAGTCAGGAGGACTCATTACTCGACTGCTGCTCGCATTCAAGCTAATGCGAGCAGGGGAAGCGTGGAGGGGAGGCGAGGAGGAGGTGGAGGAGGTGGAGGAGGAGAAGGGACAAAATTAATTCCCAGCCACATGCACCACATTTCCGTCAGTCCACCTCCTTCTCCACTCAGCTGAGGGGAGTCGATGCTTAGAGTGGCTGCTTTGGTCCCTTCTTCTACATGTTATTGACAGCTGACTATGAAACGGTTTACTGTGAGCTCCTGTGTGTAGCATTTCAAGATTGCCCGTGAATGCCAGAAGGTTATGTACCAGGAACACTGAGCACATCCACAGTAAGCTGGCTAAATTTGAGACTACATCTATTCCTCTTAAATTTTGTCCGTCCACGTCAGGCTGGTGTTTCTCTCAGTCAGACAGTTTCAGAGGAAAACCGTCTGTCTGGAAACAGTGATCGACCTGAAGTAACAGAGTTGAGAAGATTCACCTTCTCAGCATCAAAACGATCCATCAAGATAAACTGTGTTTCTGTACAAACTTTAGATTTTGACTCATTGTTGAACCGCCATGTTATTAAACCCATAACGGACAAACAGACTTTAGATAGGACCTCTTCTGTTCTTTAAGCTTCACGGCTGCCGTAGTTTACCCTGCACACTTGGAACGGGAGGGTGAACAGGTGGAGCAGTATTCAGTTCATTCAGTATTGAATTAACTCAACACGCTGCTGTAGATGAAGCCCAGTTGTTTTCCCATTAAAAGACGACCAGGAGGGTGGAGGGTTTCCTCGACAGCAGCTCAACACTCGATGGAAAAAATGTGATTGATCGGTGATTGAGTTCAGGATTCATTTCTCTTACACTTCCCCAGATAAGCAGAGTTTCATGTAAATGTGGCCTGTGTTTGCATAAGCTGACAAACTCTAATCTAAACAGCGTACACTGAGCTGTTTGTGTCCTGATGCTTGACAATATGACGGCTGCTGATTGTGAAAGTGTTGCTTACAGTTTGACGGACAGATCGGAGATGACGCTTCGGAGGCGAGCGGGCGGCGGTAATCTCCTCGATAACGACGCGTTTTGATGAGAATGTCAGAGAAAAATGAATTTGTGGTTTTGGCACACCTGCAGCGCCGAACGCCGTGAATCTGTGACACTCTCTGAGGCAGAAACGAGAAGATCCGTTCAATTTGGATCTATTCATTCACGTCCTTCAATCGGAGCTGTTTTTCTCAGCACACTGGAACAAATTAGAAATGTTATCTGTGATTCCTCAGCAGTTCATCGACAGTACGTGCACGTTTTTGGGTTCTCTCGTTGTTTTCGTCCTCGTCGCAGAATCTAATTGGGTCGGCCGGCTAATAGATTTGCAGGCGGCAATTGTACGTACAAAACAGCTATTGAGATAAGGCCTGATGATTGCTTTCATTTGGAGGGCTGCTACTCTCTCTGCCATTTAACTGGCAGAATGGATTGTGCCTCCTCTCTGATCAAGATGCTCGCAGCAGTTTGCAGCAGAAGAAAAGCAATTTCACAGCAAACTGGTACACAGCAGTGGGAAGAGGGACGGCGAATAACAACAGAGGAGAGTATTTGCTGATGCGCCGCTAATACAACACACACAGAAGGCACAAAAAGGCA
This sequence comes from Protonibea diacanthus, assembly GCA_028641955.1. NCBI lineage: Eukaryota > Metazoa > Chordata > Actinopteri > Sciaenidae > Protonibea > Protonibea diacanthus. Next base: position 9,339,496 of record CM053976.1, on the reverse strand, counting down.
CATCTTCCTCTGTTTCAGCCAATCCCCACTCTGAAATTGATAAGATAAACGGCAGCATAGAGCTCGGCTCAGATATCCCAGAAATCTTTGCGGCTGCAGAGGGATGAGGTGTGACATTTGTGTAATGGAGACCAAGTGTTGGTTTTGTGGCCGATGCTATTGTGGATCGAGATACGAGGTGAAGATGTGTGAGATTGTCCGTCTTATCTGCCGAGACGTGGCCGGCTGAGGAGGAGGCCTCGCGCTCACACAAAGGGAGCGAGGCTTTATCACGGCGACCATTATCCGAGCCTCTTTCTCATTTGTTTGCTCGGTGCCTCGGCATCGTTAGAGACGAGAAGAAAGAGGCCGGGGTGGACCATTGTCTGACTCTCGAGGTGCCAATAACAATTATTGTGTATGTGTTATGAGTGCTGTGCACATAAAGGTTAGAGCGGAGCTTCATGGCTGGATGGTCAGTGGCTCAAGAATCTCATTAAGTCGGCGTCTCCTGACAACAGGACGCCACCAAGTTAGTCAGTAAACATCCAGCAGAGACGGCGGTCGCCTTGATATGAAAGTATGTCGTGGTTTTTAACACTCCAGCCACCAATGTAGCTTAAACTACATCATGAAAGCATGAACGCATCTGACAAACTGAGTTTTACCTTCATCCATGATGTAACCGTACGTTACTTCTCAGGCGATTTGGTTTCATGATCGTCTGTCGGCTCAGTGAGGTATGAAGAGGGTCAAGCACGCTGTTACATTGAACACCAACCATTGAACGGTTCATTAAAAACACTGGTAGCGATGCACTGAGTGATGCAGTGAAGCTGGAGGTGACCTGAAGGACAGTACACGGCTGGTTGGCAGATACTTCAGGTGTGGTAACAGGACAGAGCTGGACGTAGCAAGGAGAGTGACGGAGTGGATTCCTGAGGCAGAGGAAACTGGGTTAGCTGAACACCAGATAGGATGATTGAATGAGTTCAAGGTTGGACATACGTAGTTAACACGGAGTGGTCAGAACAATCTGGAGCCTTGAAGGTTGAACCGGTCTTATAAACTGCAAAGGTTGATGAGTAGATGAGGATCAGGCGTGAGGAAGACCGGAGAGAGACAAACGAGGGATGGGAAATCAAAAGGAGAGGGCACAAAGCCTCCATCAGAACACCCCTGATGGAGTACAGGGATCTTATTTGCTCTTCCTCACTGTGAATTTGGACAGATCATGACTGATATAAAGAAGGGGATGAACTGAAACTTCATAAAAATGATAATGGAGGGCAGAATAGACAAAACAAAAAAAAACAAACAAAAGTCTGACCTGCTGAATAAATCAGTTCTGTCTGACTTCTGCTGATTGATGTGAGTTTTGTTGTTTGGTGACCAAAAGAGGAGAAAGAAGAGAATCGGCTGATGTCAGTGACAGTGTGTGTGTTGTCCTGATGTTAGTAATAGGTTAGTTAGAGGTTACTGGACAGCTGTAAAGGCTCCATACTTCAGACAGGTGACCACGTCTGAAGGTAGAAGGCTGTGTTTGTGTAGTCTTATCATGGCGCGCACATTCGGGCGGTGTCAGAGGCAGTCATGGTTGAAAAGTGATGGAGTTCAGTTTGTTTCCCTCGGTTTGACATTAATCTAGAATAAACCAATAAATCCTTTGGATTACGGGCGGATAAGTCTCCTCAGTCGTGTTTCTAAACTTTATGTGAGCGTGTTGTTATTGGAAACATTTGATCTGTTTGTGGATGAACAAAATGATTTCAGAAAGAACAGAGCTTGTGTTGACCTACGTCACCCTCACCTCACGTCCTGCACGCGGCTTCAAACCACCGGGAGCGTTTCAGAGCGTTTCTCCCTCCACACTTTGTTTACTTGCTCAGATTTAGTTATTTTCGATATATATATCGATATATTAATCTACATCTGTATATTTGTAACTCGATATAGCACGAGACCATATCGTTTATATTGATATAGTTTATTTTGTATTAAAATGGCTGCACATTTCTTCCCTTGAGCCGCCTGTTCGTTTTTATTCCTCCTCTCCCTCTGTGCAGGTCTCCCGCTGCTCGCTGACGGCGTCACGTCAGAGTCTCCAATAACTCCAGAAAAAGTCTCAGGATTTGTCGCTAGTCGATTTTTGGGGGGGGAAAAAAACAAAAACTAAAAAACTAATCACTAGAGGGTCTGAAAAGTCTCTAAATACAGCGACAAAGTCTCTAAGTTGTCAACACAACACAGAACACCTCCACCTGACTCCAGAGGAGGATGGAGTGTGTGTCACCTGTGTCATTATTTCATCACATTACATAACAGCTTTACCAACAAACACTGGCAGAATGTCCTGATTTGTTTTGTGTTGAAATAACGCAGACTGAAGTGACCAGCAGTGCAGGACAGTCTTTATGTCTGTCCTGGTTGTTCCGGTCATGTCTCACAGAGCAGGGCTGTGTTTCAGTTTTTGACATGTACAGTGTATTATTTGTTCTTGTGCTCATGTTTGTGTTGTCTTGTAGGTCCATGCAGTGTTAATGCAGTAATGTTGTCGGTTCTTCAGTAAGATCAGACTCAGATGTGCTTTCCTCATTCTGTTCATTTGGACTCTGTGATCCGGTGCTGCAGGCACAGACAGAGCCAGCAGCTTTAGGTTATGATGGTTGGTTGGTTGGCACGGGGTTTTCTGCTTTGGCACACTTTGGTTGGTCGACAGCAGCACTGGTTGGCACTGTGTATGATTTACCTAGTCTGTTGTTTGGCACGCTGTCCTCTCAGATTTAGCAGTTAATTATCGACAGAATTTCACACCTGAATAACAAACACTAAGCAAGAACCTGATTTGATGAATTGCCTTAATTTCCGTTGGCTGAGATGTGTAACATAAAAATACTCCTGCTTTCTGTTCAGACAGTATTTTGGCTGTAGAGATTTAAAAGCAGTCCTGCAGGGCTCTTAGAGTGAATCATCTCCTGCACTTAGAGTTCTTGGAGGAACTTTGCACTCGATGGTGAACTGGAGTGTTTTGTTGGTTTTTTTGGACACCAAATCCAAAACCAGTAATTAAATGTGTTGAGAGTAAGGTGTGTTAAGATGTTTAGTCGTAGGTAACCCTGAACAACTTTGATTTTGTTGAGTTGAGCTGAGTTTTTGTGCATGTAAGAATCGTTCAGCAGCCTTAACCAGCAGTTATGTCACTTTGCTTTTAAATCACCTGTTAATGTCTGAACGTATTGTATTCATATGAAGCTTCAGGTTACAGTGAGACATCGGATCAGTGATCATGGGGCGAGTTGGGGTTTGGTTGAGCTCAGCAGCTGACAGTGATTGATCGATCATGTCTTGTGTGATTATTTAAAGCAGCTGGACGTGTTTTTGACTGTGCTGATTGAAGGGTTGAGGCAGTTTGATGTGTTTTAACAGGCTGTAGAGGAGATGCATTCACGTGCCATTTAAAAGGCAATGAGAGGCTGGAATGTTTGGCCTTAATCACAATTACTGCTAATTTCTTTTCTGTGGCCAATCAGTTGATTGGTCATTTTAGCACTAATCAGTACAGTGAAGGAATCGTCTGCAGGAGAGTGCATTTCTTAATCGAGGCACCTCACCACATCACGTCCACTCTGCACTGTGGGGTCTCTTCAGACCTGCGTACCTGCTCTGATCACACTCCACGAGTACGCCAGGTGCTCTGTGTGTGGTAACCATGGAAACATGCCACAAATCTGAATAACAACGAATGTTAAGTGAGAAGAGTTAAAAGTGACAACATCAAGTTAGTTGACTGTGGCGATAACTCGCAGGTCTATTTGTTGATGCTATCTTTGCCTTAGCCTAGCTTTGATGAGCTGCTGATGCGATGCTAAGACAGTTATATAACTGATGAAACTCACAGACTGCCAGGATCTCATCCATGGTCCTCAGTGAAGATTTATTTATCCCTCAAATGGGGAAATCTTTCACACATACAGGCCCACACACATAGAAAGACGTGGTGGTGGAGTGATGTTCAGTGCCCAGGAGGTGAACTGGCACTTCTCCAGCTGCCCGTCCACGCTGTCCTCAGCCTGTGGTCCATGCTGGGCCGACCATCCTCAACAGACTGAGCTACTGCCGCCAGACAACAGTTACTGTGCATCAAGAAAAAAGTTCAAGACAGTTCAACTCGGGCAGACAACAAGCGTGACTACACATTGGTCAGGGCATCTGTGTATGTGTGTGTGTATGAAGTGGGTCAGAAGTTTATAGATACAATGAATGGTGTCTTTAAACAGCCTGAAAATGATGAGCTCCGTTTGACAGAGACAGCTTGAAGAGTGACAGGAATGTGGAGAGAGAGAGAGAGAGAGAGAGAGAGAGAGAGAGAGAGAGACGTGGAATGACATGCGGGAAAGAGCCACTCGTGGGATTTGAACCCTGGGAGGACTGACCCTCTGTACACGGGGCGGCAGCTCTACCAACTGAGCTAAACAACACCCCCACCTTCCAACCCGGTGCAATATTGTGCCTGAAGGTGTTCATATTAGTATAAACACCTTCACCTGAAGATGGGACCACCCTCATAGAGAATCAATACTGAAAAGATGCTGGATGAAATGGATACAAAAGTATCTACTGTACCTCCACCGACAAACGAGTCCTGTGTCGACATAACCTGAAAGGCTGCACAGCAAGCAAGAAACCATCGCTCCAACAACAGTTTGTAACTGCAGCTGTCGTCTGATCGGCAATGAATTGGAGTGTATATAAACCTCTGACTTCAGCTGTATATGAACACTGCAGTCAGTCTCAACACGCCTTCTAACATCCCGTCTGCAGAGCAGCGTCTTCTTTCTCTGACCTCACGTGCTGAAACCTGTGAGCGCCTACAGAACCACACACACACAAACTGAAGAAGAATGAGTAATGAGAACCCACCAAGCCTTTAGTTAATTAATTGTCATGCATCTGCTTCTTGGGGAAATAAGTGTTCAGTCACTCGCTGAGCAACGAGGATTACTAAGAGAGAGCGACGGAGGGAGGGAGGGAGGGGAGAGTGACAGAGCAGATAAAAAGAGGAGAGAGGAGAAGAAGGATTGGCCTATTACGCTCCATTTAGACTCGTCTCAATTTGGAGGAACTCCGCTGTGTGTTGGCCTCTTTACACCACCTCATCTACAGAGAGACATGAGCAACGAGTGAAGGAGGGAGGGAGGGCTGGTGGTATTTGTCATGATGAGTCAGGGAAGCAAAGGCGGAGGCCCGTTTGGGTGGAGTCACGTCTGCATCAAACAAACTGAAAGCAAGAAGCTGTAAAGTCCAGTTTATATGACTAAGACGCCTGACCATCGTCATAGACAGGAAGCGGTTTTGTAAATGAGGTAATAGGGTTCAGTTCCCACTTGTTGTCTCCTCAGGTACATTTTGTCTCTGAACACTTGATTCGCCTGACGTTTCTGGTTGAAACAGTCTGCAGGATCAACGTGTCATTGAGTCGTTCAAGACCTCTCAAGGATCATGATAATGTGTCATTATACAGCACAAGTTTGCACAGTGAAATGACAGCTGTCGTCCCTTCATATGTTTAGACTCGAACGGGAAAATACACACCGATCAGCCGTACACCAGCACTGTTTGGTCCGCTTTGAACGGACCAGAGTTTGTTTCCTTGGATGGTCCGGTTCGTTCGGGCATGTGTGAAAGCTCGTCTGAACTCTGGTACCGCCTGAAAACGTGGGTCTCAGCCTGCTTGCAGGTGAATCCTGGTGCGGTTCAAGAACCAAAGATCAGACAGCCAAATGATGAACTTTCTTCTGCCTGGTGCCCCAAACGAGTGAGCTTGTCCTGCCTCAGTGTGCAAGATAGTAGTCGTAGTCGAGTGCTTGTTCCTGAATGCTGATGGAGCATGTCTCTGTAAAGACGTGGGGATAACAGTCTTCCCCAGTTAGTCGGGGTTGCCATGCCTCTTCCCCTCTACCCTTTCCTTCTGGGTGACGCCTGATCTGAGGATCTCCTCCAGGATTGTTTCTCTTCAATCCTAACCTCACTCTTATGTGCTCAGTACCAAACTCTACACTACATCCTGCATTAGAATCAGGAGAAGCCGGCCTGGTCAATCAGGCTCATCAACATATGTGAGGTGAAACTTCACGTTGATGACATTAATAATTCAAAATTTACAGTGTGAAGTCGTATGAATGTTCAAAAAGTTGTTGATTGCAGCTTTATACTTTGTACTTGTGTCATTCAATCAGAAACGACTCCTGAAGTTAATATTTCATGCCGCGCATGAATAAAGCAGCAAAAATGAAATTTAATGGATGTCTGTCGACTCAAATCTTCAACTTTAGCGTTTGCTGGACCTCTCCTGCAAACATTCAGAATTTATGAGCTTCAGGAGGCTTCTCATTCATTCTCTGCTCACTGACAGACTTCATGTTTTATAGAATAGCTTTTTAAAGTGAGTAAATATATTCAGAATATTCTAAACTTTCAGAAACACTCCGACCGGGTTGGAGCTGTGTATTTTGCTACAATGCATCAGGTTACAGCACTGAGCACAGCGGGACATATTTAGTGGACTGGTGGAGAGCAGAGCGGCAGACGGAGCCCGTTCGGCCCACAGACCCTCTCTCCGTCTCAGCCAAATCCCTCTGTGGAGTCACGTGAATCACTCCCAGCCAGTTTCTGTGTCTCGCTGAAATATTAGCAGGCCTTGACACTTGGCAGCAGAGAAAACAAGCTCGATTGGTGCGTTTATTCAAACTGTCAGGGCTGTATTTGAATGTAATCTGATATCATCAAAACAGGCCAATGAGTTACGTGATATAATCTGATTTATCACGGGGTGATGAACCTTTATCAGATACTCTGATCTGCGAGCAGCGACTCATTAATCTGAGTTTAGGATCCAGAGAAGCTTCACGGTCCGAACACAAGCAGCTCGAGGAGCAGCGACCACGTCAGAGCGGCTGAGGCGGCTAATGAGGCGGAGGAAGTGCAGCCAACGCTCGCCGCTTATTTGACAGCACAGAACGGGATCCACCATTCAGATAACACACGGCGGCTCAGCTGAGGCTGTCACTCAGTGCACAAGGTGTGTGTGTGTGTGTGTGTGTGTGTGTGTGTGTGTGTGTTTCTGAAAACTCTGCAGCACACATATGGACATGTCCGTGGCTGCATGCCCATTTGCAACAGTGCAATGTGTCCAAAGGCGCTGTCTGCAGACCCTGTTTGTCACAGCTCATGTACCACAAAGGGAACAGGAGACTCTCCCATATGCTGCTCATGTCTGTTTTGGACTGCTGTGAAAACCATCAGCCTCCTCCTCCTCCTCCTCCTCCTCTTCATCTGCACTCACTCCTCAAACCACCTCTGATCAAATTCACCAGTGTCGTGATTAAATGATTAGCTGATTAGTTAAATTAGAGTCGCTGGAGTCGTTTATCGAGCAAAGCATATTCGCTCTTTTTAGCAGGACTGGCTGCTCATCGTCATAAACTGAAAATGTTTGGGGTCGGTTTCATTTGAAGATCTACTGATGAGGCGGTAAATACTCAAATCTGTTTGAAAATGATCGGCAGGTGCAGCGCTACTACATGAAAATGCATGAGAATTAAAAATAAAGTAATAAATGATCATTTCATTTGATGAATTTAAAGACAGTTTGATCAAAAACAGTCGCGAAATGATGAAAACTGAGTCATGTTTCATCATTTTCCCATCTTTCCGTCATCATTCATCATCCACAGCACTGAAATGTATCATGTAGGGAGCGTGGCCTCGGGTGGAACAACAAAAACATAAAATATGATGAAGAAGAAAATCATTATTTTTCAAGAGCTTTGTTTTTATTCAGTTTTCCGTTTACCTTCAGCACTCGTACTGTCTGCAGTGTTTGATCATCAGAGGTCGTCACAGATATTCAAGTATAAAAATCCAGTGTTTTAGTAAGAGTCTGCACCTCCTCCTCTTTACCAGAACACACGGACAGATTAAAAAGATCTTTCTTTATTGGACAGTTCACGTAAGATCGTGACACGGCTTATTGGGATAAAAGGGAAGGATGACGCCCAACAAAGATCCATCGAACGAAGGATGCCGTGTGCATGTGTAGGTTCATATGTAGGTCAGCACAGGGTCAACAGAACAATGAAATACAGAAAAAAAACAGGTCAGCTGAGCATGCAGAGCACGAGCTGCAATAACAGCTCAAGATAAAAATAAGGTAAAGAAGAAATAAAATAAAACCCAGCTGCTCGCTGCAGTTCTTCAATGAAATAATAATAACGGTGCATTTGTTCGGGACTATTTTCAGCGGTGGATTAATCCACGTTTAAGTAAAAAGTGGAGTGATATAAATAAAATATAACAAAATTAAATATATATAGGTGGACTGTATACATATTATAGGTGTGCTATACGCTGTGTGAATGTGAGGTGAGCACACACCGCTTTGGTTGGCATCGTTTTGTCAGGGAGGAAATGTTAAATTAACAACCTTCACAACAAGCGGCGACTCACATCGCGTAAAGAAAACTTTCCCAATCGAATTATTCTCCACAGATTTACAGAGAAAGAGCTGATGCCACAATCCTCCATGAGATCTTGAGGCTCTTGTGCTGCAGCCTGAAAATAAGCCTCTGGAGTGTAACAGAGACCTTAATCTGCCCCAAGGTGTGAGTGTCTATCTGTGTTAGCGCCGTGATGGACCGGCAGCCTCTCCGCGGTGTCCTCCTGCATTCACCGTGTGATGGGATAAGCTCCTGCGGCGGCATGTGAAAGAAAAGTGAGAAATATTCCAATGAATAGCATCAATGCTCCATCTGTAAAGCCCCACTTCAAAGAAGACGTTATGTAATGACACATTAATCCAAAGAAAGCACCTCTGTACATTTTAAAACATGTTTTGTCACGCGGTGACTTTGGGAAATCCTCCGATATTTTTCACGCTCCCGTTGACTTCCTCTTCTGAACCCACTCCAGTCTAATCTGTTCGAGCGTTCTGCAGACCGGCTGAATTTTTGAACTTCTCCCAAACTGCCAGAGAGAGAAATCTCTCCCAGATGGTTTAAAAAGTCCATCGACAGACATGTGGAGGAATCGAAATATGCACAGACTCCTAATCCCATTTAAGATGGAGCCTGGATTAAAAGTCCTGGCAGTTACAGTCATAAATCAACCACAAGTCGTCACATAATTAATGCTCCATATTTGCATATTTGTTCAGTGTGAACACCATAAATTTTATATTTTTGACCAGCTTTAATATACAGTAGTAGCAGTAGATGTTTCTGAGGCTGCGTTTTGTTCCAGTGACTCTGACTGTTTTGTTTCTTTATACTTTTTATTTCTTATTATACTGATTGAATAATTCAAAAATGTATCTGTTGTTTAATATTGTCACTGTTCTCTGGCATTTTATTAAATATTGGAATGGACAGAATGGAAATAAACAATACTAATGCTCACTAAAATTAGGTTTTAAAAGATAAGTCTGGTGTTATTCTATAGACAAATCCAGAGAGAAGACCAAAATCAACATTGTGTTTGTTTGTCTCAATACTTTGAGCTCTCATCTCACAAATATATAGTTGAAAACCCTGAAACAGCTGCTCACTGTGAAACGTCGGGGACTATTTTCAGCGGTGGATGAATCCACATTTGGTGCTCGAGTGAATGTGGCAGCAGGACGGTGTTTGTGGGACTGACTACAGTGTGTGGACAGTGATGTGTTTACAAAGGAGCTGTTTGATGTATCAGACTGTGATACAAACTGACTTCTTGTTAGTCCATTAAAAATGTAGAATATCAGCAGACGCATCCGTCAGCAGTTAAAACAGCGAGTTAAATGTTCAGATCTGTAAAGATGCTTCCATTCTGCCGCTCGACTGGCCAACACTCCGTCCAGTCCTGCTAACCACCTGTACTATACACGACCAGCTGCTGCCATCCACCTACTCGCTCAGCGGGGTTCCTGTGTTTATCATGATCACACGCTGAGCCGCGGCAGGAAGTTGTAAAACTCAGATGGCAGCGGTGAATAGCCACGAGTGTCCACGAGAGCAGCAGCAGCACCGCCGCCTACCACCGCGTTGGAAACCACGGAGGTGTTGATGGCAAATGCTGCTGTCTAAAAGGACTTTATCTCACTTTGTCAAGTGCGTAACCCCCCTCCTAATTTTACACTTGGTTGTGCCCATGCTACCCTCGCTGTCCATCGTCAGCGTGGTACTGTACTTGCAGTAGACGGCGGTCAGCAGGCCGTAGTTTAGAGAAGCAGACAGGACGAGCACACCACCAGACTACTTTGACAAAAACAACTGCTTCACCTCACAGAGAGCCGCTGGAGCCTTCATGGGTTGGATTGTTGGAGTTACTGTGTGAATTAAAATAAGTTTTTTGTCAAAGTTTGTATTTTGGAGTGTGGCAGCTCTGAAGAGAGCGTAGATGGTCAGAACTTCAGTTCTTAACATACCTCACCTTAACATGATGATGGCATTACAGCAAATATAACTAGTCAATGTATAAAATAAAGGTTGATCATCTTAAAATAATCTGTGACATCTGGTCATGATGCAATTGTCTAATTGTTATGAAGAGGATGTGCACATTTCTTAAATATAAATATCAGAATTGTGGGAAATGCAGTTAAAGAAGCAAAATTCTGGAGCGTCAATTAGCTCAGATGGTAGAGTGTCCGCCCCATGTACGAAGCCTTGCAGCGCGGTCCAGGGTTCAAATCCTGCGGCGCTTTGCTGCATGTCATTCCCCGTCTCTCTCTCTCTCCACATTTCCTGTCACTCTTCAGCTGACTCTGTCAAAATAAAGCTTGAAAAAGGCCAAAAAAATATCTTAAAAAACAAAAGAAGTAAAATTCTGGGGAGGGCTCTCAGTGGGACCGCTCCAAAAAACGTTCAGTCCATCAGCACAAACAGATCTGAGGCTCGCCGACTAACCAGTGACACATTTATCTGGACAAGACGAGCCATGGAATGAATGTTCTTTTACAAACGTGTCCTCGAGGACTGACAGATTAAACAGGATCACTTCATATTCCAACATTCCATACATGAACTCATGGATCATCTATTTCATGTTCTATTTATTTTCCTCCCAGCAGTTGTGATTTTGTGCCTTTTCACAGCCGCGGCCGTGCGTGCAGAGGGCGGTGTTGTCGTGTCAGAGTGATGTCGGTACATACGCTCTGCACACATTTTGCTTTTTGAAGTTTGGGAGGACAAGACGGAGCAGAGAACTGTCACCACAAGATGGATTCGGGCACCTCGTGTGTCAATATGTGTCAGGCTGAGATGAATCGCCCATTGTCACTTTCATATGTAGTCGTTTTCTGTGTGGATGTGAACAGAATTGCCAGCAGTGTGTAGTTTTTGTGTCAGCTGTCCTGACCTAAAAAAAAAAACACAAACTTTCTTGTCTTTCCTGCTTCGCTCGTGTTCGGATGATTTATATCCTTCTGTACTGGGAGCAGCAGTGTGCCGGTGTTGTGCTTCAGGCTAACAGTCGCACTGAGTGACCGCAGAGTGACGAGATGATTCAGGTTGTCGCTCCTGGGAGGCTAATTGATCCCTCCATCTCTGCTTCTGCTCGTGCTGATGGACTGTGATCCACACTGTGTGTGTGTGTGTGTGTGCGGGCTCCAGTGATAGAACCCCCCACTGACTGAAGCATCTTTCATCCAGGCTGGATGAACACTGACCTCCACTCACTGACTTCCTGTTTTATCATTGTTACGTTTGTTGGAGAGACATCTCGACCAGTTGGCACGTGGTCTGTGACAACGCCGTGTGGACACTGTGGAGAACATGCCAAACATCAACCAGGTCACCAGCAGCAGACACAGCAGCAGCTAATATTACTGACCAGTCCAACAGCAGTCAGCCCAGCTCGGCCTAGCCTCTCATGTTTGTTTACATGCAGTGTATTGTACCGTGTTAGGCTAACGTTAACAGCTTAATGACTGCCACTTAACACCGATCTGTCTTCTGTTTTGTCCTCTGGGTTAACATCGACATAATCTGCCTGTCCATTATCCGATGCATCACGTGACGCGCATTATCACACCGGCTGACAGGTGGAGACGCCCCGCTCTCTTTCCTTTCTCTCTTTGTTGATTTGCATTTAAATGTGTCTTTATTCTTTTATGTTTTCTCCTCTGCTCCAGTTCCAGTTAAAAAATCAACTGTTACTCATGTGCAGGGCATGATTTGAATAAAGTGAAGCACTCGTGCTTGTTAAATGCTTTGAGGGATCCTAAAATTAACTGTAAGAGGTCCATTATGTCGTATGTATGGCCCTTATCGTTTTAATGCTAATGTTTAGCTCCAAAAATTGAACCCAGCTTCATAGTAGATTCATATTTAGCATGGATTTTTTCTGTGGAGATGATTTTAATATAACATGTTAGGCAGCATGGTCTGTTAAAGGAGTGGGCAGGTGGTAAAAGCAGTGTGAGTGAACAATAACCAAACATGTGAAGAGATGCAGCTTGCTGCTGAACAATGGCCAGCGGGATTTTGATGCAGAGAGAACAACAACAACAGAAACTGGGCAAAAAAACGAGAGAGGAATAAAAACCCAGCCGTGTTCTTTTGAGAGCTTCGACTCATCTGTTTGTTTGGCCTCGCTCTGGGCATGCCCGCTGCACACTTTCTGTATCTTTACCTCGCAGCCTTTCAATGAAAAGAACAGAAACAGAGCCGGAGCGGCGTGACGACATGCTGTGACCTCCGCAGCGATCCTGCAGGAGATGAGCAACTCTTTCAGCTGAAGTGAAGCTTGAAACCTGAGCGTGATGAGGTGGAGATGATACTGAATAACTCTCGTCGATGTAGCCATCCTGTGTGTTTGCTGACCTCTAGCTGAAATGCCTGCTAGCTCGACGTGAGGCAGCATTTGGACGAATGATCTCGTCCTTTTCTGTCTTCTTTACACACACACAACTTTGTTTTAGTAATTTAACTATTCAAACATCCTCATGAACATCCGGTCTTTATGATTTTACATGAGGTTGTATGATTACTCACCGCTAGTGTTGCTGATCAATGATGATGGACAAAAAATCAAACATCTCCAGTCGAGAGAAGAAAGAAGACCAAGGTTTCACTTCCAAAGACCTTTCTGTGGTGCCGATTAATAAACTGCAGGGACTTCAATGACCTTCTATAAACACAAGAATAACTTATTATTTATTATTTAAGAAACAAATTCAAAGGGAAAGAACTTATCTGGACCACAGACTGTCTAAAACCTGGACGTAGTCTCTGTGACGCCCCTGCAGACTGTCTAAAACCTGGACGTAGTCTCCGTGACGTCCCCGCAGACTGTCTAAAACCTGGACGTAGTCTCTGTGACGTCCCCGCAGATTGTCTAAAACCTGGACGTAGTCTCTGTGACGCCCCCACAGACTGTCTAAAACCTGGACGTAGTCTCTGTGACGCCCCCACAGACTGTCTAAAACAAGCCATGGAGATCCAGGTAACACTTCATTCTGCCTCCAGGTGTGTCATCTAACCTGTACTGACATGTTGTAGCAGATCCTCCTTTGACTTTGTGACAATTTCCTGTCAGTGTTAATGTGTTTAAGGAGGCACACACCTGAACGTCAGGAATCAGGATCCAGTTCATACCACCTTAACTGCCTCTGTTTACATGTGGTTGTAGATCTGGAACACAGAATAACAGTTTTGTCTCAAATTGCAGGTCTGCTGGGATTAAACTCCAAAAAAACAAAGATGTTTGATTGATGTCAGTCAGTGGAGCTGAACTCTTCACAAAGGACCTGTGTTTAAATCTAAAGGTTTATCAGGCTCTTCTCTCAGACAGATAACTACAGACTTCAGTCTGAACAGCGTCTGAGCTGGACTTGAACTGAGTGCTCGTGTTTATTGGACTCTGTTAAAGTCCAAATTGATGTTTAAGTGTTTTTGTCCATCTGTCCTCCAGCGTCTGTCCAACACTGACACAAACTGTTTTCAGTGTGTCTTCATGGTATTTCAGAGTTTGTCGTTTCCTGATAAACCAGAAAAAGTTGTTGATGTTTTACATCATCTAATTTTACATCCAGTGAAACGCTCATGAGGTTTGAAGTGAAACATCTGTTTTCATCCACTTCTTCTCAGATGACCTGAAACTGTCGTCACCTGAAGGTTCACCACTGATTTTATGGCAGGTGTACGAGACCCACACACACACACACACACACACACACCGCTGCGTCCACGCATACGTGAGGCCTCGTTTTCAGAGCACGGTGGATTGTTTCGTCTCCCTGTGGCTTCATATAGTTTCATGAATATTCAGTGTGCACACGGGCCCCAGATGTAAGCATTAGGCAGAACTGGGCCACGTGTGTGTATAATTGAAGAATTCCATTAAACTTTAAACCTGACTGAAGGTCTTCATGAGCGTCTCCACAGTGTGTTTGTGTGTTTCATGGCATTAATTCAGAACAATAATTATTCTCCACTGCCAGAAAACCCCCAAAGACCTGCGATGAATTCAGATTCATACACGTGGAAGTTCTGATCAGATCATGTTTAATATCATCAGAAGGTCGGTGCACCAAACAGGAAACCAGGAGGTCACTTTGATAACTGCACCATAAATCCACCAAGCAGCTCTGACTGTAGTGACACATCTTCATGTTTGAAGATGTGTCACTACTCATCTAACAGTAAAATAATGTTGGCAGAGAATCAAACATAAAGTTTGTACAGACACAGTTTGTCTTTGTGGATTGTATCGATGCTGAGCTGACAGTCAGACTGTGGACGTGTCATGAAATGTCAGATTTTTTTAAAGGGAGTCAGATTTTCAGAGCATGGAGCTCTAAAGTATACAAGTATTTATGTATCCGCCATGATAAGGAAAGGAGCTTCGGTGCTTCCTTTATTATCTCCTTTGCAGAGGACACTCTGGAGCATCCTTTACGAAAGACATTGATGATGAATTGGTTATGTCGTGACATGTTTCCACAGTAAGATTGCATGAAGAGAAGTCTGATGGAGCGTTTTGTAGTCCATCTTCTGGACTTTGTAGTTTCACCACAGATCACGTTAATAACATCCTGACTGATTCTCTGAGCACCGTGGACTCCTCATGAACTTTCCTTCTCATCTTTCGTCATGACCATTAACATCAAGGTCAAGGAAAAGTGGTTAGGAAAAGTGGTTAGGAAAGGACTTAGGACGTCATTTTTGACTATTGGACTGCACTCGTAGTCTGATTCAAACTGCGCCAAATCAACGCCACAGAAACACTGGTATGACAAGGCTGTCTGACGTTGACTGAATGTTAGTTCTTGGTTTGATATTGGTTGTGTATTGATTGCTGACGGTGTGTTCAGTGTCTAACAGCAGTATGCAGAAGATGTTTGATCCTATAAATGAAATATGTTCATCTCTGTCACAGTCTAAGATGATGATGAGCATTACTGTAATGTTAACAGCTGTAACGTGGAGTCGTACGTGGAGTTAAAAGGCTCAGGGCTGCTGTGGATCGACTCTTGTCTAATCAAATGACTTGCCTGGATCTAACTAACCTTTAAGGTGTGCTGTTGTTCTCTATGCGTTCAGCTCTCCTCCACCTCCCCACTTGCACTACATGTACCATTTGCCTGTGTGTTTGCTGCACAGTCTCTAAGGGAACAGAAAGCTATTATCTCTGCAGCTCCTCTCTTGTGCAGTTTGCTTTGTGATTCCCAAACAAGCCGGAGAGAGTTGAGATTCAGGAGTGTCACTGCGTGCACGCTCCGCTGACTATTAATGACAGACTCACAGGGACTCCTCATGGAAACTATTCTTATTAGCTACATCTGACATTAACAAAGGAATCAGCCTGTATTGTCTCCGTCAGATGAATTAACAAAAAGCTGCGTTGTTTTGCAGAGTGTGCTGAACACACTCGTGGGATCTTCATGAATAAAACCTGGATTGCAGAGTTTAGCAGGAAGCCCGGCTCCGCGAGCCAAAACATACAATGCGCCGCGCAGAGGAGCTTGAATGGCTTCGTGATTACAGCTGTCAGCCCGGCCGTCACTCACAGCGCTTAAACGATGGACGAGGAGAAGGGGAAGCTAGTTAGGCTAATGAGATGCGTGTACAGTGTGAGGGGCGTGTGAGGTTCAGTGTTTTAAAATAACATCATTGTCTGACGAGTCCCGCTCACAATGCTGCTTTAATTTCCGAGTCTGACGGGCTGCATTGTTCACATGCACGAACACAAACTGGAGGTGTGAGAATGATTCTGAGTCTTAAATCAGCTGTGAAGGTCACAAGGTGACATGCTGTGATGTCACAGTCAGCTCTGCTGTCATGTGACAGCGACTACTGTAAAATCAGCTGATCGTAAACTGAAGAGATCCAGAGTCAAAGTGTCTCTATGTCTGTCCACCATTTTGGTTCAGACTGAAATATCTAAACAACTATTAGATAATGTTTCATGTAGTTTGTACCAACATTCATGGTCCCAGGAGGATGAATTCTCTCAGATCTTCTGACTCTGTTTGATGGATCTGTATTAACATTGGAACAGAGGGGCGACCAGGTAGCTCACCTGGTTAAACATGAGCCCCATGTGCAAAGACTCAGGCTCATATTTTTCTACCTTTTACGCCTGTTTGACGTCGTTTCTCTCTTTTGCACACATCGTGAAGTTTAAGTCCTCATACAGAAAGTCACCTATTCATAACAATGAGTATTTCTCCTTTAAGATGCTAACCGTGAAAGGATCGATCCATGAAACCTGAATATAATACGTCCCCTTGATCAGCTTTAGTCTGGAGGCTGTCTCAGAGACAGTCTTGGTGAAAACCAGCTCGTCCATGTAAAGCTGGGCGCTCGCTCTCAGGCTGGCACGGTATGAAATGAAGAGTCTGCTCATTTGGTTTCTCTTCTCCTGCTTCTATTCACAAATCTGCACACAGACAGTGTTTTCTTTTGAAAAGCAGTGGACCATCTGTGTTTCTCCTCTGCTGTCTTCACGAGGACAGAAAAGAAAGAAGCTTACCGGCAAAGTGGGATCATAGCAGAGTGCTGGAGTTTGGGGTGAAGCCATCGCCTCGGGTATACACGGATCAGATGAGTTGGACTAACTAGCAATTCTTTGTCCTGATTGGACGCTGCAGCACGCCGTCTCCCTCTCTAACTCACTGAGTTTGAAGGTCGTCCTTTCTTTCCCCCGTACCTGATCCTTTTGCTGATCGCTCGGCCTCAAACTTTCACCTCCTCATCTCTTTTTTTCCCCTCTCTTCACCTCGGTTCATCCTTCCTCTCTGCACTTGACTGCTCTCCTCCTGTCTCAGCGAGGAAGCCACTCAATTCCTCTGTGATTGTCTGGGTCAGGAGGAAGGAATTGGAGGGCATAACGCCACAGAATGATGATGATGATGACATGCTGCTCGGATGAAAGAGGACAAAAGCTGCCACTCGGCTCAGAGGAATACTCGTATTATATGTTCACACATAACAGCTTTCATCTGAAGTGACTGACGGCTCCAAAACTGGCAAGCAATGAATATAAAGTCAATATAAACATCTAAATCTATATGTGCCCTCATGAAACATCAATGTAAATGGACATGCATTTATATAGCACTTCTCTGGTCAGCTGACTTTCACTCATTCACACACACATTCATACAGTGATGACAGAGGCTGTCATGCAAGACGCCAACTGCTCATCAGGAGCGACACAACGCTTCATATCCAAAGAAAAGATGATGTCAAGCATCAGTTTCTGTCTCTGTGAAGTGAAGCCACAAACTGCAGTTCCTCTAACGTCCACTTGAGGCTGGCTCCAGAAGTGAGTCAGTCTCCATAAGTCCCCATGTTCAAATGTCCAACTTCACAGCAGAAATAAACATGTTTACAGCCTGGTACAAAAAACAGTTTTGGTCTCTATAGCTAATTTCCCCGTTCATGACAACTGTACTGAGGGTGAATTTATATACAACTCACCTGTTCACATTATATTAAGGCTTAAAGTTATGCAGGATTAAGAGCGTGGATGCTTTGATTGACAGGTGGGTGTCGTCACAGATGGCCTGTTTGTGCAGCCAGGCGTCTTTCAGGTTACATTGAAGTGTTAGAAACGTCGATCAGTGCCGGTGTGTTTCGTTTGTTATCTGCGGGGGCCGAGCTCTGAACGTACAGACGAACTACAGATGATCTGTTTGTTGGAGTCAAACCCACTCAGCATCACTACGTGCTATATGTGTGTGTGTGTGTGTGTGTGTGTGTGTGTGTGTGTGTTAATGTACTTTTGTGTTGATTAAAGCAGCAGGTGGTAGATTAACAGAAATGATCCACTGATTAGTTTCTGTGTGTGTGTGTGTGTGTGTGTGTGTGTGTGTGTGTGTGTGTCTGTTTTCTGTTTGCAGGAAACTTTAACAAGGAAACGGACAGCTTCCTTTTACTGTGTGTGTGTGTGTGTGTGTGTGTGGTCTCTCTACTCTCTTTTGTACTCTCTGCATACCTCTCTTTGTGACACTCGTCACATTTGAAGTGGATCTGGTGTGAAGATGAAACTGTGCAAACATTTCTCTCCACAGTGAAAGTAATAATGTGATCTGTGTTTCAGTAATGTTATAATCAGCCCGGCTGTATAATTTACCTCAATTATATGATTGTTGTTCAGTCACAGCTTCCCATCTTTGGCTCGGGACAAATAATGAAGTGGAGAGATGTTTTTGTACAAAGGTTTTAATAACAGCTGTATTTACTGCTATTGTTCCACCTCCCTGTTTGACACTCGAGCCGCATGACTGCTGATCAATCATGATATACCCCGCTAATTAAAGTCCTTATTAAAGCGCTTATTAAAAATGGATTAGATGATATTTTTTTCCTGCGTGGTCTCGAGGGCCTTTCGATTGTCACGGAGGTGAGAGGAGGGCTGCGAATGCTCGCCGTGTGTTTCTGTCATTTCAAATCAGACGACTGTTTGATCACCATCGATGTCTGGATGAGCAGATGATGATGAAGGCTGAGGGTGACGATGAAGAAGAGTGTGTGGCATCTCCCAGCTGAACACTCATCGAGAGGAAGACTAAATTATAATGCAGCTTAAACACGAAGATGCTGCAGAGCCTGAACCTCGTCCTTTGGAAGGACGGGGTGAGGGGAGGGGTATTCAGTTTGCTCTGCTGTTAGATGCCTCTAAATCCTCCACACTGGATCCATCTACCTGCATCATGGTGAGATGTTCAATGGTCCCGTGATTCTTCAGATAACGGCTCAGCCTTATCAGGATCACGGGGGCTGTGCGACAGTCAGCGTAGAGTCACCAGCTCATCACAGAGCCGACACACAGAGACAGTAACTAAACTGTTTAATCACAATATGAAATAGAAACTTTAGAAATGACCCTGATTGGTCGACACAGTCAAACGCCTCATTTCCACTACGTGGCTCAGCTGGACTCGTTCTTTCACAGGAGAAGAAGAATAGATACTTTATTGATCCCTGCAGGGGAAACTGTTTCCACACAAAGAGCTCAGAGACATGCGAATGTGGAGAGAGGTGGTGGAGTGAAGGGCAGCCACACAGAGCACCTCTGCAGCTACCAGTCCACCTCCCATACTTTGTTTCATACTGGACTTGAACCGTCCGCCCTCAGCCAAGTCCCCACGGACTGAGCCACTCCCGTCCCCATGTTTCATGGGTTACCGCTGGAAAAAGCTGTGGTACCTATGTAGTGCTTGGTACCTTTTTTTTGATACGACCGAAGTCGAGGTTCCAGTTGAGGTTGAGTTTAAACACTGCAGCCGGTACCTGAACCGTCTCGCCTGTGCTCTTTTGCCTTTTCTGAAACAAAGTTTGCCTCCTTAACAAAAAGCAAACACCTGCCAGCATTTGTCACCTTTGAAGACGATGTCAAAGCAGTCTCACGTGGCGTCGCTATGGCAATCAGCGAAGAATCCCTCCTACGTTGGGGGAGTACCACCGTACGCGACCGAAGAAACCACCTGGTACCAACAGTGAGTCGAGTCGAGCTGCACCACGCCGTAGAAATGAAGAAACATTTTGTTAGTTTACCTTCTGACATTTGACCTTCAAAATAAGAGCTGCAGCTGAAGGGACAAATAATGAGACAGCCTGTAAAAAACATAAAAATCTCTTTCTGTACTCAGACAGGCAGAACATTTAGTTTGTCTGTTTGCTGTGAATCACGTTTCAAACGTACTTTTACTAAAGCATCGTTAATCATGTTTAATTAGACTCGTCATGTCTACGACACAAAGGAGAAGACACCAATGAATTTTTATAAGCGTCACAAACAGTCAGCTTCCTTTGAATTCCAGTTAAACACCACCCGGGTTCTTTGCAGGGCGTAGGATCATCTTTAAAAACCTCCATGGACTCGTTTATTGCTCATTAAACATCCTTTAAATGTTTCTCGTCTCCTGAGAAACCGTCGAACAACGCTCTGTCCTGGACTAACCTGCGAAGCCTCAGAAAAAAAAAAAAAACAACATTGTTAAAAGGACGTTTCCAGTTGGAGGTGATTCAGTTTGTTCTCCTGCCTACACCCTCTGTTGCTAGGCGATGGAACCTTAACCCCCCCCTCTTTGTGAAGGGTTAACAGGCTGCAGATGTAACCTTTAGACAAAGTGACACCACAACCTTTCAGGGACGGAGCAACGGCGCGAGATGATGGTACACGAACGCAACAAACCTGTTTGTCAGGAAGAAATCTGACTGAGAAATATTCACACAGTTTGATCAAATAGAGAATTTGCAGCAGTTTTAAACAGATCAGCAAAATAAAACATGAACGTCTCAATATCTTGGAGGAAAGTCCTCCGTCAGCTTCACACACACTGTAATAACACACAGCTTCGTACATATTTCATCTTTATTGAATCACGAATTAAATTTTCTTTACCGTGTTCTTATTCTGACTCCTTCTCTGTTGCCTGCAGCGTTATTGGATATCGTCTCAGATATTGAACCAGCGCTTTTACTGAGCCGTCTTCTTCTTCTAGGAAATATAACAGATGTATGAATCGCTCTGCGTGTCTCCATCTCAGCAGATCTCCAAAACAAGCGCTCCTTGTTTTTTCTGTGGCGTTCAGTGTGTGTTTGGATTGTAACATGCAGGAGGTGAGATGTTTACCTGCTCACACAGTTGTTCACTTTCTTTCAGTCGGACTGGCAGAACTGGGTCAGACTCCTGAACACTTTGACTCACACATGGAGTCGATATCACCGAGCGCAATTCATCATTTCCATTTCACGAGCTTTTTATGTACAGTAAGAGAAAAGAAGATGCATCAGTCACGTGACTTTAAGGCTGTTTGTCACTTCTGACATCCGTCATTGATCCGTCACACACACACACACACACACACATATGTAGACGTGTACACAAACTGCATCAATCAAACTCAACCCGACTTCACAGCCTGTCATTTCACTGATACAAAGAAGCACGAGGCCCGCAGAGATTATCTCCAGCGACTGAACGAGCTCATCACTCGTCTGTCATCTTCTCCATCAGCTCCGGCTTCTTATTGACCTTCACAGGAGGGAAACCTCTTTTTTTTCCTCTCTTCCTACTCGTTTCTTTACAGACAGTACGATGTAGCTTTTAGTCAGCGTGTAAATGACTCCCGTGTTACACAGAAATCTGATCTGATGTACGCAGAAAAGAAGAAAAATATCCACGTATTGCAGATTTTTTTACGTGGATATTTATTATTTATTTTGATCATCTTGATCTCCAGCATGGCAGCAACAGTTAACCACTGAATCACTTCCTCTTTAGCAAGATCCCCTTCAAAATAAAACTGTCAAAGCTTCATTTCAAGCTGAAGTTAGAGCTCTTATTCTGAAAACAGGTTCAGAAGATTCTGTTGCCTAACAGATCTCTGAAACACGCGACATACGCTGCGTGTTTCAGCTCCTTGGACTTTTTCATGAAATATACGGCATACATCGAGAAAAACAAGCTATTTGTTTGATGTCAATCAGCTGATGTTTCTGTTTTGTCTGAAGCAGCCACATCTCTCTCCAAAGCGACCAGACTTCACTGACAAAAACTGTAATTTTACCTCACAGAACTCGGACTAACGGTCTCCCACTGCCTCGACAACAACAAAGTCCCACAATGACACAAACTAACAGACAGAACGAGGCGGTTCTGGACCTGCAGCTCCCGTTTTCTGCGAGGTAAAATGATGTTTTTGTCACTGAGGTCTGGTGACATTGAAGAGACCATCGATCAACATATGTTCCACTAAGAAAGGCTAACATTTGAACCACGCGTTCAAGGCAGGTAAAGTCTGTTAAGTACATGGTTTAACTTCGTCCTCTTCCAAACTGTCATCATCACGCTGACTCAAACTCACTTCAGTAACTCGAACTAACGCTTCAGGAAGTCAAACATGAACATTTCTGCCTGACTGTTCTGCCATTAGTGGCTCAAAGCTGAACAGTGTGTTTGAGTCTCGTTCTGTGATGAGCAGTAAGAAGAAGACTCAAAGCAGAAGGCCTGTCTCTGTCCTGGACGCTGCAGCAGAAGTCTTCAGGCTGTTTAAATGTCAGGAGTTTAGTCAGTGTGAAGACGATGATAAAAGACCTGACCCAGTCACGGTGTGATTCTGCAGCCAGACTAATGACTTTCCACAGGCTCGGTCTGTCACGTGTGTTCTCGTGTTGGAGGAGTAATGTTCTCTGGGTCGGTGTGTTTCCTCTGTATCAGTGTCACGGCTAACCTTTTCCTGCAGCCTCATTTACAGTCTGTTTAAATAACACGCGGATCACTGCTAACAGACTGCCACGGATAACGTGACGTCGCTCGTCGTTAGTCTCGTTAATGAGACTGTTCAACATTCTGAACAGTGACTGAGGCCTGTCTGCCTCGTCTCTCTGCGTGAGGTGGAGTGTGTTTGGAGGCGAAATCACTTTGAAAAAGGAAAACATCTCTGAATCATCGAGCTGTGATGGAAGAAAGAATATGCTGTGTTACAAACACACACACACACACACACACACACACACACTTTCGTGCTGATTCTTTCAGTTCACAGATAACGGAGACAAACTCTTCGTGAAGAGTAAAAACATCCTTCAGCGTCGCTCTTTGTTCTTTCAGTGAAGGAACTTCCTCACAGGACGTCGATGTGTGTTTGGACACGAGCGCCGAGCTTGAAGATGGATTCTCGTCACTTTGTGACCTCGTGAGTCCAGCGGCCTCGCAGTCAGACAGCTAGAGAGGCAAAATGCTGTGAGAGATCTTCCACTTCCAACATCAGCCTGTGGTGGCAGCAGATTTATCCGGGTGTCCCAGACGGAAAATGGATGGATAATAAAACTTTCCCGTGTCGGACACAGTTGCTGTTGTTGCCGTTCAGTTGCAAAGGCAGGATCTGTTGTCGATTTAGAGGCAGCTCTGATCTCAGACACGTGAAACATCTGTAATCCACAGACAACTTTTTAAAAAATAAACACATTTTAAAGATTTAATCAAGTAATCCTTCACATTGTAACTGTAATCTAATGACAGACTTTTAAATGTAATCATGGTTTCTTACTCTGCAGTCTGCACATTTCTTTCTGCATCACACATACATTTCCCTCCCAGACATTTACACCGGACAGAGCGTCTGCTCTTTCCCCTTCACTTCCTCTTTTGTTGCTCTCTCTCTCTCTCTGACGTTCACGCACACGACTGCAAATCAAAGCAAATCACTGAGTTCATTATCGAACGCCGCCGACTCTCTGAGGAACCTAAAGACTTCCAAAGTCTCCACCAAACTCTTTTCATCTTTTCAATTACGCCACTGAATGAAGCGAGGGAGGAGAAGAGGAATGAACCCGGCTATTTTCTACAATGAACACAGCTCGCTGTGTGTGTGTTCTCGTGTGTGTGTGTGTGTGGAGGTGGTTAAAAAAAACAACAAAAGAAGCAGTCACACTCCCTCTCCTCTCTCTCTCGATCTCACACATTTACTTTGATAGAAGCAGGCAGGGTAAAGTGAAGGTACTTAGAGGCAGCGAGAGCATTTTGGCCGCCGGAAAAGTTCTCTTGATTTGCCGCTGTCGTCCATTAGAGGGCTTGTCGATGTCACGGCAGAATCGGGCTAACGAGGCCGATATGTAGACATCGCTGAAATGGTGCAATCTCCTGAAAGCTGTCAGTCAGACGGCAGAGCTGAATGACATCAGAGCCTCGAATCAGCCTGAGAGATGAGGTTACGTCAGAGCTCGGTCACGACTCGAAAATCATCTTACAGGCCAGAAATACTTCTTACAGGTACAGTGTGTGAGATTTGGCGGTATCTGGTGATGAAATGTCCAATTGCATTGAACTCAGCACTCCCAAACAAACACAGTTAGCTGAAACTAGCTTTTTCTTCTTCCTCTAAGTCACGTCCGTCTGCCATAGTCGTGCATACATAGTGTGTCATGGTGTACACAATCTGTTTGTCCATTCTGGGCTACTGTACCGAACATGGTGGACCCCGTGTAAGAGGACCGTCTCCATACGTAGATAAAAAGGTCAATTCTGATTCATTAAAACATGAGCAGGCGTTCATATATCACTGAAAACAAAGTTCTGCATGTTATTTCTGCCAAAAGATCTCGTCAAAGCTGCACACTGAACTTTAACGTTGTCATTATATTCATTTTATTTTCCCGTCATCTGCAGCTCGTCTCGCTTTAACTTTCCAGTTGTGCTTAATTAAAGAAAACACATAAATTCAACACGATTAGCGTTAAGCGTGACACAAATGATCCTCGGATCTCCGTGCGGTAACGTGTCCTCAGGCATGTCTGTCTGTCGTTGGGAATGAATTGGCTGTGAATGAATTAGCATGCTAATCAGTTGATAATTATCACTTTGTGTGAGAAGAAGGAATTATTTGGCTCTTTGATTGACTTTCTTCCATTTTTTCTGTTTGCCGGCGGTGAAACGCGGCGTTGGGATTCATGACGGGAAGCGAACAGCAGCACTCAGGCCTGCGTGTGAGCGGGAAGGTGTCTCATTAATGTGGTTCCTCTGTCAGCCCACCGCAGTGCCTGATGATCACAGCTTATGTGTTTTAGATTATGTTGTTGACATACATGTTGGTGAAGAGACAACAAAGACATCATGAATACGACTTTCTGTCTGTCACTGATTGACAGTTTGCTGATATTTGCTCAGATGATAGCAGAAACAGATAAAAAGATCTTTGTTGACACTTCATCAGTGTCACAGTGCTCAAGATTGGCCATTTTTTAAAGGTCCCGTCTCTCATTCAAGAACATTTTTACTCGGTCTTGTCTCAGTCTTAGACAAAGAGACTGAGACAAGAATTCACATCCTGAGTTCAACAAAGTGAACACAGGAAGCAGCAGAAGCTGACGCTGTCTGTGACGAGACGTCAGACGAATCTTCTTTAATAAAATTTGACTTCCTGAAGCACAAAGAGTTCATCACGATGAAAACACACAGCGGTCTGTAAATACGACTGAAGACGCCTCACCTGAAGAGATCTGGTGAATATTAGATGTTTAAGCGGGCTCTGTTCTGTCTGGTCTTGGTCTTAAACTGGTCTCAGCTTAAAAGTTTTGGTTTTGTCTCTGCACACTGTGTTCTTGGTCGTGGTTTGGTCTCAGTTCAGGTGGTCTTGTCTGCTTCAGCTTCTTTCGTTCTTCGTGTGAAACTGTCTGAACTTTCTTGAGGGGAATAAACTGTATTTTTTGCTCTACAAGCCTTAAATCATCAAAGCTGGCCCCTTTTACAGAAACAGAAGAACTTTCCGATGTTTATTATGAAGGCAGTTTTGCTCTCAGTTTATTGGAGTCAGTTTGTGTCTCAGTAACGATGTCGGACCCTCAGGTTGAGTAGATTGACCAATCATGTTTGAGCAGACTTTGGTTATAACAATCCGTGTGGAGAGCAAAAAAGGTGCATTGAAATTCAATCTTAGAACCAATCAGCGATCGCCTGATGAAGATTTGTCTTTCTATCATATTCCTGTGCAGATGTCTGTCTACAGAGTTCAGCAGAAATGTTTCTTTCCAATCATTCTCGTGTATCAAGCTGCTAATCAGACTGCAGAGGAAGTCTTATCCTCTGGCTGCACCACAGGCTGAATCATTGTGAAATTATAGCTGATGGTTTACAAGACCTGATAGTAGATAATGCAGGATTTTCTTCTTCGTTGGTAGGGCAGCCTGCGTGTATCCTGAGAGGCGAAACCCAGGGCAGAAGAACAAACTGCCGCTCGTTTAGATGATGTCAGTTAATTGGTTAAAAAAAAGACATCTCTTGGTAACAGGTGTGTCATGTCGTGTCATGAACGACATTAAAACATTTTCATCTTCTTCAGCTCATAAAAATGATAATTGAGTTGAGTTGTTAATTTACATATTTCATGTATTCATTACATGTACACACACACACACACACACACACACACTCCATATATGACACTTTGTAGTACCCAGAATGCATCATTAATTGACCACATGCTGATTGGAGGAGAGTAATGGAGATTACAGTGTGAAGGCTGCAGCAGGAAGCTCGATCCAAACAGCTCCAGTGAAGCAGAACTCACGTGGAAACTGGCAATTTTCCAAATAAATGACTCTAACGAGTCGTGCACGGTTTCCATCTTCCCTCACTTATTTTTCATCCTTCATATTGTCGCAGTCACACAGTGAAATCTGTTTTTTTTTTATTATCAGCAGAAACAGCAGAAAGCAATCTGTGGAGAGGAGCTGATAAAATTGGAGCCTTTATCTGGTGTTATCAGAACACATTCTCAGCAGCAGTGTCCAGATATCTGCCACCGAGCCGTGACACAGAGACAAGCAGCTCAGCTAATGGACATATATATATCCTGATATATATGGCAGGATTAGTGTCACAGATGCTGCGAGGTCACACATAACTCATGGTGGAGGTTTGAAGCAGCCCTGCAGCTGAACGTCTCATCTGTTCTCTGATTGAACAGTTCCTCCTCCATCAGACCAAAAACACTTCAGGAGGTGAAGAACGGATCAGCCTCAGTGCCGATGGAAGGAAACGATCGTGCTGCTGGAGGGATTCTGTCAGTAATCCAGATGTGTCCAAACAGCAGCTCGTGCGTCACACCAGGATTCTGTGAATGATCAAGAAGGACTCATGTTCGATCTCAAGAACACGGGTATCCCTTTAAACATGTTGTATTTTTATAGTGTAATATAAAAAGATTCAATCCATATTTGAAGTATTGACATGTAAGTGTGTAAACACCTTAAATCACCAAACTAAGTTTAGCTTAATGGCCTCGTTAACTCATCAAACACACACATCATTCAAACATGACAGAAACACAAATCACCAACTTGTTTTGGACTAAATGAATCCTCCGTTAACTCTGAGTTCAATCTGAAAATCCTCCAGTTAAATTTCTGTTTTCTTCAATGGAGTCTGGTCTGGTGGCTTTGACGAGGGCGCAGTGGATATAACAGCTACGTGTTCTCCGTCTGACGACGAAGTAAAGCAGTAAATATATTCAGTTCATGAGCTGTGTCTTGAGCTGTTCTGGACGTTTATTTTCACTCACATCAGATTTTTGTGGATGGATTTAAACTCTTCTGTCGTGGGGATGAAACCACATGGAGAACAAACTAAAACAGCGTTGCAGCCTCGACGTCACAGAGCCGTGCACGGTTGAATCAGGGCATTAGAACGTGAGGGTGAGGTGAAGGATATTCAGTTGGTTGCAGTCTGCAGCTTCACTCTTCACTCTGCACACTCACCTCTATAAAAGGAAACAATGTGGACTGTAATATCAGACATTCGGGTTATTTTAAACGTCTTCATTCTCTGCAGCTCACTCGGTGACTGATGAGATGTTACACGTTTCATTTGCTGATCCATAAATCACGCTGACGTCTCGGCTTAATGGAGAACGCTCACTGTTTTTAGGAGAAGGGCCTCTTGGTCACGTCGGTACGATTGCTTGCAGGTGCAGTTTTCACCTTCCTGAAGTTCCTCTGCAGTGTAACCTTAATGAAGCACCTTCTGTGAGGCTTTGCAGTCACATTCATCCCTCAGGGAGTTTCCTGCAGGCTGCGAGCACAGGATGGACAAACTAACAAACAGGCATCATCTTTTGGGGGCTCTGTAAAGCAAATAGAAGGTGTCTAATGGGAGCACGGGGAATTCTCCAATTCTAATGCCTGTTTTCTTTAATGAACAGCTTCAGTTTGTCTGACCTTTCCACTCTCCTCCTCGTCTACCCCAGCTGAATCCGCCGGGCCTGCTGACTATGCCCCGGAGCCCCACCTCCAGTGAGGATGAGATGGCCCAGAGCTTTTCCGACTACTCCGACGACTGTGCCTCCGACAGCTCCCGTGAAGAGACTATTTACGAGACCATAAGAGCCACCGCCGAGCCATCGCCGAGCCGCATGGACGACATTCACATGAACTCGCTGGTCGTCCGAGTCCTCATCCCCGACCTGCAGCAGACGGTGAGTATGTGTGAAGGGTGTGTCAGTGTGTGTGTTTGAGTCGATATGAAATATGAATCAGATCTGTGTTTCAGTATCGACCTCTGAGTATTGATCATCCAGCCTTCTTGTTGAGATCCACTGAAGAATGAATGATGTATGTGACACCTTACAGCCTCATTTATAGTATAAGAGGGTTTTTTAGAAGCAGGTGCACAGTGAACACAACTTGTATCAGGTCTCCTCACCTCTGCCAGCCCGGGCCTGAAAACCCGCTCTTCTCTTCCGCCCGGCTAACAGACTGAGCTAACATGAGCTAACAGCAGCTACAGCTGTCAGCAGTTTACTTCACTGTCCATCATAAACTCTGTAAATCACAGAGAGTTGAGGCGGAGCAGCCGGAGGACATCAGAGGGAAAACCAGAAAACATTTTCTCCATAAAATATGATCCAGTTTCACCAAAATCAGTGAAATAGTTGGTGGTGTGTGACTTAGTGCCGTAAAGCGTTACGTACTTCTCCCGACCCGGAGCCCAAAGTTACATAGTGTGAGAACAGACGTACGAAGGACAGAGACACCGTTCACCTGGTTACGGGTTGATTTAAATGTTCACTTTAATAAAAACCTGTCAGGACTTGCGTGCAGCCTTACTCTGATAACACAGAGTGGTGTGTGTGAATGTTGAGTGGGCGACATCACGGGCTGATATAAAGACACGAGTGTGTGTTTAAAGGGGGGAGGGAGTCTTATTGTAAAGAACTGAGGGATTTTCTGCATGATTGAGGACAGCGACTGTAACTCGTGTAGGCGAGCACAGCTGAACAATTTAAGACAGGTCCACTCTATTGATCAGCGGTGTATATGTGTGAAGATCAGCCTGTGCGGGCTGTAACAGATGATGACATGTGGAAGCTCAGAGCAGAGAGTAAATGACTGATGAAACTCTTTATAATTATCCTCCATATTTTCCATTAATATGTAAATGAACGGCAGGTAGATGAATAGCACAAAGCAAATAATACGTAATAGTTGTTATTCTCAGACTCAGACCTCATACGGACACGAAATGTGACTGATGAACAGCCGTGTTCCATGAAGTACAGCATGTGGATGCAAAAATCAAAAACTGCAGTTCCTCTAACGTCCACTTGAGGCTGGTTCCAGAAGTGAGTCAGTCTCCATAAGTCCCCATGTTCAAATGTCCAACTTCACAGCAGAAATAAACATGTTTACAGCCTGGTACAAAAAACAGTTTTGGTCTCTATAGCTAATTTCCCCGTTCATGACAACTGTACTGAGGGTGAATTTATATACAACTCACCTGTTCACATTATATTAAGGCTTAAAGTTATGCAGGATTAAGAGCGTGGACGCTTTGATTGACAGGTGACAATTTTTAGGTTAGACTGCCAACATGGCGGCGCTGCAGATTTTGAGTTTCAAAGTGGCTCGTCCCCAAAAAAACAGAAAGTCAGTGATTGTAACACGTCACAGTCGTATTTTTGGGTTTCTTTTTAAGATTTTACTTCCATAACATGTCGCCTTTCAAATCAGTGGAAAAGAAAACACCCAGAACAAATTTTAGGTGTTTATCGACTTCACTTTGTCTGTTTGCATCTGAAGATTTCACCAAGTCAGTATTAAATAATGTCTCATTTAATATATAAAGACCTTTTCTCCATTCACGTGATGCTGAACACACAAACATCCTGTAGGCTCATGTAATGATCGCCACTTTAATTATTTCAGATGAATTTGTGAGCCTCAGCATGAAGCTTCAGTGGACGAATGAAGACACGTCCAGATTAAGCAGAAAAACAACATCAATATTTGATCTAATCTGCTTTAAACTCTGATGTCGGCTGTGTGGAGCCTCACATGTATCTGTGCAGAGCAGCACAGCGCTAACAGTGGAACCTGTGGATGTTTTATTCATCTGATCAGTCGGTATTATAGATGTTTGATTTACAAAGCAGCCTCGTGCATTCATTAGCTGCACGCTGTAGATTTAATGAAGCTCCAGCAGTGCTATATGACCGTATGGAGGACGATATGGAGCATTGTTTGTGGGCAGTGCATGGCTGCATGCTGCACATTGATCACACACTGTAGCTGTCAGTGGACACTCTTTCACTGCTGTTCTCAGAGCAGGTTTGGATGTAAAGGTTTATCATCAAAGAGCTGCACCTCCCTGTGACGAGCAGCTGGAGTCAGCACTGTAACGCAGCTTTGTGCTGCAGCTGTGTGTTTGATGTGTGTGTCCTCCGGGACTGAAACACATCACGCTGCATGTCCGTGACCGTACGGTGAGTTTGAGGATTTCTTCTTCATGTGCTGGGCAGAATAAGAAGGTTTGATTTCTCCCGAGTTTCCCGCTTTTATTCGGACTCTCCGTCACATTTCGGATGTTCATTTTTCCCGCACATCTTTTCATTCATGTCATAAAGCGTCATCCCTCTGAGGCGAACACACGAGGAATGTAACACACAGCAGCTTCAGAGCACTTTGTAGTCACTTCCTGCATGGCACCAGATTAAAGGAATGCTGTGTAAGTGTGCGAGCGACCCAGCAGGGTTGAATCCTCACAGTACAGCGCCGACCCAGAGATGAACTCATGACCCTCTGATGTAATTAGCTTGGTGGTTATAGGAGGTGTGTGTGTGTGTGTGTGTGTGTGTGTGTGTGTGTGTGTGTGTGTGTGTGTGTGTTCACATGTGCACTAAGCCCTCTCACATGCATGCACTAAAGCTCCTGATTCCACGTTCATCACTGAGTACTCGGCGGTGCCACTTGATCACATGATTGTGTCACACAGTCCACTTAGAAATCAAACTCGGCTGAATAATTCAGACACACAGAGACACACTGTGTGTATGTGTGTGTGTGTGTGAGGACAGCTCTGACTGTACTGTACTGTATGTTACAGATTTCACAGTCTGTCTTCTGAATGATACAAAGTGAATCAAAGCTCGGTACTGACAAACTTTATTTTGACCCGTTAGCTGCCGTTAGACAACAGCTAACATCAGTCCAGTTCTATTTTATGTTTTATGAATCATAACAGAAGTGTACGATGTAACGCTGACTGTTTGTTCCCCTGACCTCAGAAATCAGAAATCCCGGGTTATCAAATATGTTGTTTTACCTCAAAGTTTAGTTCCAGACTTTCACTGTCTGTTCTCTTTCCCGTCTCTGATCAGTCCGGTCGCTGTGAAATGATCAGTCAGATCTCTACGTTTATACAGCCTCTCAACATTTGAGAGGAAAATGGCCGCCGTGTGAACGTGGTGAATTGACGTGCCAACGCTCATTAGCTTAGCATAAACACTGACACACGTTGTATCTCATTTGTTTCTTCCGCACACAGACAAACAGTTCTGTGTTGTAACTTCACGTCAAACAACAGGTACTCTTGACTACAAATAAAACAAACAAGGTACGACATGTTAATTGCAGCTTTAAAGGTGATTTGAAGGCACCTTTAGCAGCCTGGTTAGCTGTCCCGCCTCCTCCATTCAGTCTTCATGCTCAGTTAATCTCATCCTGGCTCCAGCTCTGTGTGACAACAAATGGCGAACTGCTCCTTTAACTTGTTCCTGGTCACATTGTGAACTTGTTATAAGGAGCGTTGAGACAAAGATTGTTGGCAGCTGTAACAATGGTCCTCTCTTTCACACAAAGCAACACTACGAGAACAACTTGAACATGAGACAGATGCAGGAAGTGATAGTGTTTCCTCCTCCCCACATGCTTCTCCTACAATCTTCAAAATGTCCTCCTTGAGCAGGCTTTCTTTCTCACTTTATTTCACCCGTCTCGCCTCTCATTTCATGCCAGTACACAGCTCTCACGGCCAGATGGAGACTCCATCTTTTCAGAGCTCGATTTGCTAATGACTCAAAGATTGGACACAATGGCAGACTCGAGGTTAGACAGGAAAAGCTAGTTTTTCCAAAGATTGCTGCTTTGAATTCTTGGACCACGATTGGACGGTTTGTCTCACTGCATTCACAGTGTTAGCTGCCTGACTACCCACCATGTTCTGTCAACTGTTTCCTGAAAGCACCTTAAAGGGAAGTTCTGCTATTTTTACAGTCTGTGATTCTGTGCAGTGTAGAGGACAACTCCAAACAGGAGTCATGTTTCTGAATCCTGAGTCCAAAAGTTTTGGTCAGAAATATCTCTAAATACTTCATCTTCTCCTCCTTTATTATGGAGCAGCATGTCTTGCTTGAAAACAAGGGTCCTGATCCATCCGTCCATCCATCTGTCCGTCCATCCATCCGTCCATCCATCCGTCCATCCATCCGTCCATCCATCTGTCTGTCCATCCACCCGTCCATCCATCCGTCCATCCATCCGTCCATCCATCTGTCCGTCCATCCACCCGTCCATCCATCCGTCCATTCTCTTCCTCTTATCTGGGGTTGGGTCATGGTGGCAGCAGGATTAGCAGGGCGCTCCAGACGTCCTTCTCCTTAGCAACACATCCCAGCTCCTCCTGGAGGATCCCGAGGCATTCCCAGGCTAGATGGACTATGTAGTCCCTCCATCTGGTTCTGGGTCTGCCCCGTGGTCTCCTCCCAGTTGGATGTGCCCCAGCACATCCTTTCGATGGCTCCTTTCGATGCGAAGGAGCCGCAGCTCTTCTCCGAGCTCCCCCCGGATGTCCAATCTTCTGACCCTGTCTCTAAGGCTGAGCCCGGCCACCCGGCGGAGGAAGCTCATTTCAGCCGCTTTTATCGGCGATCTCATTCTTACGGTCACTACCCAAAGCTCATGACCAAAGGTGAGCGTTGAAACGTAGACGGACTGGAAAATGGAGAGCTTTGCCTTCAGGCTTAGCTCCCTCCTCCCCACCACGGTCCGGTACGTCTGCAGTCCTGCAGATGCCGCACCAAACCGCTGATCCTTCTCACGCTCCATTTTCCCTTGAAGTCCCCTGCGTGGGGCAGGAGCTCGCTGATTAAAGGTGTAGCTGTAGGTGTGAATACACAGTAAGAAAAACACTGAAGTTGTTGTTTGATAAACATTGATCTGCTGTTTCCTGGAAGCTTCGTACACATTGTTTAAGTAGAACTCGTGTCGAGGCCTGAGGAGGCGGCCATAATGGGAGCCGATGGAAATTTGCCACAGTAATAAAGGAGCAGATGGAAAGGAGGCCGTATCGGTCCAAACAGGCCTGCCAGATGCCAGACATCTGTGCCTGTACACTGTACCTTCAACCCTTCATCTTCCCTCTCCTCCCCACGCCAGGCGGGAGGATTACAGTTAGGCAGAGTTCATAGACCGCTCATCCCCTCGGCCTTTATCGCAGACGCAGGGTTGCTATCGCCTGCTGAGCAGCACATCCAGCTGTAAACACTCACAAACACTTCCTGAATGCCACGGCACGGCGCCCATAATCCTCTCTGATTCACATGTGGCCAGAAGTCCTGTATTGTATGTTTGTCACTTCAGGGAATCTGGATGTTGGAAAGAGCAGAGGGTCATGTCAATTACATGCTGAGCGGGCGAAGTGGTCCGCACAGCGCGGGAACAATAAAACAATAAGGAAGCTTGGCAGCGCTGCAGGTGCCCGCCGTTTATTTGGAGGAACTGGGACAGCGTTTGTGTTATTGAAGCACCAATTTCAACGTGTCTGATCTATTTTGATTGGCCGCCATTGTTCTGCGACTCTATTCAAATGCTCTCATCACGTGAACGTCACGGCCTATTTGCATCTGTCAATCAAAAGTTGGAAGTCCAGTTTCACAAGAGAAGTGTCTGTCACAGGCTGATAACGTTACATCGTCAGGTTATTATTTCACAGATGAATATTTCATTTGCAGTGATTGCTGTGACTGCCAGCCAACACTCCAGTCATCACTCTTTAATCAATTTGTCTCATTTCCTCTCACACACAGAAATGCATGCGCTTCAACCCGGATGCGACGGTCTGGGTTGCCAAGCAGCGGATCCTCTGTACGCTGAATCAGAGCCTGAAGGACGTGCTCAACTATGGGCTTTTCCAGCCAGCGAGCAACGGGAGGGACGGCAAGTTCCTGGATGAAGAGCGAGTCCTCCGAGAGTACCCCCAGCCAATCAGCAAGGGCGTCCCGTCTTTGGAGGTAAACCATTGGCCAGTTAGAGTCCAGTTAGCAGTGATGGAGTCGAATTATGTTACATCAAAGCACAACAGGATGCTAAAAATCAGTCTACAGATATACGCTGTGATATAAATGAAGCAAATATTCATGTCGAGCTGAGCCTGATTGTCTGAGGGGCAAACAGGAGTAAATAAATTATAAATTAGACTTAGTACTCTTATAAAAACAATAGCGTTTGTGTGTTTAGCTAACTCAGCCGACCTCGGTGTGACATTCCTGAAGAACTGCCGAACGCTCAGGTGGAAGTCTAGTGATCAGATCCTGAACCTCAAATTCAGTCCTGATGGCTGCGGCGTCGGTGTGCTGGGTGTCAGTGTGTGTGTTTGGATAGGAAACCATCAGTGTGTGAACGTTGAAGGTCACAAGTGTTGTTAAAGCACGATGTTCATGGCTGTATATCAAATCACTGTCCATCAGCCTGTTCAGGTAAATCACGGCCGAATGATCGACCTCAGATTATAAATATGAGACAGCCTCACACACACACATTTCATCCTTTGAAGTTTCACTTTTTCCGACCTCACAGTCAGACCTGATCCCCTGGTGACTCTTTCAGTGATTGCTTTTGAGATGCACCCTGAGGTGTGAAGTAAACACCTCATGACAGTTTTCAGGGAAAGGTTGTCGGTTCCCAGAAGTCTCCTCTTAATGGAACAGAGTTTCACTTTAATAATAATTTGTCTTTCACTCAACAGTTCCGCTACAAGAGTCGAGTCTACAGGCAGCCCAACGTGGACGAGAAGCAGATCGCCAAACTTCACACAAAGGTGAGAACACTGAATGTTAACGTCCGTGTCCAGCGTTAGGCGAAATGATTCATGACAGCATCACATGTGCCAGCTTTGACTGTAAACTGGTTATGCAAATGTTTCAATCAACGCCCCATCGCGGAGAAATGTTTACTCCAACAGCTCCAACGAACAGCACGCATCATTTCCTGTGTGTACATCAAATTAACTCTGTAATTAGCACATGATGGAAAGCTTCTATAGACTGAAAGCATCAAACACACACACGTCGATTTTCTTCCTGGAAACGGTGAACACACACACCTGACACTGAGCTGGATGAAAGCTCCCTCTCTCGCTGAATCCCTCGTTTGTTAGCGGTCAGCGAGCCTGACTCTGCTTTTCTTCCACTTCATCTTCCTCCACTCAGGAGAGCCAGGAGGCAAACTGGAGAGCTCAGGCAGATTAAAGTTTACTGCAGGATGATTTGTGTCATCAGTGATTGTTTGCTCTAATGACGTACAGGTGTTAGACGAAGGAAGGAGCTCACAGGTAACATTATCCACATCATCATCTGCAGGCTTCAGCAGCTTTGCAGGTTATTTGGGGTTCTTGGATTTGAACGGTGTCAGAGGAGGCAAAACGACGTCCCAGCATGCATCACAGTGAAGCTTACCTGTTCCTCTGTACGTCTGCATGCTGCTCAGAGGAAGTCTCTCTTCTTTTGCTCCTCCCTTTCTCCACCCACATGAACAGAAGTGAATCTCTACAGTAATATTGGAGCCTCTCGGTCGTCGTGTAAGGCTGTGAGTCTGGGCTGCTGTCCCACAGCTACTGTAATCCTGTAGTGCAGCCAAAGCGTAAGTGTCTCTGGCAGCTCTCTGTTAGCGGCACACTGGGAAACTGTCTGACAGCTGCTCTGATTCTACATCTGAATGCAGGAAAGAGAAGACAGGAGAGGGAAGCAGAGAGGACGGAGGACGGAGGATGTAAAAAGGCAATAACATGGAGCAGGAACTGAACACACACACACACACACACACACACACACACACACTCTGAAACACATTTACACTCTTTGTGAAACTCATTAGTCAGACAACGTGGCTCTTCTATAATAGATATCTATTTCTAATTCGTTTGTCTTCCTCGTTTTTTTGGGCCCGACCCGACTTTTTTGGAGATGATCCTGTTTGTCATGCAGTCTGCTGCTCTGTGATTGGCTGGAGCTCACAGTGAGACAGCCAATCAACTGCCAGCCTGCCTTCCCCAACCTGTTTCAGCAAAGAGACGGTTAGAGAGGGAGAGGTCACCATCCTCCAGACTCTGATTCACCAGGCCTGCAGACACACACACACACACACACACACACACACAGGGGACGTGTCAGCTGCATTAAATAAAACATTGCATGAAAACACACAGGGCCATGCACGTGAACTCTTGACATTTCCAGATATTGAATCAGCAGCAGTGACTCATCGCGGTTGATATCTAAACAGCAGCGCTCCGTGTCTGCGGTCAAACTCACCTGGTTTCAACCACAAAAATGATTTTTCATTTCATTAACTGTCACAAAATGATCTTCAGTTACACAAAGAATGTTTCTATGAACCTAGTAAGTAGTAAACCAGTGAGGCTCTGAACCAGCAGTGTCCAGTCTAACAGTGAACACAGCAACAGAACCTCTGAACCAGCAGTGTCCAGTCTAACAGTGAACACAGTAACAGAACCTCTGAACCAGCAGTGTCCAGTCTAACAGTGAACACAGCAGTTAGCTCAGTTAGCTACAACAACAGCTAGCGGTTCACTGCTTATCTTTCCTTCAGGAAAGCCTGATTCGGGCTCTGATTAGCCATTTAGCTCATCTGGTAGCACCCCATGTACATTGTGCACTGTGGCCACTTGCTGCTCTCTCTCTTTTCTGTCTCTGCTCACTTTCCTGTCACTCTTCAGCTGTAACCATTAAACACAATGCTCAAAAGGCCAAAAAATATCTTAAAAAACGCTGCTGCTAAAAAATGCTTCAAATTCTGACAGTGAAACGAGTCGTGTTGCGAAGGTTTTCTTCCCAGTCTGATTATTCTAGAGCAGAGGTCACTCACAGGCGGACTGAAAAGCGGCTTTTAATCCAGAAGATTGCAGCCAAGCAGCCAGTAACTTGTTATTATTATTATTATTAAAGTGCTTTGTATTTATAATTCTAAGTTGAATGTCAAATTTACTTGATTTATTTGATTTCTTATTTCTTATTGTCTCAGAGTGTCACCGAAAATAAATATTGTTGCCATGACGTTGAATTTTAGCTTTGTTTGTTTGATTTGTGTTGTTGACTTCACACAGTGCAGATGATGATACACTGACATGCTGCTTCAATATATATAAAATAACTGTAATGTAAACTAAACACGATGACGCTGCAGAACCTGATCATGAGCGTTTTCCTCTGTCAGACCTCCTAAAATCAGAACTGGTGTAAATTCTAGCAGTTAAAAATGTCCTGAGTGAGTTCTGTCCTGCTGCATAAGGTAGAAAAGCTGAATATGAGTCTGTGTATCGGTTGATAGTCGGTATTTAACTTGGATTTTGGTGGGTTGGATCAGGGGTTGATCAGGACATCCCTACCTGTTCGTCTACTCCCACCCCTCGCCGCTGCCTTTTCTCTCCTCCTCATTTATTCTTGAGCCTTTTCTTTTCAGTCTGTTCTTTTATTGCTACCCATTGTCTTTCCCTTCTTCTGCCATCTCATTCTTCTTTCCTCATTTTCTCTCCTCTCCTTCGGGGAGCTGCTCTCTTATCTATTTTTATCATGCGGCCTGGAAAGAAAGAAAGAAAGCAGACAGGAACAGGAGAGAAATCAGCAGCCATTTCACTCCCCACAGTCGCCACACTGCCACCCCCCGCCTGTGTTTCTTGGTTTCAGTAGCCTTTTATTCTTCCTCACATTCCTCCATCTTTAACAGCGAGTCTCCTTCAATTTCACACCATATTCCTAAACGCTTCCACTTTTCACCCTCGGTTATGTTTGACCCTCTACAC
Organism: Protonibea diacanthus; assembly: GCA_028641955.1. Classification (NCBI taxonomy): domain Eukaryota; kingdom Metazoa; phylum Chordata; class Actinopteri; family Sciaenidae; genus Protonibea; species Protonibea diacanthus. Next base: position 9,301,162 of record CM053976.1, on the reverse strand, counting down.
CTTTCTCTAGCTGCACTTCTATTTCAGTCGTTTACAGCTCTGTCCTGACTCTTTCTCTCTCACACCCACCACCGTTTGTTCTTTTTCTTCTCGCTGTAATAGCTCTCTCTCTCTCTCTTCTCTGGTTTTGCGCAGGCCAATCTGAGGAAGTTCATGGATCTCATCCAGCATAATCAGGTGGACAAAGTGTCCAAGTTGTTGGAGAGAGGCTTCGATCCAAACTACCACGACAGCGAGACCGGTGGTAAGGCTGCAGTGTGTACAAGCACAAACACCTCCATCAGTTCAGGGCACACATGAACTCCCCCTCTGTACATCAATAATATATATTTATGACAAGTGGTTGGTGGCAGCACGTGTCCTGGGTCACTGCGAAGATGTGTCGCCTCCTGCACAGGCTCAGTTGACTCTCAGGTTAGATTCCGGTCTAGAGTTACTTGTACAGTATGTAGGTTAACAGGTAATGAGAGACAGGTGGGTGTCAGATTTCCAGAGCTGAGGCAGCAATTAGTTCAAATCTCCCATTAGAGCTTCTGGAGGTCTTCAGGGGTCAGAAATCTTTGACCTGATCTGAAACAGACTCGTGGCAAACCGACCTGAACTCAGATATGTGTTGTTGTCACGGTTTGTGTCGATCAGTGTAATTGACTCTTCCTAAGTACTGTGCTGTTTGTTACCGTGCTGTTTGTTACCGTGCTGTTTGTCAGCTCTTCTCAACCACATTTTGAAGATCATGATGTGAGGAGATCTGCAAACCCATCACACAGACAGCAGAGTCTGCGAGAAGAGCTTCTTCCTCATTTTTAAGCATTTCCTGTAAAATCTGGGACAGATGGAGGGGCTAGTCACAGATATTAAGTGATGTTTATAGTAGCCAGTAGCAAGTGCTGAGGTGGTTTTCTTGCCGGGTTTGGCTCCTGGCATCCCGGGCCGAGTCAGTTCAGTTAGCTACAGGGCTGACCGAGCTAACTGTTAACGGGTCGCTACTTATCAATCTTAAATCCACCTCGGTACTGTAACGTTATTCCCTGTTGGTCTCAGAGACCGTGCTCGAACCCGGTCCAGGACTCTAAAATATCATTAATAAAACCCAGAAATACCTCAAAAATTATTATTTTTTTGTCATTGTTGGGTCAAATTCTGGAGTACAGGTGAGTTGAACACTTAAAAATCAATCTGGACTTCGAGGGGACTCGTAGCTAACTAGCAAATTAAGGAATTCAGAATTTTGAAGTTAGCACATAACACATTAACTACAGTAAAGGAGAAAGTTTACTGAGGTTGCTCAACTCGCAAAGGTTCAGTTAGACCTGATCGACAGTTACGTTGACCCAAATAACAAGAAGCTTCAGCAATACATGCCATTTTCCTGCTCACCACTGCTCTTATTATCGCCTCACACAGACACACTTTTCTCCTGCTGATGATTAAGATGCACTTCAGAGCTGATGAGGTTTTAAACAGCTTGACTCCACATACAGAGCGATACAACAACAACATTGCGTTGAAATGTTTTGAACTCCTTCCTACCACAGAAATACTCAGAGCAGACCGTCGACAGGGAGGTCGGCGGATTAATCGAAGTAACCAACACGTTTTTTGATGCACATAAAACTGCATTCACCTCGATTAAACTGACGTGGCAGCAGTTTAGGAGGCAGATATGTGAAAACCTGAGCGCATAAACTGATAGTATTAGCATGGCCCGTTGCCAGAAGTGTGTCTGTCTATATAATTTGGTGAAGCGACTCTTGGAGGCAGTGCGGTGGCAGCAGTTTGGACTGTTAAATATCACTGATGTGCAGGAGTTCAGAGAGGCAGCAGCCTGTCAGAGGAGAACGTTGCCCTCTGGGCAGCGCTGAAGGACTTTGTTTGTTTTGTGTGTCTTCCAAGAGACTTGGCTCTACGTTTTTCACACACAACCAAACTGAAGCGACGCCAGTGCCCGGAGTAATGAGCTGCGTCCCAATGTCAGCGTGCTCTCAGCACAGCTCACAAATGTTCCATAAAGACGAAGTGAGCAGGTGTTTGGTGCAGCGTTAGCTAGGCTAGGATTGCAGTTAGAAGTCCTCATCGGCCCGCTTGGAGGTCTGTCTGGGGAGCGTCCAGCCTGGCAAGAATAACAGCATATTATCTCCAAACATGCACATCCACTCACTTGTACTATTGACTTAATTTGCTGTGGAGCTCATACCCGCGATTAACATCAGATATTGTTGTCAGGAAATGAAATCCAGCAGGAAGAACGCATGCATCGCTCTCAGCGGAAGCCTCGATGGACCAAAACGGACCGAGCTCACAGAACATGATGAACACTCGTAAAACAGACAGAGATCATACACGTGGACTCAAGCAGATGTTTTAATGTTGATCATCACAGGCAGTGAGGCGGTATCTCACCAGGATAATCATGCTCATCACAAACATCCGTCAGTTTACAGTCACTGCTCCACCTACTGACAGTTCAGGTGAGATCTGGACGTGATGAAGAGCGAGCTGATGAAGTGCAGCAACGACTGGCCAAATCTGGTTGGTCTAACCGAGAGAGTAAACGCCCACAAAGAGCTCGTTAATAAGGAGAGAGAACGATGGCGAGTTTCTTCCTGATTGATCTTTTGCTGAGCTTCATTAGAGGACGATAATCTGCCTAGATGAATAGAAAATGAGAGACGTCTAATTAAACCACAATTATCATTAAAGTGGCTCCAATCAATAGTTTTATAAGAGGCAGATATTTCCTTCAGGAGTCGGAGGAGAACAAAAACAGAGTCAAAATTAGATTTAACATTTAGAAACACTGTTTGCTGACAGCTTCAACTGAAATAATTAATTAATTATTAATATAAACCTACCAACAACCTACTGCTGCTCCCAAACATTGTACGTTTAAGGCTGAAAGGTTTAAATGAAGGAGAGAGACAAACAATGTGTCCATGTATTTATATAAAGTAACTATGTAGGAGTAATCAGAGTACGAGGTCTGTCTGCTCATAGGACAGCGGTGTGTGACAGCGTGATGTGGTTTGAGAGGTTTCTTTAAACATCTTAAAGCATCCAGATTCTGTTAGCTCGTCTCTGTTGTTGATCAAATCAGGTCCAAATCTTGACAGACTACAAAAACGTGTTAAAGTTCTGCGTGCTCGCCCCGTCTATGGCCTCCTAATCATCCCCTCTTGGAGGAGTATCATGCTCAGGAGGAGCAGAAACAGGAGTCAGAAACTCGCTTCAACACCGCGGGAGGGCGAGTCACGTTGAGCGCTGTTCTTTTCTGAAGAGCTCGTATCGCTGAGGACCACACGAGGTTCAGCTGTCCCGAGGACTCTAATCGGCCGGTGAGGACTCATGAAGAGCTCTCTGTGAGGAAGGAAACTTCCTGTTTTATCTTTTAAAAGAACAAAAGAAATCCTCCTGCGCTGGGAGAAGGGGATTACGGGATTGTGAAATAACTTGCAGCGATCATGTAAAGCAGCTTGTGCTTAAAAGCTCATTACAATCATTCAGCAGCCGCTGTTGGTTTACCTGAGTGTTCACGATGACAGTTATGTTTATTTATGACGGTTTAATGAATATGTCAAGTGTGCCTCAGCAGTCCAGCCGCTCTGAGCACAGACAGTCAGAGTGGACAGACCTGATGGGGCTAATGAAGGTGGAGCTGAGAGGAGAAAGGGTTATTAAACAGAGAACGCCTGGCTGATGGAGGAGACGTGTTTCTGTGGATTGGGAGCTGTTACTCTTGACTATTGATTTCAGCTGTCCAGTTCAAGCTCTGCATGTAACAAAAGAAAATATAAACGCTCCTCTTCATCCTCATCAGGACTCGTTTTCAGCCCTTCAGAAGAAGCCAGCCGCTGATCGTACCGTCGTACACACGCAGGCTCATCTCTGAAGTCATTTCCTTTAATAGATGTTCAGATGTTTCCTCATTTCCTCGAGTTTTTTTGTGGAATCATTCAACCAGCCAAGGTGCATCTTGATTTGGTCTTATAGAAACTCACTTAGTTCACATTTCATTCATCCTGATATCATCAGATGAAACGCATGGAACAGATTTCAGAGAATGAACAGCTGACCTCATGTTACAGAGTGTCAGTGTCCTGCATGGAGGTCTCATGATGGAGCGGCTCGTCTAATAATCAGACGGTTGCTGGCTCCCTCTTGAGTAACACACTGAACCTCAGCTTGCTCCTGATGGCTTTGACGTCGGTGTACGGGTGAGCTTTGGACAGGCAGCGCAGGCTGAGCCTCTGCCATCAGTGTGTTAGTGTGACCGGTGATTCGTGTGATCAGTAGATCAGAAAGATGATCGTCCATTTATCTCTGAAGCATCAGATGAGGCGGCTGCAACAAAAAGCGTCATTCAGTCTGACTGAGGAGTCTCTTCCATCTGAGAGTGCTGCTGGGAGCCAAATTGCAGCAATTCAAGTGATTTATTAATATAATATCTGAACAGACACAGCGGCTGAACGCCTCAGTGTGCAGCTGAGTTTCCTGTGTCATTAGCTGTCCCACACACTCATTTTAAGCATGTTTGAGGTATGTTGAGCATTCTCTTCATTAGCTAGAGTCAGTTTCCTGAACCATGATGTAGGTACTGTCTCACAGTGCGATGTGTAGCTTTGTGAGGAACCATGCAGTATGTGGTCACTGCCATGGGCTTTAAAATGGTGCCCCACGTCTCTCAATGAAGGGGCAGAATCACGTGACTTTCTCCAGCCAATCAGCGAATGTCAGGCTACGTCATATTTTGTGCACTTTAGTCATATAAGATCTGTAAGACTTATGTCTGATTGTTAATTTAAAATGTTCCAGATATTTTTGGGAATTTTTTAGACCATAGGAGGGCGAGTTACCGTATACGGTAACCCTTCTTTAATTTGCAGCCTAAAAATTTCAATGAAAAAAGTATTTCAATGAGTGGCCTAAAAGGGTTAAAGTGTTTGCTTCAACATGAGAATAAATTGGTACAAAACTATTGTTTATTTATAATTTTATAATTTTAGGAGAGAATCATTAAGAAAAAGAAGAAGAGAAGAAACTTCTGCACACGAGAGCCTCAAAAGACAAAAAAGTGCTCAGATACTACAACTACTGTAAATACATGAACCTGTAAATGTTCCTTCCTAATTCCTGAATAAATTATTAAACTATGCAGATTATTGTTGTTATATGAACTTAAATTGGTCAAACATAAATAAAAGAGCTGGAAGTTAGATTGTGAAAGTGATGAAGTGACTACAGAGACAAAATACTCACACATTCACGTACTGTAGCATTGTGAAGCTGAGATGTTTGAAGCTGACAGACATCAATTCATAAAACTTCAGTATGAAACATAAATATGTATGACTTCCTGTTTCCTAACAGTACACTGTCAAACGTCTCTTCAGGCTGTGGAATACGCTGAAATTAGGACACATCAATTGTCTCTGAGTGTCTTGTTTTGATGACCTCATTTCGATCGACGTGTCTAATGATGTCTTAATCACAGCAACGTTTCATTACTCTCATTAGCTGAGACAGACAATTGACCTGCTTTTATTTTCTCAGCCTGATTCACATCAGTGGAGATCTGTTAAAAAACCCAAATAAAGCCGAGTGTTGTGAAGTTTTCTTCAGTGTCAGACGTGCCGGGCAGGCCGCCGCCTCGTCTTCAGGCTAACCTCATTCACATTCACGCTTTATGTGGAGCAGTTCGTTTGAAATCTGGAGCATCCACCTTTTAGATCATTTTGGGAGGTGAGTTCAGTGTCATTCCAACATGAAACCGACCGCTTAACCACAGTGAAGACAGTAACACTAGTCCCCGCAGGAGACAACCTCAGGTAGATCCTCTTCATGGAGTTCACGATGCAGCTGAGAGTGTTTGGAAACTCAGCCTGACGAAATGAGTCGAGAAAGACTTCGTCCACTGACCTTCAGTTTGCATCTTTGCCCTTCTCACTGGATGTTGCAGAAATATTACAAACACAAGAAACTGGCTGACGATGAATGCAGATCATTTCCTGTCTGAAACACAAAAATAGTTCAGCTCATTGTTCCAATGAGCAGTTAAACAGCCTCAACAAAATTATTTTATGTGTGTGACAATCCTTCAAATCTGTAATTCAATTTGACTTCTGATTTTAGCAGCTTGATTCCCTCGAGCACTGTGAAACTTTGACGTTGTCACAGAGACTACGTCCAGGTTTTAGACAGTCTGTCGGGGCGTCACGGAGACTATGTCCAGGTTTTAGACAGTCTGCGGGGACATCACGAAGACTATGTCCAGGTTTTACACAGTCTGCGGGGACGTCACGGAGACTACGTCCAGGTTTTAGATAGTCTGCGGGGACGTCACGGAGACTACGTCCAGGTTTTAGACAGTCTGCGGGGACGTCACGGAGACTACGTCCAGGTTTTAGACAGTCTGCGGGGACGTCACGGAGGCTACGTCCAAGTTTTAGACAGTCTGCGGGGAAGTCACGAAGACTATGTCCAGGTTTTTGACAGTCTGCGGGGACGTCACGGAGACTACGTCCAGGTTTTACACAGTCTGCGGGGACATCACGGAGACTACGTCCAGGTTTTACACAGTCTGCGGGGACGTCACGGAGACTACGTCCAGGTTTTAGACAGTCTGCGGGGACGTCACGGAGACTACGTCCAGGTTTTAGACAGTCTGCGGGGACGTCACGGAGACTACGTCCAGGTTTTAGACAGTCTGCGTAGACGTCACGGAGACTACGTCCAGGTTTTAGACAGTCTGTGGGGACGTCACAGAGACTACGTCCAGGTTTTAGACAGTCTGCGGGGACGTCACACGTTAATGTTTCAGGGCTCAGTTTACTCACTGTGCAGACTCTGGATCAGTCTGCTGGAACATGGAAGCACCAGTTAAGCCTGATGTGAACCGTGTCTGAGGCTCGGTGCTTCTGCTCATTATTTTTTCTCATTCCAGCCTCCGAGTGAACATAAAATAAATTAACAAACGCGTCTTACCTGGTGACGCTGCTGTCTGAAACACCCCACAGGTTCGATGTCTGGATATTGATGCGCTGTGTCATGTGACTGAAGCTGTAATTGTTCACTGTGAAGTTAAACCAAGCAAACAGAAAAATGCAGGCAGACTTTTCCCTGGTGGTTTGTATGAACAGAAAACAAACTGTGTCACATCTTCTGCATCAGTCCCTGGAGTCGTGTGCCACACCGCCGTTCCATGAGTTTATCTTCTTTAATAATTAAAAACAAACCTGATGGAGGTGTTTTCATCTTTACAACATCTGAGTTCTGCTGCGTGTCCAACACAGATCTGCAACATATTCTGTCTGTTGCTTCTTTTTCCAGAGAGCCCGCTGACATTTGCAGCTCACCTGGACAATGTGGTGGAGATTATCAAGGTGCTGAAGAATGGAGGCGCTCACCTGGACTTCAGAGCCAAAGACGGCATGACTTCCCTCCATAAAGCCGCACGGTCCAAGAACCAGATTACACTCAAGGTAAGAGAAGCTGCTCTCCTCCATCCTCCTCCATCCTCCTGCACCACCTGCTCACCTGTGCATTGTTGAACATAACTTTAGATTTTGATGCATGCAAACTGTTATTTTTCAATTTGTTGCCTCCAGTTTCAGAGTGTAACTCCACTGTGGTAACTGTGTTCAGCTGTACTCGAGTATTTGTTCTGATTACATTACTTCTGATCAAAAACTAGCAAGCTGACAACTTTGCTAACAGCCAAACATCAACCAGGTCACCAACAGCAGACACAGCAGATAATATCTTCTCCTCTGCCATTTCAGGAGGTGACAGACGTCAGATTATCAGAGGAAAGTTACAGGATGTTGCTTTAACATCATGATGAGACGATAAATAGATGACAAACAGAACCAGTTTCACCTTTTCATCTCTCTTCTGGGTTCATGCAGTTTAATAGTTTTCTGTTTTTATATCTTCTATTATCGTTTAAACTTTTGTCAGCTTTGATATCTGAGTCACTTCTGCTTTGTCTTCTGTGACAGAATGAAGCACTTTGTAACATTTATCTTAAAAAAGAAGAAATGAAGTTTGTTATTATGATAATGACGATGGTTATTATTATGAATCTGCATTAAAGAGACGATTCTAGCACAACTTACAAATTAGACATAACTGGAATGGACACACACTCGACGATCCACCTTGTTTAATCCACCTTCCTCACACACACTCACCCACACACACCCCTGTCCTCCTCAGACCCTGCTGGAGTTGGGAGCATCACCAGACTACAAGGACAGCCGTGGTCTGACTCCTCTGTATCACAGCGTGGTGGTGGGAGGCGACCCGGGCTGCTGCGAGCTCCTGCTGAACCACCACGCCTTCGTCTGCTGCCAGGATGAGAACGGCTGGCATGAAGTTCACCAGGTAAACACACACACACACACCACCAGATTCACCAGGTAAACACACACACACACACACACCACCAGATTCACCAGGTAAACACACACACACACACACCAGCAGATTCACCAGGTAAACACACACACACTAGCAGATTCACCAGGTAAACACACACACACACTCGAGCACAGAGCTGGTTTTGGCTGTTAATCTGTGACAGCTTGTATTGGGAAAGCATTACTAAAGCACACACAGACACACGCAGCCTTCCCGGCTGTGGGCGTCTGTCAGCAGCTGTTACCCGTCCAAGTAGATGAAGACGTTTAAGGAGAGACGCCCGGCCCTGCAGCAGGGACAAACTATGAGTGCCTCATCGCTGTGTGTGTGTGTGTGTGTGTGTGTGTGTGTGTGTGTGTGTGTGTTCAGGCCTCAGCTTTATCAGACTGCTTATATCTGTCTCCCTGTCAAGTCACAAAATCTCTGTCTTCCCCAGTCTGTCCCGTCACGGACGTGATAACAATGAGCTGTCAGGCAGAACAACGACAACGACTGAACAACGAACTGATTTATTTAACTGATTTAACAGTACCTAGACGTAGTCTCACAGACTGTCTAAAACCTGGACGTAGTCTCTGTGACGTCCCCGCAGACTGTCTAAAACCTGGACGTAGTCTCTGTGACGTCTACACAGACTGTCTAAAACCTGGACGTTGTCTCTGTGACGTCCACGCAGACTGTCTAAAACCTGGACGTTGTCTCTGTGACGTCCACGCAGACTGTCTAAAACCTGGACGTAGTCTCAGTGACGTCCTCGCCAGACTGTCTAAAACCTGGGCCGTGATCTCGTGGCGTCCCGCGAACTGTCTAAAACCTGGACGTGGTCTCCGTGACGTCCCGCAGACTGTCTAAAACCTGGACGTAGTCTCTGTGACGTCCCCATAGACTGTCTAAAACCTGGTTGTTTATTTCTGCTGTGAAGTTGGACATTTGGGAACATGGGGACTGGACCCACAGACTGACCCACTTCCTGAGTCAAGAGAGGAACAAGGTAACTGCACTTCCTGTGTTGGTTGTAGTCAGTGTGAAGACAGATGTTGTGGCTTGCATGCTAATAAGCAGAGGGTGAGATGAGAGTTGAGAATCCAGCAAGTCTACACACTGGATCTTTTGTCAAACATTCAAAACTAAATGAACACGTGATCGTTATACATTATACATACATTATAACTGAATCACTCCTGAAACAAAACAATGAGGATTCAGAACATACAGTTTTCTGAGTTAAAGATTCTCTCTACAACAAATGTACAGATGTCTTCTTGGAGAAGTGGCTTGCAGCCTTTATAATACGGTGTTTCATCACTGATTAACGGCGTCTAAAAGCGATATTGCTATTAACATTAATTAATATGCTATTAATGCATCAGTAAAAACAGACACAGATGAAGCTTCTGAACTGTTTCCTGCTTCTGCAGCGCCTACGACTCCATGATGGAAGACTTGTGTTTACTCTAACCTGCTTCCATTGATACGTCATTAGTGTTATTGGCCTTCTCTGAAGCGAGCCGCAGTGTAATGGAGCCATTTCAAAATACCCGTCCTCCTCCTCCTCCTCCTCCTCCTCCTCCTCCTCCTCCTCCTCCTCCCTCTTCGCACTAAACTGGCATCTATCACCACAGATTCAGCGTCGCGGCGTTTGTGGAGGAGGTGGTTCATAAAACAAAACTTCCTGCTCAGCCTCTGCTTGTAATTGTCTTTTACGCTCTGCCTCAGCAGATTAAATTGTGAAATCGTACATTTCTTGAAGCTTTCCCTCACACACACACACACACACTCCTCTATCCTTCATGTTTTGATGCCTGGGTTCAAACTGAGGTACAGCAACTCATCTTCATGTTATCTCCTCTGCAGCACACTGACATCTAGTGTCAAGCGCCTCTTACTGCAAGTACAATCACATGGATGTGTTTAAGGCTTTGACAGTGAACTGTGTGTTAATGTGCGTGTGTGTGTGTGTGTGTGTGTGTGTGTGTGTTGCAGGCTTGCCGTCACGACAATGCAGCACCTGGAGCATCTGCTGTTCTATGGAGCAGACATGGCGCCAGACGCCTCTCGGGAAACACTGCTCTACACATCTGTGCCCCTATACAACCAGGTGAGCCTGGGGGAGGTGTGTGTGTGTGTGTGTGTGTGTGTGTGTGTGTGTGTGTGTGTGTGTGTGTGTGCGCGCGTGCATAATGTGAATGAGAGCACATACCACTATCGGATTGACCTGGTGCTATTTTAAGTTAGTTAAGCCAGTTCTGTCAAATGTGTCGTGAAACGTGGGAGAAATGTGGAGCAACAAACTGCAGCCAGAGAAGAAAAGTAACATCATGGACACAAACATGAAGACTGAAATAAAATAATAGTAACTGTGCTGATGTGCTGAAGGATTAATGTGGAATTCAAACCTGTTTCCGGGGTGATTCACTGTGGACGGCATCAGCTGTCAAACTTTTCTGCTCAGTCGGACATTTGGTGGTTTATTTGTGCTTCTATGGTTCAGTCTGGGGCAGCTAGGTGACGTGAAGACGTCAGAACTGAAGAAGCTTCTTGGACGAGAGGTCAAGCGTCTTCACGGATCTACCGTCAAGCCCGCTTGCCCCAGATTAAACCCTTCTCTAAGAACGATGAGCTGGACGACTGCTTCCTTTGATTTAAAGATGAGATGTTGATATGCGGGGTGTTTTATCCTCCAGTGTGTCGTAGCTACAACATACAGATGGGATGAGAATTATTTCTTCAATGGCACCTGAGTCTGTTTGATTTCTCCGTACCTGAAGAAGAAACTAGTTTAGTTTCATTTCAAGCTTCATTTCTGCAGTTTCAGCAGCAAAAAAAAATGTAAAAAAAAACAAAACAAATAACTTTATAAAAGCTTATTTCTTCATTTCAAGTGAAGTCCAGTCACGAGTCTTTAATCAAGTCGTTTATTTCCTGTTGTGCATCATCAGAACAGCCCAGCAGCTTCTCACAGTAACACTGTAACATACAGAGCTGCACGTTAACAACAGGCAAACATGAAACAAGTCAGCTGCTCTCGTTCGAGATCTCTGCGATGCCGAGGTGAACGCTCAGTGAGAGTTTTCAGTCCTTCCTCTTCTGAAACTGATTTTTACATCAGGAACGTGTGTGAAACCTTTAAAGAACACAGACATGCGTGATAAAAGCTGTCTGTGTTCATGTGTTCATATTCAGACTGCCTCCACCTCGTTCACTGCTCTGTGTGTACAGACCTCTGCAGGCTCTTTGTTCCGTTCTCCCATGGGATGAATTATTTTAAACTCTCCTTGCATCTTATTTGTCTTGCTCGTATATATTTGACGCTCTGATGCTGCAGCTCGGAGAATCCCCAGAAGTATAACCTCACCGCCGAGTCACCGTCTACCTCTAATTGCAATTAATAGATAAAGTGTGTGACCGTTTGCTGACAGAGCTTCAGGTTATAGCTGCATTCTAAACATCATAAATATGGTAACAAGTCTCATGTATGTCACTTTATGTTAAATAGTCTGTCATACACCTTTTCTTTACATTAATACGTCTCAACTCAACATTTATTGTTCGTACAAACCTCTTTATCTTCGACCAAACAGCCGTCTCAGGGTCAGTTGTGGCTCCACATGGCTTGAAATTTCTCAAATTTGGAGGACAAACCAACCATCAGTTGATTATACAAACTAATGAAGTACTGTGTGTGTATCCAAAGTCAGATTTTTCATCTGCTCTGCTGTAGAGCTCCTTTGTTGTCCATTAAAATCAACAAGTCACGCTCTTTCACTGGGCAGCATGTTGCTTCATCACCACGAGAAAGTTACAGCACTGTATGTGTGTTGATGTCATACCTGCCAAAGTTCAGATGTCAGAAACATGGAGGAGGATTTTCGTGAATTTCAAAGACTTTGTTTCCTGCGTGTTGATGACTTCTAAAGAATTACAATAAAAAGTAGACTGCAACATCTTTTCAGTGTTAAATACTTTTAAATAACACAGAATCATTCGCCCGTCTGGTGTGAACTTCCACAATCATTCATTTCATTTGTTGTTCCTGCCGTTAGCTGTAGCTCCGCCTATGTGACACTTCCATGTATTTCATCAGTCACACTCACTGCACAGCGGACAGGTTGTAAGAACCAAAGGGGAAAAAGAAAATGGAAAATTTATGATAAATTGATGGAAATACAAGAGAGGGCAAAGAAAAACGAGTCCCCGACAAATGCAATATTTTGTTGTTGACCAGCTGCTGTAGACTTTACTGAGTCTTACACAGACGTGAGAAAGCTCTGAGAGATGAACTCACGCTGGCGTTAAACAATAAGAGAAATAAGAGAATAACTCCAGCCTGATCCCTCCTCACTTAAACCTGTTAGCAACCCTGCAGCTGAAGGTCAGCAGCACACTTGTTTGTACGGCCAGTCATGTGAGACCATTTAACAAATTGCCCTCGGAGCGTGCCCAGTTAGGCGGAGAACTACAGCTTCGAATAAAAAAAAAAAAAGTCCACGGGGGTATTTGAATTGAAGCAAACGTTTAGTTCCACTTAAGAAAGATAATTATATTTCTATAGAAGAGGAAGCGCGTGCTTTGACCTTTTCTGAAGTGGCCTTTACGTCACCTTCCATTTGTTGCTTACATAGACTGTTGTGGAGAAGGTCGTAGGTATGAAATGCGGGATGTGTGTCCGTGCATGGAGCTGTGGAAGGGTCACTTTGTATATGAAATCGATTCTTAAAGGATAAGCCTGTCATTTTTTCCCCATGAAAAGAGCAAAACCAAAACTGAGTTAGTCCATCCTTCAACGCTTCCAGATGTTTCTGCCCCGTCTATGACGCTCTGCACTGCTTCCCGCTGAGAACGAAGGTCTTTAAGAACAACTCACAAATATATAGCTGGCTCTGTAGTTTCCAGAAACAGCTGCTGGCTGCGTTTCTCAGCTAAAGTTACTGAAAAAGCACCTTTGTTGATTTGTTGGGGACTATTTTCAGCAGCGGATTAATCCACATTTGGTGTTCTGTGATTGTTTGTGGCAGCAGGACGGTGTGCACATAAACTACAGCATGACTCATCGATGTGTGTTTCTTGCTTCCAGGTCTGTTGACTGTCTTTAAATCTACATTTTTCCCCATGACCAGCAGGGGGTGACTCCACTAGTCGATTATATTATGGAGAAATGAGCTGAATTCTTAGTTGATTTATAACCTCAGTACACAGTTTCCTCGTGAGTTTATGGTCTTAATCTGAAACATCTTCTTCCAGTCTTCTTCCACACAGCTTGATGTGCATTTAGTAAATTATGGTCCCATTTAGAGGAAAACAGCAACAAACCTGACAGCGTATTCAAGTCAAAACCAGCTCACAGAGCGTTACCTACCAGCTCCGACAGACCACGATGGCGACATCTGTAATGCCATGCCAACTCGAGGCTTCAGACCAGTCATGGTGGGTTTGTTCTGGGTGGTTTTAGACGACAGTGGAGCTCTACGGCACAAAGGATGAAGATAGATCCAACTTTGACACACAGACGATGCTCTTTAGTACAATCAGTCCATTATTGGTTTTGGATTTGTTGATGATATTAAAAATATAGAATCTGGTCTTATGAAGAAGATGATAATGATGGCTACATCTGTGAAACAAGAGGGGGTTGATGTATCCTGGATTATTCTCTTATTAGGCTGTTATATTGAACGTCATAAATATTCATGAGTTCTTCTCGCTGCTCTGTGATGGATGGAGCAGATTCTGGTTGCATAAAGAAAACTTAAAAACTTGTGGCGAGAACGTGCGAGGATCGTCCGCTGTCATCTGCTCCATCGGTGATCTACGCTGTACGCTATGTGACACAAAACCAGGAAAATCCATTTGAAGCTGAAGTTTCCATGGCGCCCGGACGGCAGCATTCTGGATTATCCTCGGCATCGTGCACATTAGAGACGTGACCTTTCTCCCATTTCATCTGTCCCTACATTTTCCTTTCTGTCCTTTTTATGCTTTTAATTCTGTTCTAAAAGCTAACCTGCCCCTGCTTCAGTTCAGTGCTCTGATGTGTGTCACACATTTCCATTTTCTGAAGCTTCATTATGCAGCAGCTCCTATAGAAAGAAACGTGGGATTGCCACACTCCAGATGGAAACGTCCACGGGTTAAAAATAACACAGTCATGCGTGTCTCAAAATAAGACGTCTAAATGTCTAATCGCAGGAATATTTGGTAATGCCAGCATCACACATGCTGCTGCACAGATTATGGTTGTGTATCAGTATCTCTGTGAGACTCAGAGCGATTTTCCAACTCTCAATAGCTTATTGTGGATCTAAAAAAAGTATTTATATTCATGTGTGCGTGCACAGTACATGCGTGGTTGAGCACTTTGTGGGCGATTTGTGCAGTAGATTCAAACCCCTCAGCACTCTCCATCTCTCTGTTCTTCTCTCTCTCTCTCTCTCTCTCTCTCTCTCTCTCTCTCTCTTTGAGTGGAGCAATAGATACACACTTAACAGCAAGCTGAAGCTCCATTCCTCATATAGGTAGTAGATGTTCTGTTGTTTTCCCCTGTTTCAGTGCTGGGATGTTCAGACATTCAGCCACACTGCTCAGTTCCTGCTCTGCTCACTTCTTTTGCTTTTGGAAAATTCTGCTAATGTCACAGGAAGCTAATGAGCCAAAGTAGGAGAATTAAAAAGGATTTCAGTGTTTGTTTGAGACGTTTTCTTCAGCTTTGTTCTAATATTTTTTCTTCTCTCTTTGTTTCCTCCCTCAGGATAACTGTGCCAGAGTGCTGCTCGTTCGTGGAGCTGACAAAGAAGTGAAGAACTACAACAGCCAGAGTCCATTTCAGGTAGAGTAAAAAAAAAAAAACAAACCAAAACACAAACACTCTTCTTCACTGCCGTTTGCATGTTTAAGCGATAATGGAAGATCGATTTCAGCTTTCAGCGTAAAAAAGAGGAAAACATTTTTAGTAGCAGCACATTTTCTTCGTCTCATTTGTTGCCATGGCAACAGTGTAAAAAAAAAAATGGTCAAGGTCAGTTGTAACCAGGGATTGTGGATGTCTCTCTGGCCAATATTAGATTTGTTTCAACAGTTTGTAACCAAAAGAGACCATCAAACGTTCACACCGTCTGTTTCAGTCTGTCGTCCTTGAGCTGATGTTCTTTTTTAC
The DNA here is from genome assembly GCA_028641955.1 of Protonibea diacanthus. NCBI lineage: Eukaryota > Metazoa > Chordata > Actinopteri > Sciaenidae > Protonibea > Protonibea diacanthus. The sequence goes on along the minus strand of CM053976.1, from coordinate 9,285,597 downwards.
GCAGTTTGTGTTTTTTCTGCTCAGCACCAACTTTGGCCAACAGCCCCGAAGAGCCGTGTTGAGTTGAGCTTGTAGGAAGAAAATATCTGAAACTGAAGCTGTTATTGTCAACCCATCAGTCAGTCGCTTGAAGAAGTGATGCGCAGTCATACAGGAAGTACAGAGGTTTGAGTGTGTTTGCATAATTATATGAGCTGGTACTCCGTGTATGTTTTTACATGCAACTTGTACGTTTGTGTTGTTAACGGTTGAAGTGTGTACGCTTCAGCAGCACATCACATCCCAGAGAGAGAAAAAACCCAGCAGCACTGAGAGCTGCCTATCTGGAATGATTGACTCATAACCTACGCCTGAGTTACAAAAGAGCCGTATTCAGGCGGGCGTTTATGAAAGGCAGTCCCACAGGGTCCTCGACTGTCCTCCACAGCCACTCCAGTGGAGCGCTTCATTAGCTAGAGCGTTTCATAAAGGGAGTGAGCCCGGGCCAAATGGAGATCACAGCAGGGTGTTAGTCAGAGTTTGAGCCGTGTGCTCGGTTTGGCCTAGATTCAGCTCATGGTTGTGTGTTGATGTTACGTGGTTAGCACCGTTGCCGCAGAGCAGGAAGGTTCTGGGTTCTAACCTGCCGGGCCAGTTGGGGCCTCCTCCGGGTGCTCCGGTTCCTTCCACAGTCCGAAGACATGCAGGTTAATTAGAGACTCTAAATGAGTGATGATTGGTTGTCAGTGTCGGACCCCGCCTCTCGCCCACTGTCGGGGGAATTGGCTCCATCTATAGCTGATGGATGGATGGGTGGATGACACGTGGGCTTTTATTCCTCTCTGTGTGATTCTTCACTTTTGAGTGCAGCGTCCAGGATCAATAATCTGCTCGGCTGAACGACCAATTTGGAAGTCAGAACTTCTCTAATGGGAGAGACGTCGTTAAACATCACTTACACTGTGGATTCAAAGTAAAAGTGAACATTGAACTGCATTAAATGGATTAATGATGATGTTTGAGGTACAATTTTGTTGTTTAATGGGACGAATTAGCAGAAAAACTTCTATAAATGAGTTCACATGTACACTAGTGTCTCGTATCCTGGTTTTGATCGTGTTTACGACATGATGTTTCCATGGAACATTAGAAATGTCGTTCATTTACATGTATACATGATTACAGTCATGCAAGAGTATCTTTGACTTCCAGGCACCCAGCAAACATGCCAGTTTTGTGATGAAGTTTCTTCAGGTCCTGATGATGATCCATGAAGTTCATTTTGAGTGAAATATTACTGACTTCGAGGGCTTCTCAGATTATTCAACACTAAATTTATTAATTTCTTGCTGCGATCTCTGCCAGGGGCTCTCAGAACACATCGCTATAGTTTGACGATGATTTAACCTCTGAGGTCAACAGCCAGTGTTCCAGGGTTTTGGGTGAAGTCCAACCTAATACACAAGAATGATGAGGAAGATCTCCTTTTGGCTAGTTTCTAAAATCTGCATATGAAAGCAGATCTCGTTAAATAAGCTGATAAAAAGCTAAATCATAGCGGACGGGTTCAGAGGTTGTATCTGGGCCAATGTGTGCTGCCTCTTTTGGTCTCCACATGGACAGTTTGCGTTCAACCAAAGCCTACTCAAACTACTCAAACTACAAACAGAAACCAGGAAGCTTCTGATGACAAAAACTGTTATTGAGACGAATCAGCAGGTACACGGTAGAAATAGTTTGTTTAGCAAAATAATCGTAGGTATAATCCCGTCCAAACAAATGATGGGCTGCATTTTTCTTCACACAGCAGATGATCAGAACCCTCGATAATAAATCCTCATTTTATCTGAGAACACGTGGAGAACATATTAAGGTTTCTCTAAAACCTGATCATTCACCGAGCGGACAAACATCCTAACGTATAGTGAACATCTGTGGGGGATGTGTTAGGTGTCACTCTCCATCAGCATCATCAAACACCACATGAGGAATATGTTTCATAAAGAGAGCACTGAAGCTGTTCTGAAGGCTCAAATGTTCCACTAATGTTTGTTTAATGTTTGACACGATCTAATTTTGTCACATCACTGACAGGAGAGGCTTTGTTCTCTCAAACACAGCAGAGCAGAAATGTGTTGTAAAAGAGACAAACAGCAGTTCTTCTTCATGACTTCAGCCTGAGCAGCAGAACAACAAGCAGCCACTAGACATGTTGTGGACTCTCACTTGTTTTCGAGTGGAAAAACTCGCTCTCTTGCTCTTACTATCTTTATCACTGTTGCACTCTCCACCTACACATAGAGCCAAGAGCTGAATCCAACAAGTTTATGCCTGTTCTCTGAGTGGACGGCCGGCAGTCTTGTAAATGTAGGAAATCAGTAACTGGAGTAAGAGTACATGAAAGAACGAAGGATCAGTGCATCAGCATGTAAACTACTCCACTACATAAGACTGCAGGACACCTCGCTGAACTGGAAGGTGTAAGAGTATATGAGGATGGACGGCCAAAAATATGTGTGAGCATTAAAGCAACATTATGTAAGATTTGGTGTCTGTTGGTTGACAGAGCAGCACTGACTAGTCCAACAGCAGTCAGCCCAGCTCGGCGTCTGTCTTTCAGCCTTTTATTTCACCAAGCTCTCACCAACCACTAAAAGTCAGTCCCAGATTTACTCTTGTCCGGCGGCTTCTTGCTCGCTCACTCTCTCCTTTTCTCTTCTTAGCTTCCTCCGTCAGCGTCCAAGCCAGCAAGTCTGCTGCTCCATCAGCTTCCAGTCTTCTGGTTTCAACAGATTTTATAACCTGCTGCAGGTGATTTGCTCCCAGATCAGACACCAATGAGGTTCAGGTTGGACGATCCGGTCTGCCTCACAGTCCATGTTCCAGTTCATCCCAAAGGTGCTGGATGGGGCTGTGCAGGCCCGTCAGGTTCTCCCAAACCAGGAAAAATAGATACAGATGTAAACACTGGGTCCACTCCACTTCAGTGCCCATTTTAACACGCAACAGCTAACGTTAACGATGATTTAACAGGGTGAAATCTGGCAGCAAAACGTGTTTGTCCATCATTTGAACAGGGACACTGTGATTTGGCTGCAGGCTGCAGGGGGTGCTGTAACAAGCTGTAACATCCTGCGGTGGAGAAGTTGAAGCAGATTCAACTTTTGGAAAAATGCAACCTGCCATCACGCTGCGGTGGCCAATGTGACGATCAGACCGGTCAAACTGCTCCACAGTCAGCCTGAGACATCACTGAGTGCGCTCCAGGTGGATGCATGGACTAAACTCTGATACTGAGTCTACTTCGCAGTCTATGCTGCAAAATAGTAACACGAAGAAGTTTTCTTTGCGTTGTGTCTGATGGTTGAGCGACATAGACAGTGAATGAGAGTGAAGGAGCATCTGTATTGGGAAAGCTGCTGAACCAGAGAAGTAAAAGTTATTTTCTGATTGTTTCACCCCACAAACACATATATTTCCTTGGTTTGGCTCTAAATGGGGCTTGACGAAATTCCAGACGTGGTGCTGACGTGGGGACGAGGCAGTGAGCTGCTCACTCCAAGAATGAATGGGGAAATGGTGATTTGCTAACGAGAATCCATCTTTATTTGCATGCGTGGCTCTTTATTTTTACCAAGTCTACCATTCTGCAAAGAGAGTGGGCACTCTGCAGGCCTGTCAATGGAGCCGAGGGAGCTGCTTGAAAACACCGTCATTAGGAGCCAAATTAACAACTGGAAAGTGCAAATGCTAATAAACAGCGATTGCCACAGCTGAATGAGGCACGCTTACATTGTGCCGCTGTGTATGCTTAATTGGGACACTGTGTGGGTGTGTGGCCATGCCATTTGATAATATCATGTGTCAGTTCAGTGTGTGTGTGTGTGTGTGTGTGTGTGTGTGTGTGTGTGTGTGCCCCACAGTTTAGCCTGATAACCATTGTTGCGTATAATAAAAGACTTTGAGCATAGCTGAAGCACAGACTGGTGAGTCCCATTCTCCAGATAGAGCGCTTCCAGATAAAAATTCATTTCTCTTTATTGAACAATCCCCTCGATGAATTGGTCACATCCTCACCACTTCCTCTAACTCTCGTGTCCTCGAACAGCGTTAGCATCTCTCCGATCTCACCTCTGTGCTCCTCTAAGCTCTTCATCCTCTCTGCAGAACCTCATTTCATTCACCTTTCTTTTTCACTCCACATTCTTCGTATCTCTTCTGCGTTTTCTTCTGTGCCATTCTTCTAATCTAATTCCTCTCTCCACTGCTCATTATATTCATTGTCTATCTTCCTCTTCCTCCCCCCTTCCTCTCTGCCCCCCACACATTCTCTTGTTCTCTCCATCGCCCTTGGCACACGCTACGTATAAGTCAGACATGATTTCCCCCTCTGCTTCTTTTTTCTGCCTTATTATTCCGAGTCACGTGCTGCAAATTACAGCCACCAGTGACATGTCATGTAGTACAGCGTGCCAAAGTGTTGTAAAAGAGTGTGTGTATGTTTAAATTATTATTATGAATTATTGCAGATCCCCACGTCATCGGACAAGTATGTGTTTTGTCATTTCTTTTTTCGGTGTATGATAGTTAACAGGATCATTTTTGACCTGGCTTGTCTCAAACCATCAAATGAACAGCTGGTTTGTTGGTGCCATAGCAACAATTACTGAGTACAGCAGCCCAAGAGATGCTAGCTGAGAGACACACTCTCCATCCCCCCAGTGCTCAGACCACCAGTGGGAATTATCAGCAGCAACAGCACCTGAAACTAATTTAACATGACGTGCAAAATTATGCAATTATGAAAATGTTGAAACTGATATGTTTGTCTGATTTTTGCCATGCTACGACCTGCATCATCGTTAATCGTTCATCTTAATGTGTAAATGGTCATTTGTAGTGACAAACCCACAAAGAGTACTTAGCCCTGCGGAGCATGTTAGCGTCTTTCAGCTTGTTGTTTTGGTTTTATGCTTTTCAGTGTCGCCGCTCTTATAGACCTCGTTTTCAGCAGCAAGTGGCTGTTTTCAGCAACTACACCGTACGCTAACCTCTTCGAATGACTTGTTGCGCCCTCCTCTTCTGGTTCTCTGACTGGAGAATTGGTGCCACCTATCGCTTATCTTGTAAACCAACTCCTAATCATTGCATAACAGTAGTGGACGGTCAGTCGTATTTTCTTTTGCTAAAAATTTGCTAAAAAAAAGTTAAAATTTATGACACATAGGATGGAAACACTCACTGGGACGTGTTGAGATTGGCAAACTTGGACAAAACTGGAAACCTGAAGAACATTTTTTAAAAACCTGTTGCCATAAATTGTCATTAATTTTCCATAATCGCTTGTCCTGATTAGGGTCGCGGGGGGCTGGAGCTGATCCCAGCTGACATTGGGCGAGAGATACACACATGGTCACATTTACACCCAATTTTGAGCCACCAATCAACCTTCAAGTCTTTGGACTGTGGGATGAAGCCGGTTCCAGTCAAAGCTACCAGCAATACTGTTAGATGTTTCATTGTGTCTTTATCGTAAAGATTGGGTCATCTGCTAATCAGAAGACCGGCGGGTTCGATCCCCGGTGTCCTTGGGCAAGATACTGAACTCCAAATTACTCCCGAAGACGGTACCATCGTTGTGTGATTGTTTCTCCAGCCTGATGAGCGGCTGGGTTGGTATGAATGTGTGAACCTGAGGTTCGGTGTAAAAGCGCCTTGAGTGGAATATTAAAGCAGAGCTTTATAAGTACAGTCCATATACCACCGTTAGTTATAAATAGGCAGCTCCAACTGAATCAAATCATCTTGACCTGTCAATGACCTGTTGTAGAAATATTAAAGTCATTTCTCTCTTTTGTAGATCCACTTTATTCTCTACTTATTGTAGAATGAATTGTAAATGAATACACCCAAACTGACTCAGTGAAGGAGAATGTAACGTTGTCATGCTGCCTGATCAGCTGGTAAAGTTGTAGCTGCTGGTTACTCTGCCGTCATCGAGGGCCACCGGCTCCTTTCTCCTTCCTGTGTTGGACTTTTGTTCTTTATTGATCGTTGATTGATTTTTTTCTCGGTCTTGATCTGTCAGATCTCTGCTGATGTTATGAGCGGCTCACAACGCCGCTCTACCGCCTTCCCAACCCCCCCCCCACCACTTTTGTGTTATACACAACCATGTGTCTCCATGACAACCACGGGAGAACAGGAAAAGAATCGATGTGGGGGCGGCGATGGTGGTGATGGCAGTAATAGTGGTTTGTGACGGTGGTTGCTCATTGGTTGCCTGGTTTCATATCATATTACCTCATCGATTGAGATGAACGCGTCCAATCGGCGCCCTCTGCTGCCCTCTGCTAACCTCGCCTGTGGAGCGTCCTCTCAGCGCCGGGAAGGAAAAGTACAACTGGGCCACTGAGAAATCAGTGCAGAGAGACGAAGAGGAATCACATGATGTAACCGGGTCAGATAATAAGCGTGGACTATTGCTGAAATGCCTGATTAAAATCTTGCACCCAAAGGTCTACGCTTCAGTGAACTCATTCCAGCAGCACCGTGACTGCTGCTGACTTCATCTTCCTGTTCACTGCTGTTCAGTGAGAGACGCTCTTGTTTCCCTCCAGAGGCAAACGCTGACGCTTCTACAGGTTACTGCACATTGTTATAGTGAAGTCATTCTCACCATGTGGCCCGGAAGCTGCCATCAGCCATACGTGTCAGAATACTCCTGCAGAGATGACGTTCAGCTCGACGCAAACTGAACCGACATCCATCCATCGAGATACCAAGCAGGCCTCGACATGAGCAGTGTTTACAGGCAGGCCTCTGTGCCCTCTCCCTCTCTCAGGATACAAACATTTATTTACATTCTTGGGCCAATCAGAGAGCAATGAGACATTTCCTTCTTCTGATTTATGAAAAATCAAACAGCTGCAAATTTTAAAAAGCAGAATTAATCACTATTTTTCACTCTTAGTGGAGGTGTTGGGTTTACAAGGTGTGGACCTTTAACAGGCAGCGAGTGTCTCATGATGGACATTATAGAAACTGTGTCTATCTTTAGTTTGACTCGTGTGGGTACCCTTACTTTATGGAAGGGTTAAAGTAAACTGAACTTCTGGAGTAACCCTTTTACACTGAAGCAAAGGTTCAGTATTACTTCTGTTTATCAGCCTGTTAATTACTGAAGTCTCTAAAAACAGGTCTAATGAGGCAGGAAACACAAACTGTCAGACAGGTTGTAAACAAGCCAATCAGACTCATTTAGAAGAGAACCTGAAGGTAATGAGTAAACCTGTAGGTAATGAGTAAACCTGTAGGTAACGAGTAAACCTGTAGGTAACGAGTAAACCTGAAGGTAACGAGTAAACCTGAAGTTAACGA